>JAHNEJ010001597.1:0-239480 GCA_022559845.1 Amorphophallus konjac
CACCTGCTGTCCCTCGCAGACGCAAGTAAGCGGCTCGAAGCTCCTCAGTCTGCAAAACACAGTTTTCATCAGCATAATGATAATAATCAATAATTGAATGAGGTCTAAGTTTTGGTTTTAAAACCCGTGAGGCGAGGTCGCACTCGCCGCCTCGCCCGTGCCACTGCCCCCGCCAGCTGCTCCGCTAGTGCAGTCGCCTCTGCACTAGGCCCTCCGAGCTAGAGGCCTCTCCCGTATCTCTCCCTGCTGCTCGCTGCTGGGCACGCTGCATTCATTAAGATTGTCAGTGGCTAATCATCAATAATTCAAGGACAAAAAAAAAATTTCATTTGCATATACAAATAAATTAAACACTCACCAAGGTTTCAAGATCTGCCCGTGTGGTGGCCAACTGTGCCTCCAGGCTGTGTAGGTGGGCATGTGCATCCATCGCTGCTATGTCTCGTGCATCCTGCATCCATTACACATCAGTTGCATGATAGATATACATAAGCATTCACATTTAATTGAAGAATAAGTGCATTCATACATACCCCTAGGACCCTCATCTGGGCCTGCCGGCGTAAACCTCCCAGTAGCGCTGGAGGTACTCGGAGCTGTCGTCGCCCGTGAGGTGACTCGGGTCCCGCCTCGTTGCCAGTTCGCGTACTGGTCCGCGAATCGCACTCTCCAGTCAATCTCCTTGGTGCGACCGCGTGTCTTCTTTCCAATCCCTCGCGGCTCTCCGACCTCTATCCACTCCTGGTGAAGGCCGAGTGTCCTCATCACCAGCGTAAGCCGTAACCGCTCAATCTCGCTCAAGCAATGAACCCAAAGCTCGTGCTCAAAGCGAGGTCGGCCCGCTACAACCCACGGCTGGCCCTCGTCGTTCATCCCCTCATAGGGTCCTCCACCGCACCTGCATCCACAAAGCAAACATTCATTATCATCCATCATATCACATTCTATAACATAAACACAATAGGAAAAAATTGCATTATGCATACCAGTGAAGGAGGGGGAAGTCCCGGAACTCCTTCCGTAAACACCCACAGCTCGTAAGAGAGTGGGGCCCCAAAAACTACCGGCACCAGCATCCGCGCCAGAGGGAAAGAGCCCTCACCTCCAGGTCGTAGGTCGACGCGCCCCATGGGCATGTAGAATGGCTCCAAACCTGCATCCATGCATCATATTAGCAAACCATTCATACGCATATACATTCAAACATTCAAACAAAGAAATGCATACCTGAAGAAAGGTGAGAAGCCACTAACAGTCGTCTCTCGTCCTGTCCCCGTAGACAAGTCGGCCATCATGTGCGCCAGCAGTGCCGCTCCCCAGGCGTATCTGTCGACTCCCTCCAAGTCCTCGAGTATCCCTAGGAATCGGCAGTTGATGACGTCGCCCTTCATGCCGAGCAATAGCCTCCCGAGCATCAAGAACAGAAACCTCCTCAAATCTCGGTCTGCCCTCTCCCTGTCAGCTGGGTCCTAGCAATAGGCTGCCCTAGCCCCATCCATCAACCTCTGAGAAAACTGCCCTAAAGACCCTGGGTCTCTGCCTAGCATCCCCCAATCCATAGCTGTGGTGAGGTCGGTACGGAAGACGGTCCTGCACTCGCTAGGTGTCTCGTAGACCATCTCTAACCCTAGAAGTCTCTGGGTAAGCTCAGTATAGTCAGAATAGGTGATCCCACTCACAGCCTCCCCATCTACTCTCAGCCCTGTGATCCTAGCCACATCCTCTAGGGTGGGGATCATGTGACCCCACGGCATCAAAATGCCCGTCTAGTCCTATCCCATCTCTCTCTCAGAACCTGGATCAGTGCTAGGTCGGGTCTGACTGGCTCTATGCTAAGGAAAAGCCCCGAACCCCATGGCATCTACCCTAGCTCTCTGAAACTCGGGAGGCCGTGGTATGCTGCCCGACCTGGACCCATGAGATGCGTGTCCTCATCAACCCCTGCATGCATAAAAAAAGAATTTTTGTTTAAGATGTTAATTTTCATGTGTAAGTTCGTTTTAATTGCCTTGGTTGAGATTTTTGCTGTTTGATTTAATAAACGCCAACCTTGGTCGTGGCTTGCTTGATTAACGCCCCTGAGTGTGGCATTATTTCTAAATGGGTTTTGATGAATCTATGTGCCTGTTGAATTAACGACCCAGCCAGGGTCGTTGTTTATCTAAGAAACGCCCCGGTGGGTGGCGTGGCTTTTAAATTAATTTCTAAATTCCCAAAGGTTTTTTAATTGACGCCCGTCCCTGGGTCGTCTTTGCTTAAGTAACGCCTCTGAATGAGACGTTTTTTTTTAAATGAGTTTTTGGCCTAGAAATATATTCTGGAATTATTTAAAATTGATGACCACCCATATAGTCATTATCTGTTGAATTGACGCCCCAATGGGGCGTTGTTTGGATTTTAAAGAAAAATAAAACAGCACGCGAAATAATCATGACAAACATGCTAAAGAAAAAAAAATAAACAATAGAATTAAAAAGCATGAGAATTCATAACAGATGTTGAAACATGATGATTCAAATTAACGATATGCTACAGGGCGCGTTCCATGAAATTAATTTGTTTCAAAATAAAGAAAATAAATTGACGACCCAGGGTCGGGCGTCTTCTCTTAAATCGCGACACCCCTGGGGCGTCTTCTTTCTGAGTCCCTGGTTTTCTTCTCCCCGAGAGCTATGGAAATAAAAAATGGAAGAAAATAAAATAAAAAAAATGGAAATGAGGGTTGGGGCCCACCTTGTGTCGTTTGGGTCCCGATAGCTCTCCCCGGAGTTGGGCCTTGGTTGCCGTGGCCGCCGGAGTTGGCCGGGGCGAGGGACGACGGCCGCCGCCGCTTGTTCTTCTTCTTCTTCTCCTTCTTCTTCCTCGTCTTCTCCATCTTCATCATCATCCTCACCTCCCTCGTCCCTGCTCTTCCGTCTTCTTCTTCATCTCCTTCGCCTCATCACCGTTGGGTTCCTCGTTTTCGCCGTGCTCCTCCGCCGCCGGAGCTTCCTCGGCCGCCGCAGGAGGAAGTCCCTCCTCCACGGCATGTTCCTCCTCGTCCAAATCCACGACGTCAGGGGCAGACACCCTCTGCCGCTTGAGTGCACCACCGGCCATTGCTTAGGGAGGTGAGGTTTGAGAGATAGAGGGTGAGAAAGAAAGGGGGGGGGTTTGGTTCGGTTAGGGTTTGCAGAAAAAAATAAAGTTGAGAAACAAGGCGAAGAAGGAAGAAGAAAGGAGGAAAGCAAGTTGAATGGTCAAAAAGAATTAACGACCCCGTCCAAGTCGTGTCTTGTTAAAAAGACGACTGGACCAGAGGGCGTCTCTTCCATTGTTAACGACGTGCTTTGAGGCGTTATTTCGTTTCGCATGGGGAATGGCAGATGTCACCAGAGACATTAATGGGACTGATTGACATGATGGAGTAGTGATTACTGTTTTGATTAACGACGTGTCTGAGGACGTGGTTTACATGAAACGTGGCTTACCCTAAGGCGTTACTCTTGGATCTTTAACGAATACTTTTTGGAATTTGAATCTAATTAACGCCTTGTCTTAAGTCGTGATTCAGTTAACGCCCCTCCGTGAAGGCGTCAATTTTAGAGCTGATTAATGAGAAACGATATATACTGAGGCGTCACTTGGGAATTGACGGCATAACTAATCGTTATTCAGAGCAAACCACAGATTGTTGGAAGGATTGATCAGAAACATTGTAATTGGCTCAATCAGAATGTTATTATTGATTTATTGATGAAAGAGATTACATTGCATTTAATGAGCCACTTTGGGCCTCAGGTTCCTTAAAGTTTGTTACATATGATTTCCATTGATCTCTGTCTTCTTCCAAGTTCTCCACATGTTGATGAGTCTTGCAGATTTTCCACAGAGCTTGGATGGTGGTGCACTCTTCTCCATCTTCATTGCAGCCGATGTCCCTTGTCTTGATAGGAGGAGATGAGACAAATCCTCGAATATCGCCGTAGAAGCTCGAGTGAGGAAGGCACCTATGAGAGTTGTATAACACGAATTCCGTGGCGCCTATTAGACGAAGATCCGTCCCGGGAGAGAATCGTGCGCGGAGTTGTTGAAATTGAGTAATCCCGGGACGCATGTGAAGAGGTTCTTTGGCATTACCTTGAGTGCTCCCTCCATTCCACCCTTTTCCCTTGATTTGAGGAATCCGGTTCACCACCCTATTGCTACCCCCAGTGAGCGGTCATGTAAGAAAGAGGGCCTTTTGAGAATATCCTTGATGGTTTGTTGGTCCTCCTCACATGGATCGAAACTTGAAGTGGAGATCTACCCAACTAGAAAATGCAAGCATGCATCCATAAATTGGTCTCCCCCATTGATGCCGAAGTAAGCCCACTATATAGGAAGGCCAATATCGCCGGTCCCACTCTCTCTCCTTCCCATAGGCCAATTATTGCACTTAATTGGGATTCATCCAAGAAGTCTTCCGTGGAGGGGAATAAGATTACTCCGCCAAACACACACCACGAAAGCCTTTGCTACTCGCTCCACTTCTTCATCTCTTAGCTTGTCGGATCGTTTGTAGACCCATGAGGCAATTTTAGGAGGTTGATTCCTTTGGTGGCTTTGATTTGGTTCACTAGGTTGGGCTAGGAATCAAGCTTGTAACAATTCATGTGAGGAGATTTGCCTTGGCATGATGGCCATTTTCCTCCTCATCTCCTTGCTTCATCTTCTTCAAGTCTAAGATCATCTCTAATTCTTCCAATAGGATTAACTTCAAAGGGTGGAGAATAAGAAGGTGTGAGTAGAGGGATGCCATATTTCAGCTAGAGCCCCTATGGCAGCCCAGTCAAGATGAACTTGGTCATAGTGTTTGGCGTGGTGGACTAGGCCTAAGAGGTGCCATCTTGATAAGCAGACCCTCATGTCCGAAGAGAATTTTGAAAGTAAAAGAGGCAGCTGTAGACACGCCATTCTTGACGTCTCATAAGAAAGTCTCATATTACTATACGACGCCCCGCGATGGCCTACGCATTTCGAATCGCTCGAGTGCTTCCTTTTCTGAGTCTTCTTCCGCCCTTTTCGGCATCCGGAATCGTCCCGTCACGGCATTCGGACGGCATCAACACCAGTCGAACGCATCAGAGGTTCCGGAATCAAGAAGGGGTCTGCCAGGCGGCCGCCGACGCCTGATCCAAGGACCCGGGTGGGTCTTAATGGGGGCGTCCAGGCCCCTGGACGCCCCCATGATTTTGATTTATTTTATTTTTTCTTCAGGGCCCAAAACTAAATAAAAAAAATAATAAAAAATAATAAAAATATAATTAATGGAGGCGTCCAGGCATCTGGACGCCTCCATAAAAAGAAAATATAAAAAATATATATATTGCCAGTTGGCATAAAAAATAAAAAAATTAAAAAAAATGTATATATTAATGGAGGCGTCCAGGCCCCTGGACGCCTCCATAAAAACAAGTAAAAAAATAATAAAATGCCAGCCTTGGCATAAAAGACAAAAATAATAAAAAAAATAATAAACTTTTGGAGGCGTCCAGGCCCCTGGACGCCTCCATCAACTCACTCACGGGCGCCGGCCACCGAACGACGGTTTGTCGTGTGTGAAAAAAGCCAAATTTAGAGACGTCCAGCTGACTGGACGCGCCCATTTTTGAATCACGAGGCGCCGCTCACAAAACCACGCGTTGTGCCAAACCGCGTGCGGCCGTCGTCGGTTTTCGGTGGACCTGTTAGAGGCGTCCGGGACCCTGGACGCCCCCATAAAAGTATTCTAAAAAAATCAATAAAAATAGAATAAAATATTATTTCGGCCCTGATGGAGGTGTCCAGGGTCCTGGACGCCTCCACCTTCCGGAACTCTATAAATAGAGGCCCACCCCCTCAGTTCTAGGGAGCTAAGCAGTGATCCGATAGGCTGCCGGAGCCCAGAGGCTACGGAGTCATTTTTCTAACCCGTGGGTTCTTTTGTAGGTGGAGGTTCTGCCGGCTTCTCGGGTGCTCACGCTCGCGAGAGGAAGGTCGTCTTCATCCACCGCGCTTCCACGTCGTCCCCACGCTGCCGGAGCTCCGCCGGATTTCACCCTCGGCTCATCCAATAAGCCTTTTCTTCCCCTTTTTCTCCATAGTCCTTTACATTCATCATATTGCATCATCTATCCCCCTTCACAAGGGGGCCTCTTCTCTTATACTTCTTACATCCATCATCTCATTTTCCTCCTACTCGAGTCCGAGAGGGGTTTAAAAGATAACACCAACCAGGTGTGTGTCTTGCCATCATTTCGTTATTTTTATCGCAAGGATTCGAATACTACACCTCCATCTTTCTAATCCACTTGTCATTTATTTGTCGTTGTCTTGCAAGGGTACCCGAGGAAAGCCCTCTCCGTCGGCCGGCCGGAAGGAGAGGAAGAAGCAACCCGCCATCTCCCGCTCTTGAGGTAGGCGCGATCACCTTCTTATTTTGGGGTCTTTTGGCCCCTGGCGATCACATCTTATCATCGAGGCCGCGGCGAGTCACTTCCCCAATGGCCGTTTAAATTTCTGTTTCCTATATTCTCTTTATATTTTGTTATATATTCTGCTTATATCATCGAGGCCGCGGCGAGTCACTTCCCCAATGGCCGTTTAATTTTCTATTCCTATAATCTCTTTATGCTTTGTTATATTCTGCTTATATCATCGAGGCCGCGGCGAGTCACATCCCCAATGGCCGTTTAAATTTCCGTTCTTATATTCTCTTTATATTCTGTTATATTCTGCTCATATCATCGAGGCCGCGGCGAGTCACTTCCCCAATGGCCGTTTAAATTTCTGTTCTCATATTTTCTCTATATTCTGTTATATTCTGTTCATATTCTCGAGGCCGCGGCGAGTAACTTCCCCAATGGCCGTTTCAATTCTTGTTATTTAATTTTTGCATCATTCCCGTCCCCCCGAGGTCGCGGCGAGTCACTTCCCGCTATGGCCGTTTAATCCCCATATTTTGCTATATCATACTTGTCCCGCTCGCCCCGCCGGAGCAATCTCCCGTGGTGGCCCCTTCTCTCTTTCCTCTCATTTCTGTGTTGCAGCAAACAAAACAAACAAAAAAGAGGAGCCCGCGCGCTCTCTCCGCTTCTTCCTCTTCCCCGCTCTTCTCCGAACCGCGTGACGTCGCTCACAGATTGGCGATCACGGTGGGACGTCTACTGCTTCCTCTCGGCTACCCTTGCAAGTTCGGCACCATCCGTGCCTCTCCATCTTGGCGCCCGCGCGCGCCCCCGTTGTGCTCACGGCAGCACTGTCAGTTGTTTGGTTGTTTGTTATTGTATGTCTGTTATTTTTGTTGTTTTCCCACTCCATATATCTGTCAGCATTCCATTGCATACATCCATTCCTCCTTTCTATCTTTTTTTCATTTTTTGAGGATCACCCTTTCCCGGTGAAGGAAGGACTCTCCGTTTGAGAATTCCTCTCAACGGACTAGAATCTCCTACACTGGGACCTCCGTAAGTCCCCGACATCGAAGAATCTCCTCTTCGTTCACTGGGCTGGTTGTACCATTGAAGTTCCCCGGAGTTAGTCATTTCGTTCGTGGTGAGACGAGAGACCCTAGCTGACACGGCGGTGAAACAAAAACAAACTAGTGTCCCCATTTTGTGTGAACTTCGGATCTCGCTAAAAATACAAAAAAAAAATCATCAAAATCAAAACAAAAAAAAAGGGCGTAAAGGCATCCACTTGTTTGATAATCTCTGCTACCTACTTGCTAGTGTATGTTTTTGCGTTCTGGGAGAACTGTGAGCATGTCTCACGAGTCTTCTGAGGAGAACCACCCTAGCCGTGGTTTGACAGCCGACCCGCGAGTCTATGCTATGGACTCGGGTCCTTCTCATGACCCCTCGCATGAGGTGCAGGTTATTGCCGGGGACACGTCCCCGCCACAGGATATCACTTCCTTACTGGGCGTCCTCGCCAACACGGAGCTTACCTCTGAACAGCTCCGGGCCTTCCAGGCCATTCTAAAGGGGAAATCTGTTTCCCCCACGCCCCAGGAGTCAACTCCGGCTATCGCACCTCTCCACGAGTCCGTGCAGGCCATTCCATCTCCTTCATTGGCGCAAGCCACCCAGTCTCCCTCGCTTCAAGGACAAGCGAGCCAACAACCTCCCTCATTCCAATTCCCGTCACAATCTCAAACTCCCGGTGTTCCTCACACACCGTTTCAGCCAGGACCAACTGTCGGTGGTCCGACAGTTCCCTCTCATTCCGGGTTTCCCCCTCAAGTCTCCGGGAGACAGTTTCTCCCCCAATGGCAAGTGCCACCTTCACCCCCAGAGGAGCTCGCCCAATCGCTCCTCAATAGGTTCAATCGCATGGATGAGCAGTTTCAAAATCTGAGAAAGATGGTGGACGTGAAAGCCACCCCGGAGGTTGCTTTGCCAATCCTCCCTGTCATTCATCTTCCTCCTTCCGAAATGCCCACGTACCGCAGATACAACGGTACCGGCAACCCCTTCATTCACCTCAAGGACTTCATGTATGAGTCCTCCTATTGGCAAAATGATCAGAGGTCCCTGGCGTACCTCTTTCGGAGATCATTGGATGGTCCCGCGCTTGAGTGGTTCTATTCTCTGGAGCCCCGCGAGGCCGAGAATTTTGAAGTAGTTCAGAGAAGGTTCTTGCAGAAATATAGGGATAGGGTCGGTCCCTCACTCTCCATTACCGACCTAGTGGCCGAAAAGATGAAACCCGACGAGGATTTTGTCCGATATGCTGATAGATGGAGGTCTCTGGCGGAGAGAATAAGGGATACCCTCTCCGAGCCCGAACAAGTGAAAATGATTGTGTCTAATGCAACCCCACAGTTCAGACATGTCCTGGCCATGAATAAACTTACTACAATGGAGGAACTCTATGAAAGGGCCCGGTACATCCAAACCCAACTAAAAGACTCCCCCATCATGAACATGTTTGAGTCGCCGAAGCCCAAAGTGGTCAGAAAGACAGGCGCTGGTGTCCCGGGCGGAGCCACAGAAGGGGTCGTGACAAATGAGCAAGTCAGTGCGGTCAACAATGCCAACTATGCAGTCAACCCAAGGCCTCCACAAATGCCCCGACTACCCCTTCAACCAGGTCCTTTCCCTCTCCGTCCTCCACCCCAAAATAATCCACCCCAGGATAATATGCCTCCATTACGCCAACCCCAGCAACAACAACCACAACCTCAGCAACAACAACCACCGCTTCAGTACAACCAAGTTCCACCTCCAGGGAACTATGGTCCCCAACAGCAACAAAGGAGGCCGCTCGGTCCCAAGAGAGCCTACTATCCACCATTGCCAGAAACTTTAACAGACATTTTTAATGCCCTCATGGCATCAAACCAACTCGCCTTACCCAGAGAAAGGCTCATGTGGCCCCCCAATGTTGATACCTCCAAATACTGTGTTTACCACAGGCAGCCGGGACACACAGTGGATTACTGCTTCCATTTCAAAGATTACATCCATGATATGAACGATGAACATCAAATAGATTGGGATGAGATGAGACGGTACGTCGCAGCTCTCAAGGCTAGGAGACCTCCTCAGAGGCCACAGCAGCAGTTACAACAGCAGCAGCAGCAGCAACCACAACAACAACAGCAGCCTCAGCAGGCCCCACAACAACAGCCCGACATGGGCATAATCCAGAATCCACTACCGGAGCACCAACAGCCCAATCATCAGGTTAACCCCATCTCCTCCTTCCCGGAAGTCGGGAGAGAGCAGGTGTGGCACCAGGAAAGTACCTCCATTCTTTATACCTCCAACCCTATCGTCATGCAACCCCCTCACCTTGCCCGGGTAGCACCTCTCTCTCATCAACCCGCATCGGTATCGCCTTCGCCATTTCCACTACCATTACGCCCTCTCATCCGCACCCCAACCTCCTATCAACCGACACTTTCTACTACGCCTTCACACCCTCTCACCTTCCCCCACTCCCCCACTTTACCATCCACCTCTACCACATTTACCCCTACGCCTTCTAAACCCCTTATCATCCGTACACCATACATAACCCCGTCTTTCTCCACCACATCACCACTAATGCCTTCAAAACCACTCATCACCCACCGTCCGCCTCAAAACCTTTACCCGTTTCAAACCTTACCTCCACCTCCACCTTCCAAACCCCTTATCCTTCATAATCCGCGTGATATCCCCTCTACCTCCACCATGCCTCCACCTAACAAACCCCTCATCAGAATCCCTGCTCCCGTCATCACCCCTGCTTCATCAACCATTCCTCCACTACTACCCCTCAAACCCCTGTTAAAACCCACTGCTACCCCCACAGAGGTACAAAAGCCACAGGCAATGGTGCTCCGGAGTGGAAGGATTTTCCACAGGGTTTTCCCCCACAACAGTCAGAATCCCGAGCAATCTCAGCCAGAGAAGGATGACGGAGAACAACCAGAAAAAGCTATCCCTGGAACACAGTATGATCTATTGAAACACCTGGACAAGACACCTGCTCGGATCTCCATCCTGGAGCTTCTTCAGAGATCCACATCCCACCAGGCGGCCTTGATGGAATATCTTCAAAAAGTCATGGTTAATGAAGACCTCCCCGTGGAGAAGATTTCAACCGTCCTGACCCCAACAGACACACAACCGGCCATCATGTTCCACAACTACGAGCTCGCTCCCAAGGAGGCTCGGAAATATGCACTGTGCATTTCAATAAAAATTAATGGGGTATCCATAAACCCGTGTCTTGTGGACACGGGTGCGTCCATAAATGTGATCTCCATGAGCACTCTTCAGTTGTGTGGGATCGACGAGGAACAAATAAGACCTTCCTCGATCACGGTCACGGCCTATGACAATAGCAAAAGGCCGCCGCAGGGGATGATTATTCTGAAGGCAGAACTAGGCCCCATGTCAATTCCCACGGAATTCCATGTCCTCGACATGGACCCCACATTCAAGGCTATACTGGGTCGACCTTACATCGAAGCCATGGACGCTGTGCCTTCCACCAACCATCAATGCCTGAAGTTTCCTTACAATGGGAGAATTATTAAAGTGGTCAGTACACCTGTCCTTCACACAGTGGATGCTATCAACACCTCTCTGCCATCTGTTTGGCCGTCTCATCGGCCCATATTGTCACTGCTGGATGTACGTGATCCATCTCGCATTCCACTAGCACCAAAGGAGCCGGTCAGGGCAACCACAACATCATGTCTCCCTCTTCACTCCAAAGGTTGGGAGATTATGAGGAACATCGGCTACCAACAGGGAAAAGGTCTGGGCGCACAGTTACAGGGTATGCTCAAGCCGCCAAAAGAAATTAGGCCGAACCGTAGGTTTGGCCTAGGCTTCAAAGGACCGTTCAAGGCAGATTGGAAGCCCCTCACATGGACTCTATCAAACCACTTCAACAGAGGGCCCGTTGTTCAGATAGGAGATCACCCACGAGAAGCATATGGGGAATCACATGCTGTATATTTTGCTGAAAAATGTCCGAGGATCACCAAAAGAGGCAAGATCAAAGATCCGGAATGCGAGTGGGATAAATGGTTCGACATACGGGACATTTCTGTTGCACTGGAAAGGATGTTCTCGTCCCCACAGCTTGAAGGACCACCATTGATCTCCGAGATACCAGAGAACATTGCCACTCTTGCCAAGGTTCCAAACTATCCTCGTCCTCGCCAGAAGGACTCTGTCATCGACGGATCTTCATCCGTCCTCAACATTGCCATCGACGGCTCATTAGCCGCCATCCTCTCCATCCACTCGTCTCAGCCTTTGCTGATATTTTCTTCCTGGGCCAGACGATTGTCTGATGATCTTCCCAGGTCCCCTTCTTTGCTTACATACCTGCGCGGGCTTTTCAACCCGCGCCAGGTCTTCAACCATGATCTGCTCTACGAGCCCCACAATCCTCTAGCCATAACCACTTTCCTCTCTCCTCCAATCTCTTTCACTGCTTTGTCATTAAAAATGAAAACGAAAAAAAAACGTCAATTTTCAAACTCTCCAACAACACATCTTCGTTGAGGAAACCTCCTACATCTCCCACGGGTGCGTACCGCCTTGCGGACCACCCGTCCAAGGTCCGATGAGCGACCTTTTCTACCCCTCCTCTGAGGGGTCTTCTCCTGTACATTCTACACCATCCTCCTCATCTTCCTCTTCTTCTGTAAATATTGTCAGTCAATCTAGGAATGACAGGCCAAGGGTAGTACCTAGGAAGAAATCCAAGGGTAGGCAGATCCCTCGTCGATTCCTTCTGGATTTGGCCGCCAGGTGTCAGGCCCTTCTTGCCATCCCCCAGTTGTTAGAAAATCCCATCCAGCTACCCGAAATAGAATGCGAGGGCGACTGTGCATCTGATGAAGGGTATGGAGTCTACGAGATCACGAATGAAGAATGCCCCACTGAAGATGAGGGTGAAGAATATGAGGATGTGGCGGGCGCATACGCTAGTGGAATGAGGAGATTCGACGAGCCGTCAACCGCCGTAGAAGAATCCACCAAGGAAGTCAACTTGGGAACTGAGGAAGACCCTAGGATCATCCTCATAAGTGACAACCTACCACCCTCTGAAGAAGAGGCATTAATTGAGGTTCTCAAGGAATATAAGGACACGTTTGCATGGAGCTACGAGGATATGCCGGGTTTGGATTCAACCTTGGTCGAACACCGTTTAACCCTAAAACCAGGGTCCATCTCGGTAAAACAAAGGTTAAGGCGTTTCCACCCTCAGATGGCTTTGAAAATGAAAGAAGAGGTCGATAAGCTCCACAAAGCCAGGTTCATTAGAGTCGTTCTTTATCCTCAATGGGTGGCGAACATTGTCCCGGTCATGAAGAAAGATGGGAAAGTCAGGATTTGCATCGACTTCCGGGACCTTAACCGCGCGTGTCCAAAGGATGATTTTCCCTTACCTCACATTGATGTGTTGATTGATAACACGGCAGGTTTTGAAACCCTCTCTTTCATGGATGGATTTTCAGGATACAATCAAATTCGTTTGGCAGAAGAGGATCAGGAAAAGACGTCATTCACTACCCCTTGGGGAACATATTGTTACGTGGTCATGCCGTTTGGGTTAAAGAATGCTGGAGCTACTTACCAAAGAGCGATGATGGCCATATTTCATGACATGATGCACATATATCTGGAAGTGTATGTGGATGACTTATTGGTAAAATCAAGGACCAGGATGGAACATCCAGAAGTTTTGGCTAAGGTCTTGCAAAGGTCCAGAGAGTTCCAATTGAAAATGAACCCGAAAAAGTGTGTGTTTGGTGTGTCATCAGGTAAATTGTTGGGGTTCATTGTGAGTAAAAGAGGGATCGAGATTGATCCCGACAAAGCCAAGGCTATCAGGGATATGCCGCCTCCCAAGAATTTGAGGGAAGTCCGAGGTTTAATCGGGAGGTTGCAGTTTATTCGTCGGTTTGTGTCTCAACATTCACAAAGGTGTAGACCTCTCTACGAGTTGACCAAGCCAGGAGTAGAATTCCACTGGAATTCTAAATGTCAGAAAGCTTTTGAAGGGTTGAAGGAATATCTGGCTAGTCCACCCGTTCTCATTCCACCTAAACCAGAAAAACCTCTGATCCTTTACGTCTCAGTCTTGGATGACTCCGTGGGAGCCGTCCTCGCACAAGCTGATGAAGAAGGCAAGGAACGGGCAACCTATTACTTGTCCAAACTTCTCAATCCCTGTGAGCAGAAGTACACCGGCATGGAGAAAACCTGTGCTGCCCTCGTTTGGGTAGTGCAGAAATTGAAGCACTACTTCTTGGCTCACGAAGTCCACTTGATTGCTCGATGAATCCTATCAAATTCCTTCTGGAGAAAGCCGTCCTTACGGATAGGCTAGCACGCTGGCAAAGTTTTCTCTCTCAGTTCGACATCACCTACATCCAGCAAAAGGCGATTAAAGGCTATGCCATAGCCGAGCATCTCGCTCACCATCCTCTTCCCAAGTTCGACCCCGTCCAATCAGAGTTTCCAGATGAGGAACTAATGTCCATCAACCAATCAGATGAGCCAATGTGGACACTATATTTTGATGGAGCTCTGAATTCTCAAGGGAAGGAATCGGCGTCGCCCTCCTGTCACCGGAAGGCCTCACATTCCCATTGGCGTACCAGCTCAAATTTCCAGTTACCAACAATATAGCCGAATATGAAGCCCTTCTAGCTGGCCTAGGACTCGCTCATTCTTTACGTATCACTGAGTTGCGAGTTGTAGGTGACAGTCAGCTCATCCTTCGCCAGGTACTCACTAAGTATCGCACTCGCGATCCCAAACTCAAGCCATACCAAGAACTCACTGCTGCCTTTGCCAAACTGTTCACAAAACTGATCTTTGTTCATATCCCTCGTCATCAGAATATTCTCGCCGATGCCCTCGCCTCATTGGCATCATCCATAAGGTTCCCTCTAGGAAGATGGTTTAAGTCCATTTCCATCTACAAACTTCACGCCCCTGCAGTCGATGATGCTTCCTACGTAAACATCAAAGACAGGATAGCAAGGAAGATCCTGCAGGAAGATATCCTTGAGAAGAGGGAAATCATGTTGGCAGAGGCCGAAGAAGAACTGGCTGATGAAGAGAAACCATGGTTCTATGAAATTGTCAAATATTGCCAAGATCAGTCTTATCCTGAAGGGGCCACCACAGAGGACAAGAAAGCCATAAGAAGGGTGGCTCAGAAATACACATTGATTGGAGGTCTACTCTATAGGAGGAGCCTTACTGGTATTCTGTTAAGATGTCTTGGTGACGATGAGGTTTGGAAATGTGTAGAAGAGACGCACTCGGGTGTGTGCGGTGGCCACGTGAATAGTCAGATGCTCGCCAAGAAGATCATTCGTCAAGGCTTTTATTGGCCCACTATGGAAGAGGATTGTGCTGTCTATGTCCGTAGGTGTGTCAAGTGTCAACTTCACGCCGATAAAATCCATTCACCATCTTCCTCACTTCATCCAATATCCTCCCCATGGCCTTTCTCCATGTGGGCATTCGACATCATTGGTCCCCTAGGTGATCCCAATTCCCTCACCAAGCAGAAATCTTTCATCCTTACTGCGACGGAATACTTCACCAAATGGGCCGAAGCCGAAGCTTACGCGGAAATCAAGGCGTCAACAGTCTGCAAGTTCATCATGAAGAACATCTCGCCAGATTCGGCGTCCCAAGCACGATCGTCACCGACAATGGGCCACAATTCATTTCTCAGGACCTACAGACCTCTGCAAAAGGTACGCAATTGCATTACATCATTCATCGCCTTATTACCCACAAGGTAACGGCCAAGCGGAGGCCACCAATAAAACATTGCTCAAAATCATCAAAAAAACCTGCGAGTCTAGTAAGTTTTCAGACTGGCCAGAAAAGCTTATCGAAGCCCTATGGGCCTATCGCACTTCAATCCGTACCCCCACCGGGCAGACTCCATTTGCCCTCACTTATGGTATGGAAGCGGTAGTCCCGTACGAGACTCTGATCCCTTCTCTCAGGGTACAATTGGATGAGGAATTTCCCCTCGACGATCGTCGTAATTCACTCCTCGCCCAGTTGGAACTCTTGGATGAGAAGCGGCTGGCCGCCGCCGAACACGCGCGTGTGTATCAAAATAGACTCGCTCGCTTTTACCAAAAGAAAGTCGTTGAGAGAAAATTCAAAGTCGGTGAGATGGTCGTAAAAAGAATTTTTGTCAAACCTGGAGGGCCGCGTTCTAAGCTCCAACCCAATTGGGAAGGACCATTTGTAATTCAAGCCGTGTACCCTGGCAACGCCTACAAGCTAGTCAACGCCGAAGGGACCGAGTTATCCCACCCTTGGAATGGGCTTTATCTTAAGAAATACTACCCTTAGCACAAAACAAAAAAAAATGAAAAGATAAAAAACATCAAAAACAAGGAAATATTGAAAACCACTAAAAATATGGAAAATTCAAAATGCCGATGCCTGGCAGTCACCATGTAGTTAAGTCTCTGCATTTAACCTTCATGTTAGGATAGGGCCCATTAAGGCTTGGTAGGCACCGGGTCTTGGTTTGCCAGAACCGTGGAGACCCCTGTCCGGCCACGTCGGCCTATGCTCGCTCGAAGGAAGCTAACATGTGTTCACTTATGTATTTTATTCAAAAAAGTTGGTAGCATCACCTACGGTAGGGCCACACCTAGAAGATCTCCGGAAGCTGTAATCTTTATTCTTTTCTCTTCGACCAAATGAGACAGTCGGCGCCCTTAAAACGCTGAGCATGAGAAACCGAAACTCAAACCCCAAGGGCAAGAGTAGGATCCATTTCCTCGAGCACCGATCAGAGCACGAGAAGAGGGCAGTGTCCCCGCAGGCATACGAAAAGGGAGCCCACAAACGTCAAACATCTCCCTCACAAAAGAAATACAAAATCAAAATCAAGAGAAAAGCCTGGTCGTGACCGTGCCTGTTGCGATAAACGGAACCCCTCAAAGCAAAAGTCTGAATCCACAAAGGGGGCCGTAGAATGTAAATGCTCGAGATTTGGTCCGAAGTTGTCCGAAAGGAATGAGTTAATGGGCCCTTATTCGCTCGCCGGGTTAACGGCTTTGCCGGTCCTCTCAGGAGGTTTATCCCCTACGCTCTTCCTTCTCCTCTAAAGATGAAGGTTCGATGGAGTTTCTGAAAGGTGAAAACTGCCCAGGGTCTGCGACCTTATTTTAATATACACATTTGGTTGCCTACTTTGAAAAGCAAAAGCTATCGCTGCGAAGGAGTCTCCGTGTTTCTGGCTGGTCAAGACCCCTGTTTACCACCTTGATGTCTTCTTGTTTAACCTCGGGCTTAGGCCAATGCAAGCGCGTCACCTATGGGTGCGACGGCGTCTGATTCCGGGTCAGCGTCGCGCGGTTGGTCGTTAGGGTTCCAGGGTGTTCCATCTTATACCATCTAGAGTTGTGAGGAAACAGACCCGGGTCGGGCAAATCATCTACCTCAAACACCTTTTGGGTGAATCCCTGTGGTCGGAAGCAACTGGGAGCCTAAGCATGGCATGACGGTATTGTCATCAGGGTAAGTCTTAGCCGGCGGGATCGTCATTCGAGGGGTCTAGAGGCCCAAATCAACCTAGATGTGCACTTAGGATACCTGGGAGGTTAGTAAGAAACCCCTGTCTCACGTAGGTTAGGTGCCATTTGGGTGCTTGCCGGGCGTTAGCAATAAAAAAATTGAAATGATAAAAGCAAAAAAAAATAGAAAAGAGAAATGTACATATTTGCAAACAAAAAAATCTTTTTATGATAAAACAAAAAAAATGTCAAATATAAAAAAGAAAACAAATCAATTTTGCATGATTGCATTTACGTGCATCATCTCACTTTAATACCGCTTGCATTCGTGTGCTTGCCTGTCGCATTTATCATCACCGCATCTTTCCCTTGCCTTCGTTAAATAAAGGCTTGGCCCCTTGACCAGTTATCAAGGACAGTCACAGTGACCATTTGCTTATTGAGCAAGGGGCCAAGTCAGAACAGAAATTCTGATTTGTTTGTTTCAGTGATATGTGCAGGGATTCAGGTAACTGAAGCAAAGGTGAAAAACAAACAAACCGAACCTTGTTTTTATTCCAAAAAAACAAAAAAATTTACATCAAGTTCCGCCCTCTCTCTCTGCATTACTCGTCCCACTACTCTCCGGGCAAAACACTCTCAAAGGTGCTACCCAACTACGAAAAGCGGTACTCCTGCCGCTCTGTACTCCTCTTCCTATTCCCACATCCCGGCGTTGATCCGCGGAAGCAGCAGAGAAGCTACCAACACGAAAGCCACGCTCTCGTGCTCTTCGGTAGCGCTCCTCACCTTCTCTCAGCCACTGTTCAGCAAGACCAAGGCTGATTCGGAGTTCGAATAGTTGGGCCTCCATGGCCCTTCGCTCCTCCCTTTCAGCCAAACTGTTGGCTCTTTCTCTCTCTGCGTTTCTTTCCCTCTCTGCCCGTTCTCTCTCACGGTCTTCCCTCTAACTGGAGAGTGATCCTCAGTTCCATAGCATCCCTGGATGAGTCGTCATCAGGATGACGCCGCAGTTCCCTCTCCAGTTCTGCTATCCTAGCCTCCTTCTGCGCAGCTTGGGCAAGCGCTTCTTCCGTCTCCTTTTCCTGTCGAGTGTACCATCTCAGATACGCGATAAGGCGTAAACAAAGAGAACTCAACGCTGAAACTTTTACCTGTATACGAAGCATTCCTTCTGCCTCCGCAGCACGCTGCGTGGCGTGAGCAAGTTGCTCATGAAGCGAGTCAAGTTCTGAGGTGGGAATCCACAAGCTGGAAGAGGCACCACCTACTCCCATCGCTGGGGAGGCTGCGCCAATCTGGGCATGCTGCGACCATGTGAATTAGCAGCCAACATCTGGAATCTGGGGTTTTAACTAGGAACGTACTGTACACCTACCAAGGCGCTCGTAGCTCCGCGGGTATCGCCCAACTGTTGTTCCATCTCTGCCAAGCGAGTTCGTAAATTCGCTATCATGGCATCCCGGACATCCTGCGGCCTTACAAGTCAGCATTTTCACCAGAAAACCAAGGAAAAGAGAAAGAAGAGAAGAGAAAAGGGGAAACCTACCTCCACAAGTCCCCGGGGTTGGAACCGTTCTGCGTACTTTGTCCTATATAGACGCAAATAGTCTTCGCTGTCCCGCGCCTGCGATTCTACAATCGTGCCACCCCGTTGCCAGTCTTCGTACTGTTCAGGGAACCGCACGCGCCAGTCAATGCAGGTCGCCGGTCCTCGCGTCTTTCTCCCGACACGAGGTGGCGCGGCCGTATCCACCCATTCCTGAGCCAGTCCTAAGGTTCTCATAACCAATCGTAGCCGGAGCGGCTCGATTTCATTCAGGCAGTGCATCCACAGTTCACGTCCGAACCGGGCACGACTTGCTAGAACCCACGGCTGGTCGGCATCGACCATGTCTGAGTAGGGTCTCCAGTTTACCATCGCTGCAGGGAACTCCTGTAGCTCTCGCCTCAGCACCATCAGTTGGTAGGTTAGGGGTGCCGCACTCATGATGGGTTCCCACCGCCTGGCTAGCGGCACCATCGCAGGTCGCCAATGTCGAGCTCTCCCCATGGGGAGGTAATAATAGCTCCATAACTGCTCGGCGCAGGTCATCAGTACCATGCAAAAACACAAAAAAAAAATATATATATACAAAACAAGCAAAACCAAAAAAAATACCTGGATGAATGGTGTGAAGCCACTCACAGTCATCTCACGATCCGTTTCTTGGAATAGGCCTGCAAACAAGTGTGCCAGCATGGCGGCTCCCCAGGCATAATACCCTACTCTTTCAAGGTCTGACAGCAGCTCCAGGAAGCAACATTGGATACCATCCCCTTTCGAGCTCAGTACCAATCTCCCCAAAAGGAAGAGGAGAAATCTCCTCAAATCTATGTTACATCTTTCCCAGTTGCCGAAATCTGTGCAATACACGGCGCGGCATCCTATTTCTATCCTTTCCATGAACTCTTCTGAGGATTCATCATCCCGCCGACGAGTGTCGGTGAGCCCTAATGCATCCATGAGGGACGCCCTAGCTACCGACCTATTTTTCCGACCATCCAGGT
This sequence comes from Amorphophallus konjac, assembly GCA_022559845.1. Lineage (NCBI taxonomy): Eukaryota > Viridiplantae > Streptophyta > Magnoliopsida > Alismatales > Araceae > Amorphophallus > Amorphophallus konjac. The sequence goes on from JAHNEJ010001597.1 coordinate 19,577, forward strand.
CCAGACCCAGTAACTTCTGGGCACCTTCTCTGTAGTCCGCGTAAGTGACTCCGGTCACTGCCTCGCCCTCTACCTTCAGGCTTGTGATCCGGACCACATCCTCCAAGCTGGGCACCATGTGCCCCCAGGGCATCAGGAATGCCCGGCTCACTGGGTCCCATCTCTCACACAAAGCTTGGATCAGAACCAGGTCGGGCTTGATCGGCTCGATCCGAAGAAAGGTACCAAATCCCATCACGTCTAGCCTCGCCTTCTGAAAATCTGGGAGGCCCCTGTACGCCGCTACTACCAACTCCCACAAGATTTGTGATTTCATCACAACCTACACATACAAGGAATGGGGGTGAGGTTTGGTCACAAGAAAGGAAGAAAAAATGAGAAAAGGGCAAGAAAACTTGGCTTACGAGTTGTGATTGGGCCCTTTCGCTGAAGTGCCCTTCAAGGTCTGAAAGCCTTCTGGAACTACTACCACTGGACCTGCTTCTCTTCGAGGAATGGGAAGATTCGCCCTCCATCCAACTCTCGGAATTTTGAACTCCTCTTCTCCCGTAAGAACTTGTGCTCCTCGAGTTAGCTCTCGATATACCTGGGAGGATAAAAGGGACAAGAATTTATAGAAATGGAAGGAGTGCGGGCCAAGATTGCCTCCATCACCTGTCGATGATAGCCCTCGCAATGAGACACTGGCCAAGCGACCCCATGTGTCGCTTCACCGCTCACACAGGGTGATTGACTGGACGAAGAATAGGACGAATAGCCCCTATGTTGTCTAGGGATACCCTATCATGTTTTGGAGGACGCACGCAAAATTTGGCACAACATCCGGGAAAAGGAACTAGGGCCGTCAGTATTGACTTCGACGGCAGATTCTCGTGGAAAATGGTCACAACAAGACGTGATTCTCCGCTCGAGGCGGAGTCTCGACAGATCCGTCACATGGGAACAGTGCAGAGGAGAAGAAGTGTAGGGAAGAAGGAACGCACAAGAGAACAAATAAACAGCAGAAAATCAAATCACTCCATAAGCTGTCATAAGCACTACAATCATAGAGAGGTGACGGGTCCGCTAGCCCGCCAATCCTCACCATCACTCATCTCTCCGGGCACTCTCCTCCTCTCCCCCGAGGTGAGGGTCCCTCAGAAGCCTCCAGGATCCCCGTGCAGTAGCACCTGCCTCGCCTCTGGGCGCCTGCTCCGCAGCAGTGACTCGCTGCTCCTCCCCTGGCGTGGCGAAGAAGCCACTGGCGGCAAAGCGACCGGACTGGCGGAGTCGCTCCCCGAACTCTCGCGCTCTCTCGTAGCGCGTCTCCATCCCTCCTAGCCTCTGCACGACGGCCTGAAGGCCCAGCTGGAGCTCCCTCACTTGGGCCTCCAAGGCCCTCCTCTCGGTCAGATCCCGCTGTCGCTCGGACCTTCTCTCGGCTTCTCTCTCTCTACCTCTCTCCTCATCATCTGCAGAAGAACCCTTAACTCCAGGATGTCTGGAGAAGGTCTCTCCTCACCACGGTGCCGCAGCTCCGCTACAGTCGCCACCCAGGCGTCACGCTCCTCTTCCGCCCGGGTCGCACGGGCCACCGCACCGGCAAGTTGCTCCCGGAGGGAAGCAATCTCGAGAAAAGGGGCCGAGGAGCTAGAAGATCCGCCAGCCGCTCCCACCGTCGCTGTCTGCTGGGCACGCTGGAACAAAATAAACAACGGCCGTCAGTGAAACTCCGAAATCTGAAGTTAAAAGGGCGGCACGTAACTTACCAGGAGCGACAGCTCATGTTGAGCGACGGCCAGTTGCCGCCTAGTCTCTGACAGCTGGGCGCGCGAGCCGCCGATGCCACGCGTGTCCCCAGCTTGGGGAAGCCCCGCGTAACTCTCTCTCTGCCGCCGCAGGAAGTCGGCACTGTCCTGCACCAGTACACCCCCTTGCTGTCCAGGGAGACGTACGGGCCAGTCCTCGAGCCTCGCCTTGCCGCGACTCTCCCTCCTGACGCGGCTCGGCTCGTCCGCACTCGCCCACTCATCGGCCAGGCCCAGGGTCCTTGCCATGTCCTGCACCAAGAAAGGGGTCCCATATCAGTCAAAAGGAACGCGTCCCCTGTCTAGGACGCGTCCATCATTTGAGTGCAACACTCTCCGAACCCTTTCCTCCTCGCCCGGCTCGCTTCAAAACCCAAAATGAATTAAAAGAGGAAGAGATCGGAGGACCTACCGGACCGTGTTCACCTCCTCCCACGCCATCGGGCCCCTCGGGTCCCTCGGGGGCCCGAAGCGGCCCTTCCTCCTCCATGGACGCCGTTCCGTGATCGGGCGCGTCCCTCCTTGGGCGAGGATTTCCTCGTCCCTCTCCACCTTCACCACGGTCGGGCCCACCGAACTCCATCGATCAAAAGAGGAGGAAGACGAAAAAGGGGCAAGCGCGTTTCGGCGGAAGGCGGGCTCGTTTGCGGATGAGGCACGGGAGAAGAAGGACCACCCGTCGCTTTAAATTTAAAATCAAGGATTAAGACGCGTCCTCGCGCCTGGACGCGCCCAAAAGGGGGAAAGGAAACAAAATCCCCCCGTGCAAAACTTAGTTCCCCGCTGCTCAGGGCAAGGTCTCGCGAAGCGTGCCTCAAGGACAACTCAGTAAGTGTGGGAGAGAGAAAAGTACACACAACACAAAAAGCCATTTCCATTTCATATAATAGCCGAAAGTACATCATACAGTGAGAAGGGTGACGTACAAGCAACTCTCTAACTCTCACCGTCACCCTCCTGGTCATCTCCTTCCTCCCTCCTCTGACGGAGATCCCTAGGGGGCCTCCGCGACCTCTGTGAACCCTGAGAAGCCGTGCTCGCCTCGCCCTGCGGTGGCACTCCAGCCTCGAAGGCGCGACGACGCTCCTCGGCCGAAGAAACCAGGTAGCTGCCCATGGAAAAAGAACCAGACTGACGAAGTCGCGCCCCGCGTTCCTTCGCCCTCTGGTACCGCTCCTCGCTCTCCCGAAGCCTCCCCTCCGCCGTGCCAAGACTCAATCGGAGCTCCAGCAGCTGGGCCTCTAGAGCCCTCCTCTCGGTCTGATCCCGCTGTCGCTCCTCCCTCTCTCTCTCTCTATCCCTCTCCCTCTCTCTCTCCACGCTCTCCCTATCCCTCTCCCTCTCCTCTCTCTCCCTCATCGCCTCTCTCCTCGACAGCTCGAGGGCGATCCGCAGATCCACTACGTCGCGAGGAAGCTCCTCAGCCTCCCGTCGCCGCTCCTCCTCTAGCTCCGCAATCCGGACGTCACGCTCTGCCACCCGGGCATCGCGCTCCTGCTCAGCACGAACAGCACGCGCCAGGGCCTCTCGGATCTCGGCCACCTGTCAAGGCACGCATGCACCGTAAGAGAACAGTGATAGAAGGAAAGTAGCTGGAAAAGGGTCGCGGCCAAGCAAGCACTCACTCGAGCCTCGCGGTCACGCTCGGCCTCCTCAGCCCGAGCCACCGCGTACGCCAGCTGCTCCTGGAGGGCAGAAACCTCCGGAGGAGGGCCCCGCGAACTGGAACCCGCTCCACCAGCCATCGCGGCTGCCGCTGTCTGGTGGGCCCGCTGAAACACGGGGCAAACGTCAGTCAAAGGCTAAGCATCAAAAATCCAGGTCACAAAAAATGCATTGCATAAACTCACCAGGATCTCCAACTCCTGTCGGATGGCCACCAACTGTCGCCTGGCGTCCGCCAACTGGGCCCGCAGGTCGGCAATCATGGTATCACGAGCATCCTGCATTACACATAAGTTAGTATCCCATGCATACATATAGAAAGGTGGAGCAGTTTCATTTCACTTACCCCTGCCATACCACCCAAGGAGAGGCGGTCCCCGTACGTAGCTCGGTACCGTCTCATGTAGTCTGTGCTATCCTGTACGTGGGACACTACTGGGACCCCGCCCTGCTGCCAGTCCTGGTACTGTGCTGGGAAGCGCGTACGCCAGTCCACGATCTTCGCCTTCCCCTTGGTCTTCCGCCCAATGCGGGCCGGCGCATCTACGTCTACCCACTCCTGGGCCAGCCCCAACGTCCTCATGACCAGTCTAAGCCGCAGCGGCTCAATCTCGTTCAGGCAATGGACCCACACGTCCCGCCTGAAGCGAGGAAGACCCGCTACAACCCAGGGCTGGCCAGCATCGCCCATGCCCAAGTAGGGCCTCCACACCACCTGCATCACCATACATACATCATGTTAGTTACCATTCAGTCACATGCATAAACACAAAAAAATCATGCGCATCATACCATGGCCTCGGGATACTCGCTCAGCTCTCGACGAAGTGACGCCAGCTGGTAGCCGTGGGGTGCTGCAACCACGACCGGCCTCCACTGCCGCGCCAGAGGCACGGCCCTCCTGTTCCCATGCCTAGCCCTCCCCATCGGGAAATAGTAATAGCTCCACACCTGCATCCATCATACATCATTAGTACAATAATTGCATATTTAACTGTGAGAATGCATAAATAAAATGTTTACCTGGAGGAAAGGTGCGAAGCCGCTGACTGTCGTCTCCTTCTCCGAAGTCTGGGAGAGATCGGCAATCAGATGGGCAAGCAGAGCCGCTCCCCACGCATAGTGCCCCACTCTGTCCAGATCCGCCAAGAGCCCGAGGAAACGGCAGTGGATGCCATCCCCCTTCGTCCCCAGCAGAAGGCGGCCCAGGAAGAAGAAAAGAAACCTCCGAAGGTCTAGATCCACCAGCTCCCTCTCGCTCGGATCCTGGGTGAAAGCTGCACGAGCATCCCCCTCCAGTCGAGCCAAGAACTCCGCTCCAGTCTCGCTAACCCGCTGACGCGGGTCGACGAATCCGAGCGCCTCCATGATCTCCACTCGGCCGACTACCCTGCTGTCTCTATCAGTCACGCTCGTCTCTAACCACAGCAGGTCCAGGGCACTCTCTCGGTAGTCGGGGTAGGTGACCCCGCTGACTGCCTCTCCGTCAACTCGTAGCCCGGTGATCCGAGCCACGTCCTCCAGTGACGGCACCATGTGCCCCCAGGGCATCAGAAACGCCCGGCTCGGTGCGTGCCACCGCTCCCTCAGTGCCTGGATAAGAGGAAGGTCGAGCCGGAAGGGCTCGATCCTAAGGAAAGCTCCAAAGCCCATGGCATCCACACGCGCCCTCTGGAAATCCGGCAGCCCACGGTATGCTGCCACCACCAAGGACCAGCTGATCCGGCCCTTCATCACGCCCTGCAAACCACAAAACCAACAAAGAACACATCAGCATCATGAACAGTAATCAACAATAACACTGTATATACTATTTTATTTTATTAAAAAAAAATACATATATATATTTTTGGAGGCGTCCAGACCCCTGGACGCCTCCTTCCTATTTTCTTTATTCCTTTTTCAAAAAAAAAAAATCCAAAAAAACCAAAATAAAAAAAATATATATAATATATATATAATTATGGAGGCGTCCTAGGCCTTAGACGCCTCCTTATTTTTTAAATTTATTTTATTATTTACGAAAATTAATAAATAAAAAAAAAGAAAAAGAAAACATGGAGGCGTCCAGGTCCCTGGACGCCTCCTTCTCTCACTACCCGCCTCTCTCTCACAACCTCTCGTACACCCGTTTTAGCCTATTGAACCACAGAGTGAGGATTCCGAGGTACTTACCGGGTCGTGATCATCCTCTCCCGCGTCACCAGCATCCGCAGCAGCCTCCGCGGCCAGGAGAGGCACCTCCATCCCCTCCTCCGCAGCAATCTCCTCTGCTGCAGCCTCCTCGGCATCATCCCTCAACCTCCTCGCACGACGAGCAAGTCGTTTTCGCTTCCCTGGAACCTGGCTCGATCCTCCTCGCTCCATGGGGACTAAGAATAGGTCGTCTGGGTGACTGGGTCGTCAGATTGAACAGTAAATGAGCAAAAGGGGGGGGGAGCCCTTAAATAGGAATTTCTTTTTTGGGGCGTCCAGGCGCCTGGACGCCCCCATTTTTTTTTTATTTTTTTCAAAATTTAAAAATTTTTTTTGGGGCGTCTAGGCGCCTGGACGCCCCAAAAACAAAAAAATCAAACAAAATAAAAAAAATAAAGTTGGGGCGTCCAGGGCCTTGGACGCCCCCAAAACAAAAATAAAAATAAAAAAATAAAATAAAAATTTGGGGCGTCCAGATGCCTGGACGCCCCTAAAACAAAAAATTAAATAAAATAAAAAAAAATAATAATAGTTGGGGCGTCCAGGACCCTGGACGCCCCCAAAACAAAAAAATAAAATAAAAATAAAATAAAACTTAGGGGCGTCCGGGCCCCTGGACGCCCCCATAATAAAAAAATTTTCAAACAAAAAAAAATATAATATATTTATATAAGAATGTGTATATAATCCAAACAAAATAAAAAAAAACACAAAGAAAAAGAAAAACCATAAAAAAAGATAATAATTAAGGGGACGGGGGTCCGAAACATCCAAATGCCAAATTTTATTCCATCAGAAAAGCAGAGTGAACTACATCAGGGGCTTAGGCGCTTTAGGCCTTAACTTCCCCAGTTCGGTTACATAAGCCCTCCACGGCTCGCATTCTTCCACCACGTGCGCTAACGCCTTTCCCGCAACACTTGTCTTCCAGGGAGCTTTAATGGCCTTCGCTTCCTTCGCGTCCGCTTCAGTGCCCAACTCCCTTTTCTTCAAAGGAACAATGTCAGTCGGTGGCGGGAACGAATGGCGTGGGATGCCAATCTGGAGGCAGCACCGATGCGCGTTGTAAAGAACAAACTCGGTCGCGCCGATCAGTTGAAGATCAACTTCGGGAGAAGGCCTCATGAGGAGATCAAGCGAAAGCAAACATGCCGGTGCGCAAGTGAAGAAGCCTTGTGTCACGGTGCGGAAGTGAGACCGCCAGTCTTCACGTTTCTTCAGCCACGGAACGCGGTTCACTACAGTACCACCAAAGCCTAACACGTCGGCTATGTGGTGAAGCGGGCTTTGTTGGAAGAGCTTCGAAGCGGTTGGCATTCCCCTCGCGGTGGTCGAATTTGAAATGCAAATCCAGCCAGCAATTCAAGACAAGTGCACAACCAAATGGAGGCTTACCCATGCTCGAGGCGGTAAGGCCGCTGTAAAGATAGGCGAGGACGGCGGGTCCCACCCTCTTTCCACGCCAGATCCCGCAGATAGCACTCAGCTGGTCTTCCTCCACTATGTTGTCGGTATAAGGGAACAAGAGAGCACCCGCCAGACAGATAGTGAACCCCTTCATGATTCCCTCCAAATAGTCATCGTCTGGTGACCCTCTCAGGGCGTTCATGACCCACTCCGCGAGCTTTTGGAGATCGATCCCCTTCTGAGTACGGACCTTTCTAGCTGCGTCGGGCGGCATGAAGCTTCCAAGGACGCTTTCAGAAGTACCCCGTGTCAGCATCCGCATAGCCTTCACCTTCCCGTCACTCTTGAATTTCTTCAGACCAAGCAGAAGTTCCACCTCCTCGAGGAGGATGGTCACCTCGAAGGTCGGGAAGATAAAAGTGTGGGTCTGGGGATGCCAGACCTCCACTAGCGCGCCCATAGCCGCCCAGTCCATACGAATCTTCTCGTAATGCTTGGCGTGAATAAGGAGCCCCTGCAGATGCCACTTCGAGAGTATGGCCCTCATGCCAATGGAGATATTGGAAGTCAGCTTTGAAAGCCATGGCAGCTTGGAAAACTTCCTCGGGCCTGGGAAGAGTGGATATGGCTGGGAGAGGAAGGAAGAAGAAATGAAGGAAGTAAGAAGAAGGTTCACGTACAGAAATTTGAAAAGAGTCGGCTTACCATATGCGACATGATCGTCCCACTCAGATGACCCTCGAGGTCAGAAAGTCGCCTAATCTCGCTGCTAGGCTTGCTCCTCTTCATAACACGGGAAGACTCTCCTTCCATCCTGAAGATCTCTAGATTCTCCTCTCCTTCCTCTCCTGAGCTTCCAAAACCCACCTTGGTGCATTTGAATGAACTAGCCTAAGGGGAGTTCTTATAGGAAGGGAAGGGTGCTACAGGACAGAACATGTCACATCAGTGGTCATTGTCAAGATTTTGTCTGGATCTCCTTCGAACTGTGGTGCGATTCTGCTACCTTTTGATGTTGCTAACCTTTGCTGGCCTGTGCAGGTTTTACTAACGACGTCTTTGTCCTATCTCCTGTCCCACCTTTCATTGGTTGGTCCCACCATGTCATGCATCATAGTATATGATACCTACGCTACTAGAACATGTCAAGGACCTTGCGGCCCGAACGAATCTGGGATTTGAGTTCCCCTTCAACAAAAACGGTGATGATCCCGGAAGAGTTTGGGTTGTACGGATAGGCCGTCAATTTGTGATAGAATGGGGACGACGGTTCCATTCAGTGAGTTGGTGCGCGGATAAACGGGCCCCAGCCCAGTATCAGCTCACCGGGTCGGTATCCTGACCCGTTCTTCACAAGTTGACAATATTATCCTTGGCTATTTTCTATTTTAGTTTGTTTTGAATTTTTCTTTAAACCCAGCATGCATTCATATAGGACTTTGATTTATTGCGGAAGATCATTCAAGCAATTCGATTGTGAAAGCCGTTGTGTTTCAAATCCTACAAATGTGAGATATTCCACTCTGAATGAAATACTGAGTTTCTTTGAGACAGCCCTACGCTGCTCTTCCAAAGGAGACCCTTGTTTGGACAGACCCTCAGATATTCCTTTACCTTTTTGACCCACCTTGGCCGCAGCACTTCCACATTGGCTGGTAACCGCTCCCCAAAGGTGAAACCTCCGGTTTATGACCCAGGTACTTCCACACCGAGAAGTTGGTCTTCTTTTTTCGTGCCTGAGTCACATCTCACCCTCCCTTATTTGATCTCCGTCCAAGCAATCGTCAATATTTGAAAGACCTCCTTCAAGGTCGCCTCATTGAAACTTCAGGAAAGATTCCAAACAGTAACGTCACAAGCGTGTCTCATCACACCTTGGCATCAACTTATCAGTCCGCTCCCACTCCATTTCACTCCACTTCGATACCATTCCACTACGTATCGCTCCCTTGCAAAGCAGACGCCAAGGCGGGGCAGCTGTAGACACGCCATTCCTGACATCTCCTGAGAAAGTCTCATATTACTATACAACGTCCCGCGACGGCTTACGCGTTTTGAATCACTTGAGTGCTTCCTTTTCTTGAGTCTTCTTCCGCCCTTTTCGGCATCCGGAATCGTCTCGTCACGGCATTCGGACGGCATCAACACCAGTCGAACGCATCAGGAGGTTCCGGAACCAAGAAGGATATCTGCCGGGCGGCCACCGACGCCCGATCCAAGGACCCGGGTGGGTCTTAATGGGGGCGTCCAGGCCCCTGGACGCCCCCATGATTTTAATTTGTTTTATTCTTTTCTAAGGGCCCCAACACCAAATATAAAAATATAAAAAATATATATATTTATGGAGGCGTCCAGGACTCTGGACGCCTCCATAAAAACAAAAATAAAAAATAAGTGTAAAATGCCAGTTGGCATAAAAAAACAAAAAATAAATAAAATTATATATATTTTAATGGAGGCGTCCAGGTCCCTGGACGCCTCCATCAAAACAAATAAAAAAAATATAAAAATGCCAGCCTTGGCATAAAAGACAAAATAAAAAAACAAAATAATAAACTTTTGGAGGCGTCCAGGCCCCTGGACGCCTCCATCAACTCCCTCACGGGCGCCGGCCACCGAACGACGGTTTGTCGTATGTGAAAAAAGCCAAATTTAGAGACGTCCAGCTGACTGGACGCGCCCATTTTTGAATCACGAGGCGCCACGCGTTGTGCCAAACCGCGTGCGGCCGTCGTCGGTTTTCGGTGGACCTGTTAGAGGCGTCCGGGACCCTGGACGCCCCCATAAAAGTATTCTAAAAAAATCAATAAAAATAGAATAAAATATTATTTCGGCCCTGATGGAGGTGTCCAGGGTCCTGGACGCCTCCACCTTCCGGAACTCTATAAATAGAGGCCCACCCCCTCAGTTCTAGGGAGCTAAGCAGTGATCCGATAGGCTGCCGGAGCCCAGAGGCTACGGAGTCATTTTTCTAACCCGTGGGTTCTTTTGTAGGTGGAGGTTCTGCCGGCTTCTCGGGTGCTCACGCTCGCGAGAGGAAGGTCGTCTTCATCCACCGCGCTTCCACGTCGTCCCCACGCTGCCGGAGCTCCGCCGGATTTCACCCTCGGCTCATCCAATAAGCCTTTTCTTCCCTTTTTCTCCATAGTCCTTTACATTCATCATATTGCATCATCTATCCCCCTTCACAAGGGGGCCTCTTCTCTTATACTTCTTACATCCATCATCTCATTTTCCTCCTACTCGAGTCCGAGAGGGGTTTAAAAGATAACACCAACCAGGTGTGTGTCTTGCCATCATTTCGTTATTTTTATCGCAAGGATTCGAATACTACACCTCCATCTTTCTAATCCACTTGTCATTTATTTGTCGTTGTCTTGCAAGGGTACCCGAGGAAAGCCCTCTCCGTCGGCCGGCCGGAAGGAGAGGAAGAAGCAACCCGCCATCTCCCGCTTTGAGGTAGGCGCGATCACCTTCTTATTTTGGGGTCTTTTGGCCCCTGGCGATCACATCTTATCATCGAGGCCGCGGCGAGTCACTTCCCCAATGGCCGTTTAAATTTCTGTTTCCTATATTCTCTTTATATTTTGTTATATATTCTGCTTATATCATCGAGGCCGCGGCGAGTCACTTCCCCAATGGCCGTTTAATTTTCTATTCCTACGATCTCTTTATGCTTTGTTATATTCTGCTTATATCATCGAGGCCGCGGCGAGTCACATCCCCAATGGCCGTTTAAATTTCCGTTCTTATATTTCTTTATATTCTGTTATATTCTGCTCATATCATCGAGGCCGCGGCGAGTCACTTCCCCAATGGCCGTTTAAATTTCTGTTCTCATATTTTCTCTATATTCTGTTATATTCTGTTCATATTCTCGAGGCCGCGGCGAGTAACTTCCCCAATGGCCGTTTCAATTCTTGTTATTTAATTTTTGCATCATTCCTGTCCCCCCGAGGTCGCGGCGAGTCACTTCCCGCTATGGCCGTTTAATCCCCATATTTTGCTATATCATACTTGTCCCGCTCGCCCCGCCGGAGCAATCTCCCGTGGTGGCCCCTTCTCTCTTTCCTCTCATTTCTGTGTTGCAGCAAACAAAACAAACAAAAAAGAGGAGCCCGCGCGCTCTCCGCTTTTTCCTCTTCCCCGCTCTTCTCCGAACCGCGTGACGTCGCTCACAGTGGGTAGGGTAGTTCTCCTCATGGGGCTTTAGCTGCCGAGATGCATAAGCCACCACTCTACCATGCTGCATCAGAACAGCACCCAATCCGACGCCGGAAGCATCTGTACACACCACAAAACCTCCCGATCCAGAAGGTAAAACCAACACCGGAGCCGAGGTGAGCAATCTCTTCAGTTCACTGAAGCTCTGCTCACACTCCTCGGACCAAATGAAAGGCACATCCTTCCGCGTGAGCCTCGTCATCGGGGTCGCAATGCGGGAAAAATCCTGGATAAACCGGCAATAATAACCCGCAAGCCCCAAGAAACTCCGGATCTCCGTCACCGACCTCGGCCTCGGCCATTGCATCACAGCCTCGACCTTGGCGGGATCCACGGAAATGCCATCACCAGAAATCACGTGCCCCAGAAAGTGCACCTCGCTGAGCCAAAACTCGCACTTGCTGAGCTTCACATACAACTGGTGATCTCGCAACGTGTGCAGCACCACACTCAAATGGTACGGATGCTCCTCGGCAGACTGCGAATAAACAAGGATGTCATCCACAAAGATGACCACGAACTGGTCCAAATACGGATGGAACACCCTCTGCATCAAGTCCATGAAGGCTGCTGGGGCATTGGTGAGCCCAAACGGCATCACCAGAAACTCATAATACCCGTACCTCGTACTGAATGCAGTCTTCTCCACATCGGACTCGCGAATTCTCAGCTGATAGTAACCGGACCGCAAATCAATCCGCGAGAACACTCGCGCAGACTGAAGCTGGTCGAACAAATCATCAATCCGCGGCAACGGATACTTGTTCTTAATGGTCACTTCATTCAGCTGTCGATAGTCAATGCACAGCCGCAGACTACCGTCCTTCTTCTTCACGAACAACACGGGCGCACCCCAAGGGGAAAAGCTCGGACGAATGTACCCCTTGGCCAACAGTTCCTGCAACTGCGCCCTCAACTCTCTCAGCTCAGCGGGGGCCATACGGTAGGGAGCCTTCGCCAAAGGTCCCGTACCAGGTACAACCTCGATCACGAAATCGATCTCCCGCTGGGGAGGTAATCCAGGCAACTCCTCAGGAAAAACATCGGGAAACTCGCACACCACCGCAATATCCTCGACATCCGGCTCCATCCGGTCAGACACAACCACTGACGCGAGAAAACCCTGACAACCAGAATCAAACAATCGACGGGCTCGAATAGCAGAGACAAGGAATCGAGAAGAGGTGGAACGGATACCTTAGAAATAGAAGGTCCTCTTGCTCGAATGCTGGAAGTAGACCCTCTTCATTCCACAATCCACCACCGCTCCATGAGTCTCGAGCCAATCCATGCCTAGAATCACGTCGTAATCCCGAAGCTGCAACGCATACAACCTTCCTGGCATACTCCGCCCATCGATCCACACCGGAACCTGGTCGAAGCAATACGGAGTGACCATAAAATCACCTGAAGGCAACTCCACTACCAAATCACAAGACAACTGGGTCACCGGCTCCTCGACGCTCGACACGAAATCCTCCGAAATAAACGAATGAGACGCGCCAGAATCAAATAAAACCCGAGCCGCACAACCCAAAATCTGAACGGTACCTTCCACGAGCTGCGACGCCACTGCCTCTGCCCTGGTCAAGTGCGTGATCTGGCCACGAGCCCTCTGCCTGCCTCCCACGCTAGCTGACCTGGGTAGCGGGGGATACTGTCCCTGCTGCTGCTGCTGCTGCTGCTGGGGAACCTGCTGCTGCGGCGGCCTCTGAGGACAGTCACGCGCCATATGCCCTGGCTGGTCACACCGAAAATAGATGATCGGCGCCGTGCACTGCCTGCCTGGGTGGGTCCCACCACACCGTGGATAAGGTCCTCACGATCCACCCACCGATCCCTGACGCTGCAAAGGAAACGGCTGTTGTACACTGCCCGATGAAGCCTGCCCCTGATCCTTATGCTTCTTACGGAAATTATTCTTCAAGAACTTCTTGACCTTCGAGCCAAAGGACGTAGATCCTGCTACCGACGCTGCTGGTGTCGGCACTCCCGAACCACCCGACGCATGCTGAAAGGAACCCTGCTGCTGGGTAACCGACTGATGGCTGCGACCTGACAAAGACTGTCCCTGGATGATCGGTCCTCGGGTCCTCTGCATATCCATCTCCAAAGAAACCGCAACACGAGACGCTGTCTCTAGATCAGTGGCCCCATTCGCGATCAGATGGTGCCTCAGCTCCAGCCTCAAGCCCTGTACAAACTGCGTGGTCCTCACTCTCTCATGCTCCATGATGTGAGGTGCATACCGACCCAGCTCGACAAATCGGGCCTTGTACTGCAACACGGACATGTCGCCCTACACCAGCTCCAGAAACTCCCGCATCCGCTGCGTAGCCAAAATATCTGGACAGTACGTACGCTCGAAAGCACTAACGAAGTCATCCCACTCGATCTGCTCAAGTGGACGAAGCTGAAAAGACGTCTTCCACTCGGAAGACCACCACCTCCGAGCCGTACCCTATAACTGGTTGTAGGCCAACACCACTCTGTCCTCGGTAGTACTCCTTACAGAACTGAACACCCGCTCCATCTCATCAAGCCAATCACGAGCTGCATCAGGGTCTGCCTGGCCGCTGAAGTAAGGTGGATGGAACTGCAGAAAGTCCCTCACTGCTCGGCCTGGCCCACCCCTAGCTGACGAGCCCTCACCAGCCTCTCCGCCGAACTGCTGAGACATAAGCTGGTACATGCCACGGAAGAAATCCTCGCCCCGGAACCCTCGCAGTAGCCGCGGCCTCGGTAGCTCCCGGTGGCGCTCTGCTATGCTCCTCCTGGTCCCTCTGGACCCCCTGCTGGATCTCCTGACCTCCAGCCGACTGCCCCTGCTGAGAGCGAGAACTCCTCCTCGACGCCATCCTCGCTCCTGAAGCACAAGACAGAAAACACGAAAAGGGCAATGTCAGAATAAAACACGCGGTGCCCAATGCCAGCGTCACATGTACATCATCGTTGTGAACTAGTGGACCACTACAATTACCTATGATTCTCATGTAATTCCACAACCGCGCTCTGATACCAGCTGTAACGACCCGAGAATCCGATTACCGGGAAGGCCCGATAACCCGAGACTCGTACCGCCACCCACGAGTTCGAAGACTCGGAAGGGTTAAAAGGATGGTGTGGAGACTACACAAGTATCACAAATAATTGCAGAAATTAAACAGTTATAATATTAAGCAGGAAATAAATTAACATTTTACATGGTCCACAATAAGAAAACAACAACAGCAGCAGTAGTCCACGACTAGTACAGTGACAAGAAAGAAAAGTACGGCTACACGGGACATACCCTGGCTCTGACCTCTGGCACTACCTCTGGGCACCCGCACCACGCTGCGCTCCTGACGCGCTCCCCGAAGGTGGCGCCTCACCTGAAACACGGTGAAAACACGCAGGGAATGAGTCTCAAAACAAGACTCAGTAGGGATCACTCGAACCCTACCTCGTAAAATGAGAAACCACTACTCTAGCGGTAGGAAAGTACCTCGGAAAGGAAAGCCCTGCACTCTACAGAACTAGACCCTACGGCACGCAAACTGACACACGTGCCACGGTACGAGAAGACCGAAACCAACGTTCGAATCGTAAAACCCGAAGGTCGGAAACACACGACTGACAGTCTGACACTCCGTACTCGACAGGAGTACCACCCACTAGAAGCACAACCGGTAGCGTCCCCTGACGTCTTACACCGCACCGCAGGTGAACCGCCTGACGTGGTAGGTCCTACCCGAGGCGCAAACACCGTACAAGTAACCACAACAAGTGACTAGCTGGGGTCACGTCCGTCGACGTGGGTCCAACCGCCCCCAACCACGTGTGCACACACAGACCACGCGTCCTAGGTCTGGCCCTCTGACCGGTTTTCCCCCGCAGCCGGACTCTGGCTAAGACGAGGAGCCTACGGGAACCGGTCCACAAACCGTCTCGAAAGGTGGGTGCCCGTACACCACTCCCAAGTGAGACCAGCACCTCGTATTGGTGGGCTACGACTAGTGGAGGGTCACTGAAGGAGTAGACTCTCGAGTCAACGGAAAACGACGTCCGAAACCGACAACGTGTGGGAATCACCCCACGCACCAGCCCCGTCGCACGGTGGCCACAGTCGGAGAAAAACTGACTCACCGCCCACGGCCAAACGCATGACCAAGGCAAACGGAACCTCCGGACACCAAAGACACGGTCACGGAACTCCACGGGGTGCCCGGGACGCACACACGGCCCAAGGGGAACACCCAACAACAGCCAAATCGCGCTAGGGATACCTAGCGCAACACGGAAGAACGCGCTAGGGAACCCTAGCGCAACAGGGAAGATCGCGCTAGGTCTCCCTAGCGCGACAGGGACCATCGCGCTATGGAACCCTAGCGCGACAAGGACCATCGTGCTAGGTCCTCCTAGCGCGACAAGGATGATCGCTGTTGTATCCCCTAGTTCGTGTTCGGTTTCAATGATATCAAAACGATTGTGATTGTGTGTGTATGTGTTTCATTAGCAACATCTTTTATATCTTGATTCGATGAGTTGAAAGATGGATTTAATGTTCACTCTTGAAAGCCATATGAACCTTTGGTGTTTAAGGAACTAATGCTATCTTTATGTTGATTTGCAGGTATACAAATCCATGGCTCATACTTGGAATCTAACGTGATCCATCAATGAAGCTCTTCTTCTAAAAGGGAGTTAACTTTGTTCATAGTTGAAGGTCATATGAATGATTTGTATTTAAGGATCTCAAGCCTTGAATATTTTGGTTTGCAGGACCACATCTGCGGTTCATGTTTGGAACTCAAAGAAATGTATCAATGGCGATCTTCTTGCAAAAGGGAGTTAACTCATTCTTCACCTTATGTTGACTCTCACTTGTAACTTGAAAATTGATGAATGTGACCTTAATGATGTTTGCTCATTATTTGGATTCATGACCACTTGATTTGGTAAAAGGTTGATGTGTTTCATTCATGTTTCACATAAGCTCACTTGAGACCTTTGAGGGTTGGCACATGTTTGAGTATGCTCATGGATATTATTGTTGGGGTTATTGTGATTTAAATGTATGAACAATTCAAAAAGATCTCTTGTACCTATCAATGCTCCTCATGAGATAATGGTTCATGAATGTTAATTTTTAATCAACAATAATGCCATTTAAATGTATGTGGTTCCATGACATTATGCATGCTTTGCATTTGGCATAATTGTTAATATTTAAGTAATGAAGCATTTTGATATTGAAGAGTTGATTGCATTGTAACTGAATGTTGAGCTCCCATGTCATTGTATTTGATTGATTGAGAAATCCATGTTCATCATAACAAACCTTGTCATTCGGTGGAATATATTTTTGTTGATTGATTTGAGAAGCAAAACGCATGTTTGAATAGGTTCAATGATGTATTTCATTGTGAACATATCCATAGTGTTAATGCATAACTCATATATTTTGATTCTCAACTAACCTCTTGGTTTATCATGTTTTTCAGGATGCAAAATCATTGTTGATCTTCATGGGATTATGGTAACATTTAATCAATTATTTCCCTTTGGTTTGATGGAGGTTTTAGTTATTTTTCAAACTCAAACCGTCTTAAAGTCTTCACCATTTTCAATCCAACCATTGGATCTCCCCTCTAAAAAATTTATGTTGTAGCTCTGGAAGTCCTCTTTCCAACGCCTCCAGTCTCGCTTCGATCGGAGTTCGGAGCTAGGAGAATTAATTCCTGCCGCCGGAGCACGCAGTACTGTTTTTTTGTGTTTTTGTACCCTGCTTGAAAGGGTCGACCCTTAGGGTCGACCCCTACTGAAAGGGTCGACCCATAGGGTCGACCCCTGTAATCTTGGCTCATTTTTTGGCCCCGGCAGCAACCTTTTTAGTCTATATATGCAATCGTGTGAGCTCGGTGAGATTGAGAGAATTGAGTAATCCTACTTATTCCAAATCAGTCAATCTCATTAAGTTTGTTAATTCCGCTGTAAGGTCGGTTAAGATTTTAATTGGACATAGTTTTTAGTAGGAGGGTTCTATTCAGCCCCCCCTCTAGAACCGTGTCCCTGCACTACGGGACCCAACAATTGGTATCAGAGCGAGGCTCTGTTGACCTTAGATCTAACGATCTACAGAGTGATCCTAGTGCATTCTACAATCATGAATTACTCTACTGATCAAATCTCCTTGAATTGTATTCCTACTTTTGATGGTCATGATTATATTTCATGGAGAAATGCTATGTGTGTTTATCTTGGTTTGCATGAGCCTAATGTTTGGAAGGTTATATGTGAAGGTTCATACAAGCTCCCTACTGAACAGAACAAATGGAATGATATGCATGTCAAGAAAAATGCAATGAATGTTAGAGCATTAAATTTCCTCATAAATGCCATTGAATCTAACATACTTTCACAAATTCCCTTGTGTAGGTCGGCAAGAGATCTTTGGGATGCGTTGGCACGAAAGTATGAAGAAGAAGTGATGGATCCATGTTTAATGGCTCACGGTGAAGAAAATGCTAAAGAGGTGAATTCTAACCCTGACTCTGATGAAGATGAAATATCTTTTGAAGAACTACTTGATGCTTATGAGGAGTTGTCGAGTAGATACAAGAAGCTCAAATCTGAAACTAAAAGTCTGAGAAAGAAAACTAGTGAGAATGTGCATGATAATCTTTCATGTCAAAACTGCAATACTCTAGATTCAAACATTGAGAACCTAAAATACAAAAATGAACTTTTAGAATCTAAAGTTGAATTGTTTTCAGATGAGATGTCTTGTTTGAATGAAGAGCTTGAAATGTTGAGAAAATCTGATACCGCTCTTGAAACAGAAAATAACTGTTATGAGTTGCGTGAGGAAAATAAAACCTTGTTGTCTAAAATCTCCCTGCTTGAGAAAATTGAAAAATGCTTGAGGAATAAACTTGATTCACTAACTGATGATGAGAGAATGTTTGAAAAACTCCTTGATTGTGAAATAGATAGCAAGTGCATCAAGAATGAAAATGAAGAACTTAAAAAGGAAAAAGATGCCATGATGATTCAGATTTCTCTTCTTGAAGGAAGTTTAAAAAGTCTTGATAAGCTTGAAAAAGAAAACTCTTTGTTGAAATCTGAAAATGAACACTTGCATGCAAAGATTTCTAAGTTTGTTGAAACTGCAAAAGTACTTGAAAAATTAACTGAAAAACTTCACTCAATAAGCATTGAAAACAAGAAGTTTTTGGAAGAAAATGAAAACTTCAAATCCGTCAATTGTCTGCTTAATGATAAAATTCTTGCTTGTGAGGAAGAGGTGCAAAAGTTAAAAGATGATTTGTCAAGATTTGTGAAGGGGAAGGAAACATTGGACAAAATGCTGGGTGTTAAAGTCAACTTTCAAAAAGAGGGTCTTGGTTACATCCCGGTCAACAAAAAATCTTTTGAATCAAAAATGAAAACCTCTTTTGTTCATGCTTCTGACATACCAAGCACCTCCAAAACACATCCTCCCACTTCTCAAATAAAAACTTCTGAAAATGATTTTGTGAAAAAGAAAAATGTCAACATTAAGTCTTCCATGCCAAATAGATCACAAAAATTGAAATCCAATGTTGAATGCTTCTATTGTGGTGTGTTTGGACATGTCATGGATGAATGCGTTGTTATGAGAAAAGATGAACAAAAAATTTTCAAGAAAAAGAGGAATGTTTTATGTTTCTATTGTCATAAACTTGGCCATGTCATTGATAATTGTTTTATGAAGCAAAATGATGATTTTCATGCCATGAATGCTAAGTTCAACATTGAAAGAAAATTCAGAAATGAACATGGGTCTCATGCTCAAAGGTTTGCATCCAATAAGAAAAATTTCTTTACAAACACTCATGCAAACAATGGAAAGTCATTCCATAGACCCACAACTTCTTGTTGTTCTCATTGTGGAAAATACGGTCATGTTATGAATGAATGTTGGTCTTTAAAAACTGAAGATTTCCATGTTCCTAGATTGAATACTAGGTTTGATTTTGTTAGACCTAGATCTTTTGGAAATAGGAAATGGAATACCTTTGAAAATCATTTTGCTCCCAAAAGGAAAATCTTTGCTGAAATTGAACCTCCTCATTGTTATTATTGTGGAAATTCTAAACATGTGATTGAGAACTGCAGGATCATGAGAAATGATGATATGGAAGCAATGAGACTGTGGAAGAATTCAGTTGGTGGTAATACCACTAACTCTGAGGGACCCAAAAAGGCTTGGGTGCCCAAATTCGCTCAATGAATTGGCCTTGATGCTAGTGTGTCTTGAGGTAAACAAAGAATGAAAGGGGTTCTAATAAAATGGAACAAGGCACACTCATAAGGTAAAATCCCAACTTCGCTCTTTCATTGTCAAACTTGATGGTGTTGATGTCTAGTTTGAAATTCCTTTGTGTTCTCATGATGTGCTTTAAATTCTTCACAAGTCATACATATACTCATTGAATGAATTCTTGGTATATCAAATGGTGATGTGTGAAATGATAGGTTGAGCCTGTTAGGAAGCCATCACTATGCGTGAGTTAGATCTTTGGATTAAAATCTCCGCCTAGTACCAAAATTCAGAAATTCAATATGTTTGACTTATGAGGAAACATGCTTTGAATAAAATCAAGTTACCATTGCATTATAAAATCTCTCAAGTGAATATGAAAAACTCACTTGTTTCTTAAGGAAAAATTTCTGAATTGTGAAATTGCATGATGAAATGTAACAATTGGTATTGAGTGCTGAGCATGCCTCAATTTAAAGCTCATTGATGTTGTGTGGTTACTTTCGATGAATGAAAGTTGCTCGATGTATTCAAACTGAAATTTTATCTTAAGCATTACTGTTTTAGATGATGATGGTTTAACTTTTGGGTTTTAAGGAAATGATTCTTCATGATGAAATCTGAAATAAAGTGCTCATGATTTATTGCTAAACTCATTGAAGATCAATCTCATGCATTTACCTGTCTCATGCCATCTTAAATGCTCAAGTTCTTATAAAAATAGAAAACTTGCATAAAAAGAATGCATTGACATATTTGCATATTATTCATAGGTCATGCATGCATTGTGAATTTGAGTCTCATGCATACCTTGACTTAGTTGTGCTTGAATGTCTAAGTTACAAAAAAAAAAAAAAATTATTGCATATTGCATACTCATGCATATAGGGCATATGCATATATTTCATGATAATCACATATCTTGACTCATGAATGCTTGCATGAATACTTCCATAAATCCTTGCATGCATGTATGTATTTATCTTATAAAACCTTTCTTGGAAAATTCTAAGACCTCACCTCCTTGATAAATAATATTGCAGTGATTTATTCATATGTGATACATGTCATATATTAAGGGGGAGGATTTGTTTCCGACCGTGCATACATTTAGGGGGAGTCATAGCCGTGTCTTGTCAAATTTATTTTATACATGCAAAACAAAAATTTACCCTCACACTCTTGCACATAATGAATTCAATGACTTTCATTGATAAGGATTTAAGAAATTCTTTCCAACACTCTAAAGGGAACTTGAATCTCTACATGGACATTAAAGAGTAATCGTGAGGAAAAAGTTGCCTACCCCACAAAAATTCAATAAGTGGAATGTGGATCCGAGTAACCGGGAATCCCCCCTGAAACAAAGGAGGAAACTCGCGTCAAAAGGAGAAACAAAATCCATATGTGTGACGAATCCAAGTAGCCGGGAATCCCCATTGAGACATATGAGGAAACTCGCGCCGAAAGGTGAAGTCTATTAAAAGAAACAAAATCGGGGTTGTGCGAAGCTACCGAAAGTCGAGAATCTAAAGTGAAAGTGTAGAGAGGAGATTACCTTCTAGTGTTCTTTAGAAAATCTAAAAATCCATATGTTTTGAAGCTCATTAGTCATTGCCTCACATTTCACATGGGTATTTTTGTGATGTATGTATCTTATGAATTTACCTACATTCATGGTTTATGTAGTACTCCTAGTTGTGTTTGCATAAATCTCTTAGTTATGCTTCATGTCTTACATTATTGAATTTGAATCACATGCTCTTTTCTTAACCCGTGCCTCATTAAGGGGGAGTTACTATATGTAATATTTGTGTGCATGACGATTGTGCTTGTGTGCTTGCATGTTCATGCATTCCCCTTGAGTCTAATTCTGAGCATAAACCTTGCATTTGAAGGATAGAAGTTATCATGTGCAAAGTTTCATATCTTGCATGATTAGCATTCACATAGTACATATTCATTGCATTTGAGAGATGAAGTTCATCGTGGGCATATTTGCAAATTTGGCATTTTTAACATGCATATAGCTCATGCATAAGAAACACGCATATAGATTCCATGAGTTCATGTATTTCAAAAGAAAAATCTGAAAATTAAAACAAAAACAAAAACAAAAAATCAGAAACTCCACGAATAAAGGCAACTAGGTAATATTGTTCTCTCTTGCCAAACATCTTGCCATTGCCTTGCTCTTACTTTTTGTGAAACTCACAACTGGACTTTGGATTTTGAGTACAATCATCTTGCCATGAATCTGCAATGTGCATAAATATTCAACAATTGTATCCTATCTTTGGAGCAAACAATCAACAACCTTTATTATCAAGATGGGTATCATTCCTTCCGGTTTCACATGCTAAGTTTGTCATGCATAACTAAGTGGACGTTGGTATGATGAATGGTTGAAATGCTTAATTATTCACTCGAAACTCACATGGTTCCATTGTCTTACTTGCAGGAAAAATTGGTTGGCCCTCATTTACAGCATCGCCTGTATGTATGGTAATATCGTTTCACTTTATTTGTGCCATGGGGGTTGTGAAGATTGGTAGCAATTTTGACACTTTGACTCTTACATCCTTTCCCATTTATGGATGGTTCTTAAATGGTGTGCACAGGTTTTTGGTTGTAACCCAACAATGCCTATGTTTAGCTCTTCCAGTTCACACTACTTCTATTTTGCATATGGGAGCGTAGTTGGCCACCAATGTTCATGTCTTGTTCTTTCACCCCCTCACTTTTTGTCGATGACAAAAAGGGGGAGAATGTTGGTGTGTGCTCTTACTTCATAAATGACCAATTGGTGTACGTGCTTAATGTTAATGTTGTTTAACAATTGGTGTATGTGCTCAATGTTGTTTGCAAATGTTTACACAATTTATTTTATCACACACATTGTTTTGTCATCATCAAAAAGGGGGAGATTGTTGTATCCCCTAGTTCGTGTTTGGTTTCAATGATATCAAAACGATTGTGATTGTGTGTGTATGTGTTTCATTAGCAACATCTTTTATATCTTGATTCGATGAGTTGAAAGATGGATTTAATGTTCACTCTTGAAAGCCATATGAACCTTTGGTGTTTAAGGAACTAATGCTATCTTTATGTTGATTTGCAGGTATACAAATCCATGGCTCATACTTGGAATCTAACGTGGTCCATCAATGAAGCTCTTCTTCTAAAAGGGAGTTAACTTTGTTCATAGTTGAAGGTCATATGAATGATTTGTATTTAAGGATCTCAAGCCTTGAATATTTTGGTTTGCAGGACCACATCTGCGGTTCATGTTTGGAACTCAAAGAAATGTATCAATGGCGATCTTCTTGCAAAAGGGAGTTAACTCATTCTTCACCTTATGTTGACTCTCACTTGTAACTTGAAAATTGATGAATGTGACCTTAATGATGTTTGCTCATTATTTGGATTCATGACCACTTGATTTGGTAAAAGGTTGATGTGTTTCATTCATGTTTCACATAAGCTCACTTGAGACCTTTGAGGGTTGGCACATGTTTGAGTATGCTCATGGATATTATTGTTGGGGTTATTGTGATTTAAATGTATGAACAATTCAAAAAGATCTCTTGTACCTATCAATGCTCCTCATGAGATAATGGTTCATGAATGTTAATTTTTAATCAACAATAATGCCATTTAAATGTATGTGGTTCCATGACATTATGCATGCTTTGCATTTGGCATAATTGTTAATATTTAAGTAATGAAGCATTTTGATATTGAAGAGTTGATTGCATTGTAACTGAATGTTGAGCTCCCATGTCATTGTATTTGATTGATTGAGAAATCCATGTTCATCATAACAAACCTTGTCATTCGGTGGAATATATTTTTGTTGATTGATTTGAGAAGTAAAACGCATGTTTGAATAGGTTCAATGATGTATTTCATTGTGAACATATCCATAGTGTTAATGCATAACTCATATATTTTGATTCTCAACTAACCTCTTGGTTTATCATGTTTTTCAGGATGCAAAATCATTGTTGATCTTCATGGGATTATGGTAACATTTAATCAATTATTTCCCTTTGGTTTGATGGAGGTTTTAGTTATTTTTCAAACTCAAACTGTCTTAAAGTCTTCACCATTTTCAATCCAACCATTGGATCTCCCCTCTAAAAATTTTATGTTGTAGCTCTGGAAGTCCTCTTTCCAACGCCTCCAGTCTCGCTTCGATCGGAGTTCGGAGCTAGGAGAATTAATTCCTGCCGCCGGAGCACGCAGTGCTGTTTTTTTGTGTTTTTGTACCCTGCCTGAAAGGGTCGACCCTTAGGGTCGACCCCTACTGAAAGGGTCGACCCATAGGGTCGACCCATGTAATCTTGGATCATTTTTTGGCCCCGGCAGCAACCTTTTTAGTCTATATATGCAATCGTGTGAGCTCGGTGAGATTGAGAGAATTGAGTAATCCTACTTATTCCAAATCAGTCAATCTCATTAAGTTTGTTAATTCCGCTGTGAGGTCGGTTAAGATTTTAATTGGACATAGTTTTTAGTAGGAGGGTTCTATTCAGCCCCCCCTCTAGAACCGTGTCCCTGCACTACGGGACCCAACAATCGCGCTATGACCCCATAGCGTGACAGGAACCGCCTCCTGTTCATCTTCTCCTATGAACGCGCTCGGTCGGGGCAGCGCGACCTCCAAGAACGCGCTACTGGAGTATAGCGCGTTCTCAGTCCGCGGCCGAAAACGGTAAGAACGCTTAAAAATTCTAACCACGCCCCCATGCCTCCATAGGAGAGGGGGAAAACAAAGGGGAAGACCCCTGGGGACCCCTAGCATGATTCTAGGCCATCAAAACACGAAATCATGCATCAAATCCATAGATCGGGCGAGCTCTCCCCAAATCATGGAAAAACCCAAAAACGCTCAAACGATCCCCTCTCGGCCTCCCCGCGGCCTATAAATCGCGGAAAAGATCGGCATGAGGCTAAGGAACGTCACCCTACCTCAATGGAGCGAATGCTCCGCCGAATCGATCACGAATCACGAAGAATGCTCGAAGCTTCACGAACTTCCCACGCTTCCCACGCTCGCCGCACACCCACAAGATCGCCTCACCGTCGCCCACGCGTCCGCGCCGTCGCCCCGCCGCCGTCCGTAGCCGGAGAGGGGTTCGCCGCGTCCGAATGGGAGAGAGGGAGAGAGAGGAGGGCTCACGGTCGCGAGAGAGAGGAAGAGGAAGAAGAAAGAGAAAAGGGAAAAAGAAAAGAAAAAGGATTAGGCTTTATAGAAAATCCGAATTTTCGGAAAAATACCGAAAAATAGAAAAATACATTTCCGGAATCCTCGGAACGCACCGATCGCAACGGTACCACTCGTGCCTGGGGGAACCGCCCGGTTCGCCCGCAGCGAGCTTCCGAAGGAAAAGTCGAAACACACACCGGGAATCGGAAAACACACGCGGAAAAGCCGCGGAACGCCTCCGGGCCTCCGAAACAACTCCGGATCGCGCCGATCCGAACACGAAAGATGTCCGAAACGAAATTTCGGACACAACGGAGCCGGACGCTCCGAAAACCAGATCCGGGACCCACGAAGAAGGATCCGAAAGGTCCGGGATATTACAGCCCTACTGTTCATCTTCTCCGATGAACGCGCCGCATCGGGACAGCGCGACCATCAAGAACGCGCTACTGGAGCATAGCGCGTTCTCAGTCCGCATCCGAAAAACTGTGGAAACGCCCAAAACTCCAACCACGCCCCCATGTCTCCACCGGAGAGGGGGAAATCAAGGGGAATGACCCCTAAGGACCCCTAGCATGCTTCTAAGCCATCAAAACATGAAATAGAGGGATAAAACCATAGATCGGGTGAGCTCTCCCCAAATCATGGAAAACCCCAAACCCGCTCAAACAAGCCTCTCTCAGCCTCCCCGCGGCCTACAAATCACGGAAACGAACGACAAGAGGCTAAGGAACGTCACCCTACCTCAATGGAGCGAATGCTCCGCCGGATCGTCCACAAACCACGAAGAACGCCCTTGGAAACCCTGCCTCCTCGCGTTTCCCACGCTTGCCGCACGCCCACGAGCTTGCCTCACCGCCGCCCACGCGTCCGCGCCGTCGCCCTGCCATCGTCTGCAGCCGGAGAAGGGCTCACCGCGTCCGAATGGGAGGGAGAGGGGGAGAGGGGTGATGGTCATGGTGGGGGGAAGAGAGGAGGAAAAAGGAGAAAAAGAAGAAGAAGGTGGGAAGAAAGAGAAAATAGGGGGGTTTTATAGAAAATCCGAAAAATTCTGAAAAATAGCAAATTACACCCCCGCGATCCTCGGAACGCACCGATCGCAACGGTACCACTCGTGCCCAGGTGAACGGTCTGATTCACCCGCAGCGAGCTTCCGAATGAAAAGCCGAAACACACACCGGAAATCAGAAAACACGCGCGGAAAAGCCGCAGAACGCCATCGGGCCTCCGTAACGACCCCGGATCGCGCCGATCCGAGCACGAAAAATATTCGAAGTGAAATTTTAGACTCAGCGGAGCCGAACACTCCAAAAACCAGATCCGGGACCCGCGAAGAAGGATCCGAAAGGTCCGGGATATTACACCAGTACATTGCATGACAAAAAGCAAGAAAATCCGTCTAACACCGCTGCAAGAGGTCATCGCTCGGTTGACTCGATCTCGATCTCCTCGCTTCCAGCCACTGACTCTGCCTCGCGTAGAAACTTGCTCGGACAAGAGGGGGCCGATCCAGTTGGCTCAGATGACCCTGACAAAGGTGACAGAGGGACTGCAGAGAAGGTAACCACCTTCTAAAGTTGGAGAAGGCTACCTTCCAAGTTGATAGAGGCCAGGGAGAAGGAGCGCCGTGAAGACCTCCTCTTTCCCAACCTACCAACTCCTTGGAAGGGAGCAGAGAGCAAGCAGCCTCCGAAGAGTGAAAGAAATGAAGAGCAGAAGAGGGAAAAAGAGGCTGCAGACGGAGGAAGGTTTCGGTGAGGAGGGAACTTGATGCGCCCCCCCCCCCCCCCCCCCCCATGCAGAGGGGGAGTGGCGGCAGGCATCCCTAATACCCCCATCCGTCCTCCGCCTCGGTGCCCACCCGGAAGCCACGCCAGAACTGAGAAAGGGCAAGAGCCGTGCCCTCACACATCGAAGCCCTCTCCAGATCCGCGCGGTGACCGTCGGACCCATCTCAAACCCGCGCGGTGACCGTGGGACCCGTCCAACAAGCCGGGACGGCAAGAGCTCTCCGCTCCCCGTCATCGGCGGCATCGCCCTCCGAAGGATCCTCCATGCTCCGAATGTGGGTTCAACGCAGAAGTGAAGAAGAAGGATTGAGGGAAGACTGTTAGAGAAAATCCCAAGCGGTAAAGAGGAAAGGGCGCCTTTCGGTCCTTCTTATAGGCCAAAGGAGGATACACGCCTTAAATGACTCCCCCCTCGAAAACACGCCAAAGGATTTCTCCCCTGAACAGTCACCTCCAACTCCTCGTTTCCCGCCCTAACGGGATTCACGAAGCGGCCTGGCATTCAAAACGTGAGGGAATGGAAGGACGCCCCGTCAGAAGCCTACCAAATCAGCAGGCGAAAATCACGCAGGACATATCGGCACTCTCCAACTACTTCAGATACGCCAACCAAATCACGGCAAGGATGGCGATCAAACAAGTAAGTCATTCATTATCTCATAAAGAGGAAACTCTCTAAAGGAGGAAAGAGAGACAAACAAGAGAGAGGGGCAAAATAAGGTAAAATACATCAGGCCTCGGGCCCACTTTGAAGCTCGGGAGCGACGGAAGTGGGCGCGTCACCCCCAGCACCCTCGGTGACGACCGACCCGGGCACTGACCTCGCATGTGCGAGAACTGTCTCGGTCGCGAGCCCTCCCGAGACGTCCGGAGTTGGTGACCCCGCCGGAGGAGACCCCTCTGGATCTTCCCTGCTCGACGTAGAAGAGCTAGAAATCGAGTCATCCGAGTCATAGCTCTGTCCCAAAGGGAACTCGATCCCGGAGTCTTGATCGTAGGCGTAGTCCACTGCCCGACGATAACCCTGCTTAAACCCCTTTCGGGTGCCCCGACGAAGCACTACCTCGTAATATGGTAGGGCGGCTCTCTCCAGGTCAGCTGAATAGGCGTCTGAGCTCCTATACCGCTCCATCGCCTCCGCCTCGATCTGCTCCGTCCTTCCAACGAGCTCGACCCAAGCCCGCTCTGCCTTGGCCGCACGCTCCTCTGCCCCCGCCAGGCGTTCCTCTACCTCGACCCTCCCTCGCTCGGCTTCGCTCGACCGCCTCTCCGCCCGGGCTCAGTCCGCCTCGGCCACGGAACGAAGGCGCTCCGCTACCTCCGCCCGATCCAGTAGCTCGGCACGTTCGAGCTCCGAGCGACTGTCCAGCTCGAGGTGACGCAGACGCTCCTCCTCCAAGAGTTTGCCCTTCCTCTCAAGTGACTCTCGGGCCTTAGCCAACTGCTCGGTCAGCGCCTCGGTTTCCAGCCGGCTCGCCCCTGCCAAATCCCTGATCACGGAGAACTCCCGTCGAAGCCCCTCGTGCTCCTCGCTGAGGCGGGCCAGTTTCCTCTCGCACCCCCCGAGGGCCCAGGCGAGATTCGACCGCTCCGCCTCCGTCTGGGCGTACATCTCCGCCATCAAAGCCGTCGACAGAGCCATGACTAGGCCGCCCTCCATGAGGACGTCGAGGACTCCGGAGGGGGAGTGGCGCTTGTCTCCCCCCCTCGTCATTGCGGCAACCTCTCTGCAAACCCGGTACAGGTCGCCCGAAACATCGAGCCTTTCCAAGGCCTCCGGCATGGACATCCGCTCCCCACCGGACGCCCCGCCAGAAGGTTCGGCTCGAGCAACGGGGCCGACCGCCCCGCGCGCCGCGGTCTGTTGGGGTCGCGACGCCTCCCTGGGTGAACCCCCAACCTCGACTGACGCCACGGGATCGACCGCACAGGGAACTTCGAGCACTTGGGGCTGCGAAGCCCTCGTGGGTGAACCCCCATCCCTATCTGTCTTGGCCCGCGCCTCACCGCCCGAGACAGCGCCGACCTCGACCGGTCTCCCGGTCTCGACGTCGACTGCTTCAGCACCGGTCCTCTCCATCCCCGGGGAGGGGAGAACCGACCCATCTCCGCCCTTTGAGGGGCCCCTGGTCTCCTCGGCCCCCTCTCGCCTGGTAGGTGGGGGAGCTGGCCCGGAAGGGTCGGCCCCATCTTGCCCCCGAGAGGGGAGCGCCGTCGAGCCAGAGTCACCCCCGGCAGTGGTAGGAAGGCCATCCTTCTTGGCCCGTTTCTTGGCCTTCGCGGCTTCCCGCAATTTTCCCTCCATGGGATCCTTGCGCTTCGCCCCACTTGGCCGCGAAGACCCCTCGGAGGCCACCCCCTTGCCCTTATCTCGGGCTTGGGAACGACCCACGGGAATGACAGACTCATCAGCCACCGAGTCATCCCCAAGATCGATGACCTCGGTGACCTCTTCCAAAGGCTCCCGCCGGATGTTTGCAATGAAGAGGAAGATTCAGTTAAGAAGCGAAAAGGCGACCCTCTGACCCCGCCGAAGGATCCGAAGGATGATACCTGATGGCGTGAGTTGTGTAAGCAGATACTGCTCTACGTTCTCCAGCGTCACCAGCTCCTCAGTCGACCGGCGATTTGTCAACAAGCGGGAGGCGTATTCCTCCACATCGGCGGGGAACTCCTCCTGCCGCGGGGGAAGATTCGGATGGAAGTTGGGCATAACCTGGCACCTCCAGGATTCATCCATTGCTTCCGCCTTCACCCAGAAAAACTGCCTCTTCCACCCTTTGTGCGAAGAATCCTTCGCCGCCAGCGGAATACAACTCCGATTCCTGCGCGCCTGGATAAAATAGAAGCCTTTCTTCGCCGACGGATGTGCCTTCAG
This sequence comes from Amorphophallus konjac, assembly GCA_022559845.1. Lineage (NCBI taxonomy): Eukaryota > Viridiplantae > Streptophyta > Magnoliopsida > Alismatales > Araceae > Amorphophallus > Amorphophallus konjac. The sequence continues at coordinate 49,023 of JAHNEJ010001597.1, forward strand.
CTCGAAGAAATAATGAAAAAGATCCAGGGACGGGGGAACCCCCTGCAGGCGGCAGAGGATCCGAAAGGTAGACAGCAGGAGATACGAGTTGGCCACCAGCTGAACAGGCGCCAACACAAAAAAATTGAGAATCTTCAGAATGAAAGGCTCGAAGGGGAGGTAGAATCCGCTCTTCCATGCCAGGAGAAAAGTACAGATATAGTTCGTACGGCTATCCAAGCTCGTCTCGTATGGGGCGGCGGCTACAAAGCTATTTCGGAGAGGCAGGCAAAACCGATGCTCCAGTTTCTTCACATCAGCCTTGTAATATCCCGAACCTTTCGGATCCTTCTTCGTGGGTCCCGGATCTGGTTTTCGGAGCGTCTAACTCCGTTGTGTCCGAAATTTCGTTTCGGACATCTTTCGTGTTCGGATCGGCGCGATCCGGAGTCGTTTCGGAGGCCCGGAGACGTTCCGCGGCTTTTCCGCGTGTGTTTTCCGATCCCCGGTGTGTGTTTCGGCTTTTCCTTCGGAAGCTCGCTGCGGGCGAACCGGGCGGTTCCCCCAGGCACGAGTGGTACCGTTGCGATCGGTGCGTTCCGAGGATTCCAGAAATATATTTTTCTATTTTTTGGTATTTTTTCAAAAATTCGGATTTTCTATATAGCCCTAATTCTTTTCTTTTTCTTTTTCTCCTTTCTCTTTCTTCTTCTTCCTCTTCCTCCGTTTCTTCCCACCGTGACACCCTCCTCTCTCCCTCTCTCCCATTCGGGCGCAACGAACCCCTCTCCGGCTACGGACGGCGGCGGGGCGACGGCGCGGACGCGTGGGTGACGGTGAGGCGATCTCGTGGGCGTGCGGCGAGCATGGGAAGCGTGGGGAGTTCGTGAAGCTTTGAGCATTCTTCATGATTCGTGATCGATCCGGCGGAGCATTCGCTCCATTGAGGTAGGGTGACGTTCCTTGGCCTCATGCCGATCTTTTCCGCGATTTATAGGCCGAGAGGGGATCGTTTGAGCGTTTTTGGGTTTTTCCATGATTTGGGGAGAGCTCGCCCGATCTATGGATTCCATGCATGATTTCGTGTTTTGATGGCCTAGAATCATGCTAGGGGTCCCCAGGGGTCTTCCCCTTTGTTTTCCCCCTCTCCTATGGAGGCATGGGGGCGTGGTTAGAATTTTTGGGCGTTCTTACCGTTTTCGGCCGCGGACTGAGAACGCGCTATACTCCAGTAGCGCGTTCTTGGAGGTCGCGCTGCCCCGACCGAGCACGTTCATCGGAGAAGATGAACAGTAGGGCGGTTCGTGTCGCGCTATGGGGTCCTAGCGCGATTATCCTTGTCGTGCTAGGAGGACCTAGCGCGATGGTCCCTGTCGCGCTAGGGAGACCTAGCGCGATCTTCCCTGTTGCGCCAGGGTTCCCTAGCGCGTTCTTCCGTGTCGCGCTAGGTATCCCTAGCGCGATCTGGCTGTTATTGGGTGTTCCCCTTGGGCCGTGTGTGCATCCCGGGCACCCCGTGGAGCTCCGTGACCGTGTCTTTGGTGTCCGGAGGTTCCGTTTGCCTTAGTTATGAGTTTGGCTGTGGGCGGTGAGTCCGTTTTTCTCCGACCGTGGCCCCGTTGACGGAGCTAGTGCGTGGGGTGATTCCCACACGTTGTCGGACTCGGACGTCGTTTTCCGTTGACTTGAGAGTCTACTCCTTCAGTGACCCTCCACTAGTCGTAGCCCACCAGTACGAGGTGCTGGTCTCACCTGGGAGTGGTGTACGGGCACCCACCTTTCGAGACGGTTTGTGGACCGGTTCCCGTAGGCCCCTCGTCGGTAGCCAGAGTCCGGCTACGGGGGAAAACCGGTCAGAGGACCAGACCTAGTGACGCAAGGTCTGTGTGTGCACACGTGGTTGGGGGCGGTTGGACCTACGTCGACAGGCGTGACCCCAGCTAGTCACTTGTTTGTGGTTACTTGTACGGTGTTTGCGCCTCGGGTAGGACCTACCACGTCAGGCGGTTCACCTGCGGTGTGGTGTAAGACGTCAGGGGACGCTACCGGCTGTGCTTCTAGTGGGTGGTACTCCTGTCGAGTACGGAGTGTCAGACTGTCAGTCATGTGTTTTTGACCTTCGGGTTTTACGATTCGACCGTTGGTTTCGGTCTTCTCGTACCGTGGCACGTGTGTCGGTTTGCGTGCCGTAGGGTCTAGTTCTGTAGAGTGCAGGGCTTTCCTTTCCGAGGTACTTTCCTACCGCTAGAGTAGTGGTTTCTCGTTTTACGAGGTAGGGTTCGAGTGATCCCTACTGAGTCTTGTTCCGAGACTCATTCCCTGCGTATTTTCACCGTGTTTCAGGTGAGACGCCACCTTCGGGGAGCGCGTCAGGAGCGCAGTGTGGTGCGGGTGCCCAGAGGTAGTGCCAGAGGTCAGAGCCGGGGTATAGCCCGTGTAGCTGTACTTTCCTCTCTTGTCACTGTACTAGTCGTGGACTACTGTAGCTGCTGTTGTTATTTTTATTGTGGACCATGTAAAATGTTAATTCATTTCCTGCTTAATATTATAACTGTTTAATTTCTGCAATTATCTGTGATGCTTATGTAGTCTCGACACCATCCTTTTAACCCTTCCGAGTCTTCGGACTCGTGGGTGGCGGTACGAGTCTCGGGTTATCGGGCCTTCCCGGTAATCGGATTCTCGGGTCGTTACAGCTGGTATCAGAGCGCGGTTGTGGAATTACATGAGAATCATTGGTAATTGTAGTGGTCCACTAGTCCACAACGATGATGTACATGTGACGCTGGCATTGGGCACCGCGTGTTTTATTCTGACATTGCCATTTTCGTGTTTTCTGTCTTGTGCTTCAGGAGCGAGGATGGCGCCGAGGAGGAGTTCTCGCTCTCAGTAGGGGCAGTCGGCTGGAGGTCAGGAGATCCAGCAGGGGGTCCAGAGGGACCAGGAGGAGCATAGCAGAGTTCCGGGAGCTACCGAGGCCGCGGATGCTGCGAGGGCTCCGGGGGCTGAGGATTTCTTCCGTGGCATGTACCATCTCATGTCTCAGCAGTTCGGCGGAGAGACTGGTGAGGGCTCGTCAGTCAGGGGTGGGCCGGGCCGAGCGGTGAGGGACTTCATGCAGTTCCATCCACCTTACTTTACCGGCCAGGCAGACCCTGATGCGGCTCGTGATTGGCTCGATGAGATGGAGCGGGTGTTTAGTTCTGCGAAGAGTACTGTCGAGGACAGAGTGGTGTTGGCCTACAACCAGTTGCAGGGTACGGCTCGGAGGTGGTGGTCTTCCGAGTGGAAGACGTCCTTTCAGCTTCGTCCACTTGAGCAGGTCGAGTGGGGTGACTTTGTCAGTGCTTTCGAGCGTACGTACTGTCCAGACGTCGTTGCTACGCAGCGGATGCGGGAGTTTCTGGAGCTGGTGCAGGGTGACATGTCCGTGTTGCAGTACAGGGCCCGATTTGTCGAGCTGGGTCGGTACGCACCTCACATCATGGAGCATGAGAGGGTGAGGACCACGCAGTTTGTACAGGGCTTGAGGCTGGAGCTGAGGCACCATTTGATCGCGAATGGGGCCACTGATCTAGAGACGGCGTCTCGTGTTGCGATTTCCTTGGAGATGGATATGCAGAGGACTCGAGGACCGATCAGCCAGGGGCAGTCCTTGTCAGGTCGCAGCCAGCAGTCGGCTACCCAGCAGCAGGGTTTCTTCCAGCATGCGTCGGGTGGTTCAGGAGTACCGGCATCGGCAGCGTCGGTGAAGGATCTGCGTCCTTCGGCTCGAAGGTCAAGAAGTTCTTGAAGAAGATTTCCGTAAGAAGCACAAGGATCAAGGGCAGGCTTCATCGGGCAGTGTACAGCAGCCGATTCCTTTGCAGCGTCAGGGATCAGTGGGTGGATCGCGAGGACCTTGTCCACGGTGTGGTGGTACCCACCCAGGCAGGCAGTGCACGGCGCCGATCATCTATTTTCGGTGTGACCAGCCAGGGCATATGGCGCGTGACTGTCCTCAGAGACCGCCGCAGCAGCAGTCAGCAGCAGCAGGTTCCCCAGCAGCAGCAGCAGCAGCAGCAGGGACAGTATCCGCCGCTACCCAGGTCAGCTAGTGTGGGAGGCAGGCAGAGGCTCGTGGCCAGATCACGCACTTGACCAGGGCAGAGGCAGTGGCGTCGCAGCTCATGGAAGGTACCGTTCAGATTTTGGGTTGTGCGGCTTGGGTTTTATTTGATTCTGGCGCGTCTCATTCGTTTATTTCGGAGGATTTCGCGTCTAGCGTCGAGGAGTCGGTGACCCAGTTGTCCTGTGATTTGGCAGTGGAGTTGCCTTCGGGTGATTTTATGATCACTCCGTATTGCTTCGACCAGGTTCCGGTGTGGATCGATGGGCGGAGTATGCCAGGCAGGTTGTATGCGTTGCAGCTCCGGGATTACGACGTGATTCTAGGCATGGATTGGCTCGAGACTCATGGAGCGGTGGTGGATTGTGGAATAAAGAGGGTCTACTTCCCGCATCCGAGCAAGAGGACCTTCTATTTCCAAGGTATCCGTTCCACCTCTTCTCGATTCCTTATCTCTGCTATTCGAGCCCGTCGATTGCTTGATTCAGGTTGTCAGGGTTTTCTCGCGTCTGTGGTTGTGTCTGACCGGATGGAGCCGGATGTCGAGGACATTGCGGTGGTGTGCGAGTTTCCCGATATTTTTCCTGAGGAGTTGCCTGGATTACCTCCCCAGTGGGAGATCGATTTCGTGATCGAGGTTGTACCTGGTACGGGACCTTTGGCGAAGGCTCCCTACCGTATGGCCCCCGCTGAGCTGAGGGAGTTGAGGGCGCAGTTGCAGGAACTGTTGGCCAAGGGGTACATTCGTCCGAGCTTTTCCCCTTGGGGTGCGCCCTTGTTGTTCGTGAAGAAGAAGGACGGTAGTCTGCGGCTGTGCATTGACTATCGGCAGCTGAATGAAGTGACCATTAAGAACAAGTATCCGTTGCCGCAGATTGATGATTTGTTCGACCAGCTTCAGTCTGCGCGAGTGTTCTCGCGGATTGATTTGCGGTCCGGTTACTATCAGCTGAGAATTCGCGAGTCTGATGTGGAGAAGACTGCATTCAGTATGAGGTACGGGCATTATGAGTTTCTGGTGATGCCGTTTGGGCTCACCAATGCCCCAGCAGCCTTCATGGACTTGATGCAGAGGGTGTTCCATCCGTATTTGGACCAGTTCGTGGTCATCTTTGTGGATGACATCCTTGTTTATTCGCGGTCTGCTGAGGAGCTTGCGTACCATTTGGGTGTGGTGCTGCAGACGTTGCGAGATCACCAGTTGTATGCGAAGCTCAGCAAGTGCGAGTTTTGGCTCAGCGAGGTGCACTTTCTGGGGCACGTGATTTCTGGTGATGGCATTTCCGTGGATCCCGCCAAGGTCGAGGCTGTGATGCAATGGCCGAGGCCGAGGTCGGTGATGGAGATCCGGAGTTTCTTGGGGCTTGCGGGGTATTATCACCGGTTTATCCAAGATTTTTCTCGCATTGCGACCCCGATGACGAGGCTCACGCGGAAGGATGTGCCTTTCGTTTGGTCCGAGGAGTGTGAGCAGAGCTTCAGTGAACTGAAGAGGTTGCTCACCTCGGCTCCTGTGTTGGTTTTGCCTTCTGGATCGGGAGGTTTTGTGGTGTGTACAGATGCTTCCGGCGTCGGATTGGGTGCTATTTTGATGCAGCATGGTAGAGTGGTGGCTTATGCATCTCGGCAGCTAAAGCCCCACGAGGAGAACTACCCTACCCATGACCTTGAGTTGGCGGCGGTGATCTTCGCGCTGAAGATCTGGAGGCATTATCTGTACGGCGAGAAGTTCGAGGTGTTCACTGACCATCAGAGTTTGAGGTATGTGTTCTCGCAGAGAGATCTGAACCTCAGACAAAGGCGTTGGATGGAGTTCATGAAGGACTATGACTTCACCCTGTCTTATCAGCCGGGCAGGATGAATGTCGTCGCCGATGCCTTGAGTCGGAAGGTGGCGGTCAGTACCTTGATGCTGAGGAAGTGGATGCTCTGGGAACAGGTGCCCGAAGTATCTTTCAGGCTCAAGATTCCCCAGGAGCCAGGGTTGGCGGTGCTTGCGAGTCTGACTGTCACTCCTGCTATCCGTCGTCAGGTGACAGAGGCTCAGCATGCGGACCCTGAGTTGCCCCGGATTCTTGCGATGGCTGACGTGGAGCTCGGCGAGGACGGTGCTGCGAGGTTTCGTGGCAGGTTGTACGTCCCAGCGGAGGAGCAGGTTCGTCGTGCGGTGTTACGCGAGGCTCATGGGAGCAGGTACACTGTACACCCGGGTGCGACGAAGATGTATCGGAACTTGCGGAGGCAGTTCTGGTGGCCTGGCATGAAGAGAGATGTTGCCGAATTTGTGGCCAGGTGCCTGATCTGTCAACAGGTGAAGGCAGAGCATCAGCGACCAGGCGGTACTCTCCAGCCCTTGGATGTTCCTGCTTGGAAGTGGGACCATGTGACCACAGATTTTGTGGTGGGGTTGTCAAGGACCCCGAGTGGGCAGGACAGTATTTAGTTACTGGTGGATCGGCTGACAAAGGTGACGCGGTTGCTACCGGTCAAGGTCAGCTGGAGCGTGCCTAAGTTGGCTCGTCTTTATGTGGAGCGGATCGTGCCGTTGCATTGGGTTCCCATTTCGATCGTGTCGGATCGGGATCCGCGCTTCACTTCTGGATTCTGGAGGAGTTTCCAGCGAGCTCTTGGCACGGAGTTGGCATTTAGCTCGGCGTATCATCCTCAGTCAGATGGTCAGTCTGAGAGGACCATTCAGACTTTGGAGGACATGCTGAGATCCTGCTGCCTGGAGTGGCAGGGGAGTTGGATTTATCACCTACCGTTGGTGGAGTTTGCCTATAACAACAGCTATCATTCGAGCATCGGCATGGCTCCTTATGAGGCTCTGTATGGGCGTCCTTGTCGGACTCCACTTGATTGGTTTGAGGTGGGTGAGCGTGTCTTGACGGGACCTGAATTGGTGCAGCAATGTGTGGATGTTGTGCACCTGGTCGTCAGAACATGTTGGCGGCCCAGAGTCGGCAGAAGAGCTATGCTGACCGTAGGAGGCAGCCCCTCGAGTTCGCCGTGGGCGATCATGTGTTCTTGAGAGTTTCTCCGATGAAGGGGTGATGCGTTTTGGACGGCGTGGGAAGCTGAGTCCCCGCTATATGGGTCCTTTCGCGATTGTGGAGCGCATCGGTGAGGTTGCTTACCGGTTGCAGTTACCTCCTGAGTTGGCGTCGGTGCATGACGTGTTCCACGTCTCGATGTTGCGGAAGTATATGCCCGATGACTCTCATGTGCTCGAATTTTCCATTTGGCCTGAGATGACTCCAGATCTTTCTCTCCCAGAGTTTCCGATCCGCGTGGAGGATAGGCGAGAGCAGCGCCTGCGGAACAAGGTCATTCCCTTGGTAAAGGTCGTGTGGCAACGACACTCTGGTGGTGAGGCTTCGTGGGAACGTGAGGACGAGATGCGTCAGCAGTTCCCGTATCTGTTTGAGTGAGTCTTCCTCTTCTTTCCCCTTGGGTTCTTAATTTCGAGGATGAAATTCCTTAAGGGGGGAGGGCTGTAATATCCCGGACCTTTCGGATCCTTCTTCGTGGGTCCCGAATCTGGTTTTCGGAGCGTCTGGCTCCGTTGTGTCCAAAATTTCGTTTCGGACATCTTTCGTGTTCAGATCGGCGCGATCCGGAGTCGTTTCGGAGGCCCGGAGGCGTTCCGCGACTTTTCCGCGTGTGTTATCCGATCCCCGGTGTGTGTTTCGGCTTTTCCTTTGGAAGCTCGCTGCGGGCGAACCGGGCGGTTCCCCCAGGCACGAGTGGTACCGTTGCGATCGGTGCGTTCCGAGGATTCCAGAAATGTATTTTTCTATTTTTTGGTATTTTTTCGAAAATTCGGATTTTCTATATAGCCCTAATTCTTTTCTTTTTCTTTTTCTCCTTTCTCTTTCTTCTTCTTCCTCTTCCTCCGTTTCTTCCCACCGTGACACCCTCCTCTCTCCCTCTCTCCCATTCGGGCGCAACGAACCCCTCTCCGGCTACGGACGGCGGCGGGGCGACGGAGCGGCCGCGTGGGCGACGGTGAGGCGATCTCGTGGGCGTGCGGCGAGCGTGGGAAGCGTGGGGAGTTCGTGAAGCTTTGAGCATTCTTCGTGATTCGTGATCGATCCGGCAGAGCATTCGCTCCATTGAGGTAGGGTGACGTTCCTTGGCCTCATGCCGATCTTTTCCGCGATTTATAGGCCGCGGGGAGGCCGAGAGGGGATCGTTTGAGCGTTTTTGGGTTTTTCCATGATTTGGGGAGAGCTCGCCCGATCTATGGATTCCATGCATGATTTCGTGTTTTGATGGCCTAGAATCATGCTAGGGGTCCCCAGGGGTCTTCCCCTTTGTTTTCCCCCTCTCCTATGGAGGCATGGGGACGTGGTTAGAATTTTTGGACGTTCTTACCGTTTTCGGCCGCGGACTAAGAACGCGCTATACTCCAGTAGCGCGTTCTTGGAGGTCGCGCTGCCCCGACCGAGCGCGTTCATCGGAGAAGATGAACAGTAGGGCGGTTCGTGTCGCGCTATGGGGTCCTAGCGCGATTATCCTTATCGCGCTAGGAGGACCTAGCGCGATGGTCCCTGTCGCGCTAGGGAGACCTAGCGTGATCTTCCCTATTGCGCCAGGGTTCCCTAGCGCGTTCTTCCGTGTCGCGCTAGGTATCCCTAGCGCGATCTGGCTGTTATTGGGTGTTCCCCTTGGGCCGTGTGTGCGTCCCGGGCACCCCGTGGAGCTCCGTGACCGTGTCTTTGGTGTCCGGAGGTTCTGTTTGCCTTGGTTATGAGTTTGGCTGTGGGCGGTGAGTCCATTTTTCTCTGACCGTGGCCCCATTGACGGAGCTAGTGCGTGGGGTGATTCCCACACGTTGTCGGACTCGGACGTCATTTTCCGTTGACTTGAGAGTCTACTCCTTCAGTGACCCTCCACTAGTCGTAGCCCACCAGTACGAGGTGCTGGTCTCACCTGGGAGTGGTGTACGGGCACCCACCTTTCGAGACGGTTTGTGGACCGGTTCCCGTAGGCCCCTCGTCGGTAGCCAGAGTCCGACTACGGGGGAAAATCGGTCAGAGGACCAGACCTAGTGACGCAAGGTCTGTGTGTGCACACGTGGTTGGGGGCGGTTGGACCCACGTCGACGGGCGTGACCCCAGCTAGTCACTTGTTTATGGTTACTTGTACGGTGTTTGCGTCTCGGGTAGGACCTACCACGTCAAGCGGTTCACCTGCGGTGCGGTGTAAGACGTCAGGGGACGCTACCGGCTGTGCTTCTAGTGGGTGGTACTCCTGTCGAGTACGGAGTGTCAGACTGTCAGTCGTGTGTTTCCGACCTTCGGGTTTTACGATTCGACCGTTGGTTTCGGTCTTCTCGTACCGTGGCACGTGTGTCAGTTTGCGTGCCGTAGGGTCTAGTTCTGTAGAGTGCAGGGCTTTCCTTTCCAAGGTACTTTCCTACCGCTAGAGTAGTGGTTTCTCGTTTTACGAGGTAGGGTTCGAGTGATCCCTACTGAGTCTTGTTCCGAGACTCATTCCCTGCGTGTTTTCACCGTGTTTCAAGTGAGACGCCACCTTCGGGGAGCGCGTCAGGAGCGCAGCGTGGTGCGGGTGCCCAGAGGTAGTGCCAGAGGTCAGAGCCGGGGTATGCCCCGTGTAGCTGTACTTTCCTTTCTTGTCACTGTACTAGTCGTGGACTACTGTTGCTGCTGTTGTTATTTTTATTGTGGACCATGTAAAATGTTAATTTATTTCCTGCTTAATATTATAACTGTTTAATTTCTGCAATTATCTGTGATGCTTATGTAGTCTCCACACCATCCTTTTAACCCTTCCGAGTCTTCGGACTCGTGGGTGGCGGTACGAGTCTCGGGTTATCGGGCCTTCCCAGTAATCGGATTCTCGGGTCGTTACAAGCCTCCCCCAACTCGCTGCGATTGGGGACGGGCTCCCGCCTCACCTGCTCGATTTCCAAGCGCAGATCCGCCATCGAGTCAAAAGAAGAACCTTCACGAGAGCCCAAAGACTCCAGGGGAGAAGGAAGCTGCCGGATCGCCTCCGCGGTTATACGCGCTAGCTCCTCAAATGCCGCCGCAAGAGCTTGCTCCCCCGCTGTATCCTCGCGGCGCATCAAGGAGCCCCAGAAGTAAAGAAATGGAGGAAAGGCAAAAAACCCTAGAAAGACTGGGAGGGCGAGCAGCGCCCTACGCCTATAAACCCTCGCGGGAGGCGGCGCGCTGTTTCAACCTCCGAGAAAAAGGGGGCCCCTTCATTTCAAATCCGTCAGGATCATTATTACTACGGGCCCAGGCGACCACTACCCGTGGCTTCATAACGCCGCCAGGATTCCACCCACCCGAGCCACGCCGGTCCAAAGCCTCGAAAAACTACTCAACCGAGCCCCCTTGGCTCGGGAGTAGGAGGGGGACAAGTGGAGAGGGAGATTCTTGCAGCCCACTCAAAGAGCAGACCCAACTAGGCCCAACGAGACAAGCTCATCCAAGTGACATCCCACAGGGCCCACTCGGAAAAGCCCAATAAAATAATGCTCGAGGAAACAACTCTCCTAGGCGGCCCCAAGGCTCGGAGAGCCCGAGCCTCGGTCAGGTCACAAGAAGACCCGCGCACGAGCTATCCCTCCGCACGAAGGGGGGAAGCACTAGCCGGTCCGTTCGACCCATCTCCTCACCGAGTTAGGCCTATTGCCCGATAGGGCCGGCCCCCCTAAGCTCGGAACGACCGATAAAATGTTCATCATTGCAGCCGTTAGAGTCCACAGCGGACTAGGCGCCAAGAAGTCCAGGAGCTCCGGCTTCCCCGCGAGGATAACGTCCCCACGATGAGGCCATAAAAGCCCACGACGAGGACGTAACCTCCACCGGAGACCCCTCAGCTTGCAGGACTCCAGAGGGCGGCGCACTATTTAAACCTGGGATACCCTCCGGTGAAAGGTAAGTCCAAAAAGGGCATTGATCCACCCCCAATTCCTGAGCAAGGATCACTTCACCCCATTGGTGGAGAGGGACCTCGCGCCTCCACCTTCTCCTCCCTATCGCTGCTCTCACCATTGCTCTACTGACTTGGGCGTCGGATGGTTTCGCCCCAAGGAATCCCCCTTGGCCCTCTGACCCGTTTCCCTGTCTTGCAGTTCACAAACTTGGTGATTACCAGCCCGCTCGGGAACCAGCACGAGATTTCGCCTCTTCATCTGCCGTCATCTGTGGGAAACGCAGGAAGAGCCAGCATGGTGAGAAGGAGCTCAGGGAGGAGGTCCGCCGGCGAAAGGGGTAAGGCCATGGTAGCAGCAGGGGATGGCCCTTCCAGGGCCTCTCAGAACCCTCCCTCCAACGCCAGCATCCCCGCCGACGGACCACCCCCCACCTCCCCCCCCCCCCCCCCCCGCGGCGGTGGGGCTCCCCCCCTATGGTGGCGCCGAAGCCTTCCAGGCCCTCAACGCCAAACTGGATGTCCTCGTGAAACTCATGAAGACCCAGGCGGCCAGGGATGCAAGGTCCCGTGCCCCGTCAGGGAGCCCCCCCCGCAGGAGTACATCCCAGCACACAGCTGGGGGCCGCTTCACCCTCCGCGGCCAGCAGCTCATCCGTAACAGGGTCGGAGGACCCTCGCAAGCTCCACCTCCGGAGCAAGAGGCCTCCTCCACACCAAGGAAAGGAAGGCGGGGGACGCAACGGCCAGATCCGGAAGCTGACGTTCCCGGAGACCGCCAAGACGCCCCCCCCCAGCCTCGCGGCACGACAGCAACCGGAGTTATCCCTCCGGCTGCGAGATTTCGAAAGGCGCTTCGCTGAGCAGGAGCGCGCCCTTCACGCCCTACAGAAGGCCTCTTCCCCGGAAGACGAGGAGAAATCCCCGTTCTCCGAGTATATCTTGAAGGCAGAGGTATCTCCCAGAGCCCCCATACCAACCTTCAAGCTTTACGACGGCCAGGGCGACCCGGCCGACCATTATGATAGCTTCGACGCCCTGATGACTCTACACGGAGCGTCGGACCCCATCAAGTGCCGAGCCTTCGTGACCACTCTGGTCCAGGGCGCTCAAGCGTGGTTCCGGGCCCTCGCCCCCGGATCCATCCGAGACTTCAAGCAGTTCGGGCGAGTCTTCAAGGAGAGCTTCGCCGGAAGTGCCCCCCCAAGGTCGGTAGCGGGGCTCTTGGCCCTCAAACAGGCGCAAGGGGAAAGGCTCCGGGCTTACGTCCACCGATTTAAATCGGAAGCCCTCCGAATCCCCCGCCTGGACGTGGCCTCGGCCACAACCGCACTGACCGGGGGTACCCGGGACGAGAACCTCCGCCGTGAACTTGTCCTCCACCCTCCCTCGACCCTTGCCGAGCTAGTGACTCTGGCTCTGCGCCACGCCGAGTGCGAAGAAGTACTCAGCGCTTGCCGAGACGCAACCGGCTCGGGTCGGGAGGGGGACAAGAAGCGGGGCCCCGAGCCAAATCCTAGCTCGGGAAAGAAGCGAGACCGAGATGGAGAACGCAAGCGAAAGTACGAGCGGTACACCCCGTTAACCGCACCGGTCTATGAAATCTATGAAGACGTCAAAGACTCGGGACTCCTCCGCAGGCCCGAGCCGATGAGGTCGAAAAACCGCAAGCGAGACAGACATTGTCTATTCCACGGCGATCATGGGCATCACACCGGTGACTGCCACCAGCTCCAAGATGAAATCGAGCGCCTCATCCGCCTGGGGCACCTGGCTCGGTTCACTACCGAGCGCAGAGAAGATCAAGGCGCCATAGAGAGATCGACAACGCCCCCCGAGGGGTTCACATCAACGTCATCTCTGGAGGAATAGCATCAGGAGGCGACAGCAGCCGTGGAAGGAAGCGTCATGCCGAGCGGGCGAGCCGAGCCCCAGAGCCACCCAAGGCCTCGCCCCAGGTCATAGTCTTCTCCGATCAAGACCTGGAGGGGCTGAGCACCCCGCATGATGATGCCCTCGTAATCTCGGCCACTATAAACCATTGTAACGTAGATCAGATTCTTGTGGACAATGGAAGTGCCCCTGATGTATTGTCTTATGACTGTTTCCTCAAAATGGGAGAGGATCCATCCAAACTCCGCCCGGTCCGAACGCCCCTCTGTGGGTTCAACGGCCTGGCCACTCTCCCCGAGGGAGCCCTAAGCCTGCCGGTTACCCTCAGCACCCCACCCAAAACCGTTACGGTCATGGTAGACTTCATGGTGATCAAAGGGATGATAGCGTACAACGCCATCTTCGGTCGGGGAATCCTTAGCCGGATCAAGGCAGTACCATCTACCTATCACCAAAAAATGAAGTTCCCCACCAAAAATGGGGTAGGGGAAATCCGAGGTAACCAGGCCACGGCCCGAAGGTTCTATAATATCTCGGTGGAGGCCACGAGGCCGGGCGGTAATGATAAGGTCCCCCGGGAAGTCGAGGAAAAATCCGTAGCTACTGAGCCAGGTGGCGAGTTGCTGACAATTTTCCTAAACGACGACCCGACCCTAGGAGTAAGGATCGGAGCCGACCTACCACCCGAGGAACAGCAGCAATATAAGAAATTTCTTTCTAAGTACATCCGAGTCTTCGCTTGGTCCGACGATCAGCTCCCTGGGATACCAGAGGAGACCGTGACGCACCGACTCAACCTCAACCCCACCGTGAAGCCCGTGCAGCAGCGCCGAAGGAAGCACGCACCCGAGAAACATACGATTATCAAGGCACAGGTCACCAAGGGGTAAGAGACTGGTCTTTTTAGACCGGTCCTGTACCCGACGTGGCTAGCCAATGTCGTCTTGGTACCAAAGGCTTCTGGCAAGTGGCGGATGTGCGTGGACTTCACCGACTTGAATAAGGCGACCCCTAAGGACTGCTATCCCTTGCCCAGCATCGACCAACTGGTCGACTCGACATCGGGCAACGAGATGCTCAGCTTCCTGGACGCCTATTCGGGTTACCATCAGATCAGGATGAATTCTGAAGACGTCGAGAAGACCGCCTTCATCACCGACTACGGCGTGTACTGCTATACCCGGATGCCTTTCGGGCTGAAGAACGCCGGAGCCACATATCAAAGACTGGTCAATCACATGTTCGAGGAGCAGCTAGGTCGGAACGTTGAGGTCTACATTGACGACATGCTCGTCAAGACCCCCAAGGCCCAGGACCACTTCACCGACCTCGCTGAAACCCTCGGCGTCCTCCTGAAGTACAACATGAAGCTCAATCCTGCCAAGTGCGCCTTCGGAGTAAGATCCGGGAAGTTCCTGGATTTCCTGGTCACTCAGCGTGGGATCGAAGCCAACCCTGAGAAGGTCCAGGCCATCTTGGACATGCGCCCGCCCGCCTGCATTAAGGACGTCCAGCGTCTGACAGGGCGTGTCGCCGCTTTCAGCCGTTTCTTGTCCCGTGCGGCCGAACGATGCTTGCCCTTTTTTAAACTATTGAGGGGGCCCAAGTTGGCATCTGCTACGTTCGCATGGGATGAGGAATGCCAGAAAATGTTCGCCGAGCTCAAGGAGTTCCTGGCTTCGCCCCCGGTGCTCTCCAAGCCCGTGCCGGGCGAAGTCTTGCTACTCTATCTCTCGGCGACGTCATCAATGGTCAGCTCAGTCCTAGTCAGAAATGACTCGAGAATCGAAAGACCAGTCTACTACACCAGCAAGGCGCTTAACGAGGTCGAGAGGAGGTACCCCGCAACCGAGAAGCTCGTGCTAGCGCTGGTTACCTCCGCGAAACGCCTCTGACCCTACTTCGAGGGACACCCCATCACCGTGCTAACCGGCGAGCTGTTGAAGAAGATTTTGGCCCACCCCGAGGCCTCGGGGCTACTCGTCAAATGGGCCATTATGCTTGGGGCCTACGATATCTCGTATCGCCCGCGCTCAGCTATAAAAGGTCAAGCGCTCGCCGACTTCATCGCCGAAAGCACCATCCCGACCGAAGGAAGACTACTGACCATGCCCAGGCCAACCTGGGAACTGTACGTCGACGGATCTTCCAACTCGGTTGGTAGTGGTGCTGGGATCCTCCTAAGATCCCCCGAAGGAGTGGAGCTGCAGTACGCCTTGAAATTCAACTTCCAGGCGTCCAACAACGCTTCCGAGTACGAGGGCCTTATATCGGGAGCGCGCATGGCCCGGCGGTTGGGGGCTGAGCGAGTCAGGATCCACACCGACTCTCAGCTGGTCGCAAGTCAGGTCAACGGCGAGTACGAAGCTCGAGAGGCACCCATGATCAAATACCTCCAACTGTTCAGGAGCCTGGCCCAACAATTCTAGGGATTCGAGGTAGTCCGAATAGCCCGGGAAGAAAACTCCCGAGTGGACGCCCTCTCTCGGTTGGCCTCCTCCCTAGACCCAGAAGGTACCCGATCGGTCCTCCTCGAAGAGCTAGAATGCCCGAGCATTGACTCGGAGCTCCTCGCTGTTGACTCGGCCGTCCCGAGCGACTGGCGCACCCCCTACCTGTCTTGGCTCCGAAACTCCCAAGAGCCCTCCGACCCTCGGGAAGCACGCCGAATGAAGTACCAAGCCCGGCGCTTCGTCGTCCTGGATGACACACTCTACCGAAGGTCTTTCGTCGGCCCTCTCCTGAAGTGCCTCGACCCCGACGAAGCCAGCCGAGCCATCCGAGAGGTTCATGAAGGTCTGTGCGGAGCGCACTCAGGGGCAAGGTCACTGGCCAGGATCCTGTTACGACAGGGGTACTGGTGGCCCACCCTGCAATACGACTGCTCGGCCTATGCTCAACAGTGCGACCGATGCCAACGGTTCGACCACTTGGTCCATCAGCCGGCTACAGAACTCGTCACCCTCGCCGAGCCTTATCCCTTCGCTCGGTGGGGGATCGACATTCTCGGGCCATTCCCCACGGCTCAGTCCCAGAAAAAGTTCATTGTCATCGCCATCGACTACTTCACTAAATGGATCGAGGCCGAAGCCACTGCAAGGATCACCGAGACAGTCGTCTGGAGTTTCGTCTGGAAATCGATCATTTGTCGCTTCGGCATCCCCCGAGTGATAGTGAGCGATAACGGTCGGCAATTCGATTCTCGATATTTCCGAGACAGATGCGCCGACCTAAACATCCGCAATCACTTCACTTCGGTCGCCCACCCTCAGGCCAACGGGCTGGTCGAAAATGCCAATAAGACTATCTTGAAAGGCATAAAGACCAGACTCGGCAAAGCCAAGGGTAGTTGGCTCGAGGAATTGCCTAGCGTACTGTGGTCGCACCGAACGACTCCCAGGACGGCAACCGGTGAAAGTCCTTTTCAGTTGGTGTACGGCACTGAGGCCGTCATTCCATTAGAGATCGCCAACCCGTCTCTCCGAGTCATCCGCTACTCGCTCGAGGAAAACAACCAAAAGTTACTCGAGAACCTCGACCTAGCCGATGAACTCCGGGATATTGCCAGCATCCGAGCGACGGAATACCAGCGACGCCTCACTCGATACTACAACGCCAGAGTCCGAAGCAGACACTTCCAACCGGGAGACTTCGTCCTCAGAAAAGCCGAAGCCTCTCGACCACTAGAGGCGGCGGGCAAGCTGTCCCCTAACTGGGAAGGCCCCTACCGAGTGGTCGAGACGCTCGGGAAAGGTGCGTACAGGCTAGCAACAATGGAAGGGGAACCCATTCCTCGGACATGGAACGCAGCCGCACTACGCAAATTCTATTTTTGAAATTGTACAGCAAGATGGACGAAATAAATTACTTTTCTTTTTCATTCAAAACTATTGATACATCAGAAAGGCAAAGGCCAGTACATTGCATGACAAAAAGCAAGAAAATCCGTCTAACACCGCTGCAAGGGTCATCGCTCGGTTGACTCGATCTCGATCTCCTCGCTTCCAGCCACTGACTCTGCCTCGCGTAGAAGCTGGCTCGGACAAGAGGGGGCCGATCCAGTTGGCTCAGATGACCCCTGACAAAGGTGACAGAGGGACTGCAGAGAAGGTAACCACCTTCTAAAGTTGGAGAAGGCTACCTTCCAAGTTGATAGAGGCCAGGGAGAAGGAGCGCCGTGAAGACCTCCTCTTTCCCAACCTACCAACTCCTTGGAAGGGAGCAGAGAGCAAGCAGCCTCCGAAGAGTGAAAGAAATGAAGAGCAGAAGAGGGAAAAAGAGGCTGCAGACGGAGGAAGGTTTCGGTGAGGAGGGAACTTGATGCGCCCCCTCCCCCCCCCCCCCCCATGCAGAGGGGGAGTGGTGGCAGGCATCCCTAATACCCCCATCCGTCCTCTGCCTCGGTGCCCGCCCGGAAGCCACGCCAGAACTAAGAAAGGGCAAGAGCCGTGCCCTCACACGTCGAAGCCCTCTCCAGATCCGCGCGACGACCATCGGACCCGTCTCAAACCCGCGCGGCGACCGTGGGACCCGTCCAACAAGCCAGGACGGCAAGAGCTCTCCGCTCCCCGTCGTAGGCGGCGTCGCCCTCCGAAGGATCCTCCATGCTCCGAATGTGGGTTCAACGCAGAAGTGAAGAAGAAGGATTGAGGGAAGACTGTTAGAGAAAATCCCAAGCGGTAAAGAGGAAAGGGCACCTTTCGGTCCTTCTTATAGGCCAAAGGAGGAAACACGCCTTAAATGACTCCCCCCTCGAAAACACGCCAAAGGATTTCTCCCCTGAACAGTCACCTCCAACTCCTCGTTTCCCGCCCTAGCGGGATTCACGAAGCGGCCTGGCATTCAAAACGTGAGGGAACGGAAGGACGCCCCGTCAGAAGCCTACCAAATCAGCAGGCGAAAATCACGCAGGACATATCGGCACTCTCCAACTACTTCAGATACGCCAACCAAATCACGGCAAGGATAGCGATCAAACAAGTAAGTCATTCATTATCTCACAAAGAGGAAACTCTCTAAGGAGGAAAGAGAGACAAACAAGAGAGAGGGGCAAAATAAGGTAAAATACATCAGGCCTCGGGCCCACTTTGAAGCTCGGGAGCGACGAAAGTGGGCGCGTCACCCCTAGCACCCTCGGTGACGGCCGACCTGGGCACTGACCTCGCCTGTGCGAGAACTGTCTCGGTCGCGAGCCCTCCCGAGACGTCCGGAGTTGGTGACCCCGCCGGAGGAGACCCCTCTGGATCTTCCCCGCTCGACGTAGAGGAGCTAGAAGCCGACTCATCCGAGTCATAGCTCTGGCCCAAAGGGAACTCGATCCCGGAGTCTTGCTCGTCGGCGTAGTCCACCGCCCGACGATAACCCTGCTTAAACCCCTTTCGGGCGCCCCGGCGAAGCGCTACCTCGTAATATGGTAGGGCGGCTCTCTCCAGGTCGGCTGAGTAGGCGTCCGAGCTCCTATACCGCTCGATCGCCACCGCCTCGATCTGCTCTGTCCTTCCAACGAGCTCGACCCAAGCCCGCTCCCCCTCGGCCACACACTCCTCTGCCTCCGCCAGGCATTCCTCTGCCTCGACCCTCCCTCGCTCGGCTTCGCTCGACCGCCTCTCCGCCCGGGCTCGGTCCACCTCAGCCACGGAACGAAGGCGCTCCGCTACCTCCGCCCGGTCCAGTAGCTCGGCACATTCGAGCTCCCAGCGACCGTCCAGCTCGAGGTGACGCAGACGCTCCTCTTCTAAGAGTTTGCCCTTCCTCTCGAGCGACTCTCGGGCCTTAGCCAACTGACTAGTCAGCGCCTCGGTTTCTAGCCGGCTCGCCCGTGCCGAATCCCTGATCACGGAGAACTCCCGTCGAAGCCCCTCATGCTCCTCGCTGAGGCGGGCCAGTTTCCTCTCGCACCCCCCGAGGGCCCAGGCGAGACTCGACCGCTCCGCCTCCGTCCGAGCGTACGTCTCCGCCATCAAAGCCGCCGACCGAGCCATGACTAGGCCACCCTCCATGAGGACGTCGAGGACTCCGGAGGGGGAGTGGCGCTTGTCTCCCCCCCTCGTCATTGCGGCAACCTCTCGGCAAACCCGGTACAGGTCGCCCGAAACACCGAGCCTTTCCAAGGCCTCCGGCATGGAGATCCGCTCCCCACCGGACGCCCCGCCAGAAGGTTCGGCTCGAGCAACGGGGCCGACCGCCCCGCGCGCCGCGGTCGGTTGGGGTTGCGATGCCTCCCCGGGCGAACCCCCAACCTCGACTGACGCCACTGGATCGACCGCACAGGGAACTTCGAGCACTTGGGGCTGCGATGCCCTCGTGGGCGAACCCCCATCCCTATCTGTCTCGGCCCGCTCCTCGCCGCCCGAGACAGCACCGACCTCGATCGGTCTCCCAGTCTCGACGTCGGCTGCTTCAGCACCGGTCCTCTCCATCCCCGGGGAGGGGAGAACCGACCCATCTCCGCCCTCTGAGGGGCCCCTGGTCTCCTCAGCCCCCTCTCGCCTGGTAGGTGGGGGAGCTGGCCCGGAAGGGTCGGCCCCATCTTGCCCCCGAGAGGGGAGCGCTGCCGAGCCAGAGTCACCCCCGGCAGCGGTAGGAAGGCCAACCTTCTTGGCCCGTTTCTTGGCCTTCACGGCTTCCCGCAATTTTCCCTCCATGGGATCCTTGCGCTTCGCCCCGCTTGGCCGCGAAGACCCCTCGGAGGCCACCCCCTTGCCCTTATCTCAGGCTTGGGAACGACCCGCGGGAACGACATACTCATCAGCCGCCGAGTCATCCCCAAGATCGATGACCTCGGTGACCTCTTCCAAAGGTTCTCGCCGGATGTCTGCAATGAAGAAGAAGATTCGGTTAAGAAGCGAAAAGGCGACCCTCCGACCCCGCAGAAGGATCCGAAGGATGATACCTGATGGCTTGAGCTGTGTAAGCAGATACTGCTCTACGTTCTCCAGCATCACCAGCTCCTTAGTTGACCGGCGATTTGTCAACAAGCGAACGACGTATTCCTCCACATCGGCGGGGAACTCCTCCTGCCGCGGGGGAAGATTCGGATGGAAGTTGGGCATAACCTGGCACCTCCAGGATTCATCCACTGCTTCCGCCTTCACCCAGAAAAATTGCCTCTTCCACCCTTTGTGCGAAGAATCCTTCGCCGCCAGCGAAATACAACTCCGATTCCTGCGCGCCTGTATAAAGTAGAAGCCTTTCCCCGCCGAAGGATGTGCCTTCAGCTCGAAGAAATAATGAAAAAGATCCAGGGACGGGGGAACCCCCTGCAGGCGGCAGAGGATCCGAAAGGCAGACAGCAGAGATACGAGTTGGCCACCAGCTGAACAGGCGCCAACACGAAAAAATTGAGAAGCTTCAGAACGAAGGGCTCGAAGGGGAGGCAGAATCCGCTCTTCCACGCCAGGAGAAAAGTACAGATATGGCTCGTGCGGCTATCCAAGCTCGTCTCGTATGGGGCAGCGGCTACAAAGCTATATCGGAGAGGCAGGCGAAACCGATGCTCCAGTTTCTTCACATCAGCCTCCCCCAACTCGCTGCGATTGGGGACGGGCTCCCGCCTCACCTGCTCGATTTCCGAGCGCAGATCCGCCATAGAGCTAGAAGAAGAACCTTCACGAGAGCCCAAAGACTCCGGGGGAGAAGGAAGCTGCCGGATCGCCTCCGCGGTTATACGCGCCAGCTCCTCAAATGCCGCCGCAAGAGCTGCTCCCCCGCTGTATCTTCACGGCGCATCAAGGAGCCCCAGAAGCAAAGAAATGGAGGAAAGGTCAAAAACCCTAGAAAGGCTGGGAGGACGAGCAGCGCCCTACGCCTATAAACCCTCGCGGGAGGCGGCGCGCCGTTCAACCTCCGAGAAAAAGGGGGCCCCTTCATTTCAAATCCGTCAGGATCATTATTACTACGGGCCCAGGCGACCACTACACGTGGCTTCATAACGCCGACAGGATTCCACCCACCCGAGCCACGCCGGTCCAAAGCCTCGAAAAACTACTCAACCGAGCCCCCTTGGCTCGGGAGTAGGAGGGGGACAAGTGGAGAGGGGGATTCCTGCAGCCCACTCAAAGAGCAGACCCAACTAGGCCCAACAGGGCCCGACGAGGCAAGCTCGTCCAAGTGACAGCCCACAGGGCCCACTCGGAAAAGCCCAATAAAATAATGCTCGAAGAAACAACTCTCCTAGGAGGTCCCAAGGCTCGGAGAGCCCGAGCCTCGGTTAGGTCACAGGAAGACCCGCGCACGAGCTATCCCTCCGCACGAAGGAGGGAATCACTAGCCGGTCCGTCCGACCCATCTCCTCACCGAGCTAGGCCTATTGCCCGATAGGGCCGGCCCCCCTAAGCTCGGTACGACCGATAAAATATTCATCGTTGCAGCCGTTAGAGTCCACAACAGGCCGGGTGCCAAGAAGTCCAGGAGCTCCAGCTTCCCCGTGAGGATAACGTCCCCACGATGAGGCCATAAAAGCCCACGACGAGGACGTAACCTCCACCGGAGACCCCTCAGCTTGCAGGACTCCAGAGGGCGGCGCACTATTTAAACCTGGGATACCCTCCGGCGAAAGGTAAGTCCAAAAAGGGCATTGATCCACCCCCAATTCCTGAGCAAGGATCACTTCACCCCATTGGTGGAGAGGGATCTCGCGCCTTCACCTTCTCCTCCCTATCGCTGCTCTCACCATTGCTCTACTGACTTGAGCGTCGGAGGGTTTTGCCCCAGGGAATCCCCCTGGGCCCTCTGACCTGTTTCCTTGTCTTGCAGTTCACAAACTTGGTGATTACCAGCCCGCTCGGGAACTAGCGCGAGATTTCGCCTCTTCACTTATCATCGCATTTGGCGTGCACGAGAGTCGGCGAAGGAGAAGGTGTTTGGGAAGGTTGAGGAAACGTACAAGCATTTACCACAGCTACTGAATGAATTAAAGCAGAGCGACCCTTCTTCAGTTGTACAGTACAAGATTGGATTGGATGGTTGTTTCCAGAGGGTGTTCATTGCCTTAGGGGCATGTATTAGTGGTTTCAAAGATGGCTGCCATCCAGTGCTGGTCATAGATGGATGCCACTTGAAAGGGTATTACACTGGGATCTTGGTGGCTGCAGTTGCTCTTGATGGGAATCATGGTTTGTTCCCAGTTGCCTATGGTGTTGTTGAGGGGGAGAGTATAGGCTCGTGGACATGGTTTTTGCATAAGTTGAAAGACGCTATTGAAAATCCGACAGGGATTACATTCATTTCTGATATGGAAAAGGGCATTGAGGTAGCTGTCCCAGATATCTTTCCAGGTGCTGAGCATAGGTAATTAAGTTTCTCCTTTTACAATGTTTGATCTACTGCTAGTTTTATTTTCCATAATGTATTAATTGAGTGACTATGTATTTTAATGACATTGACTATAGGTTTTATATTAATGATGAGATTGTAATTTCGAATTGCTTGTAGGTTTTGTATGCAGCACCTTTACAGAAATTTTAAGAAGAAATGGTCGGGCCCAGGTTTCAAGAATGCTGCATGGGCAACATCAAAATCTGACACTGTTCAAGAATATAAAGTAGCTATATTTGAGATGAAGAAACTAGATCCACATGCTGCTTCCTATTTAGAAAGTTTGCGTTGTGCCTGGTCAAGATGTCATTTTAATGACAAGGGTAAGCTAAACTACATCACTAACAACGTAGCAGAGTCATTCAATTCATTTGTTGGTGATACGAGAGGCCTACCACTTGTAGACATGTTAGATGGAATTAGGCAGAAAATTATGGTGAAAATGGATCACAGGAGGAGACATGCACGTAGGATCAAAGAAAATTTTATGCCACGGGCTGTTGCCTATTTAAATGCAATTGTTAGGAAGT
Source organism: Amorphophallus konjac (assembly GCA_022559845.1). Taxonomy (NCBI): domain Eukaryota; kingdom Viridiplantae; phylum Streptophyta; class Magnoliopsida; order Alismatales; family Araceae; genus Amorphophallus; species Amorphophallus konjac. The sequence goes on from JAHNEJ010001597.1 coordinate 71,757, forward strand.
TGGGAAAATATGCAGTTAGATATTCCACTGATTTTATGGCTGAGGTGGAAGGTCCGTATGAGAGGTGTGTTGTTAAATTGGACGAGATGTATTATTCTTGTCGTCAATGGCAAGTCAGTGGGCTGCCTTGTCAACATGTTGCTGCTGCTGTTGATGCACGTAGGGGCCTCCAAATTAATAATTTTGTTGATAGATGTTATTCAATTGAGACATATAAAGCCACATATGCAAAGTCAATACAACCATTGCCAGGTAAGAGCATGTGGCAGACTGTAGAATCTGTTGAGGTGCTTCCTCCTCGTTGCCAAAGATCCCGAGGTCACCCTCGGAAGAAGAGGATTAGAGATGCTGATGAAAATCAAAAGGCACTTAGGAGATCCCATAAATGTAAAAGATGTGGACAATGGGGCCACCATAAAAATACTTGCAAAGAACCCCTCCCAGGACCAGAATATGCAGTTACAGACATTGGCGTATGTTCCACAACTGTGGCACGGAAGTAAGTTTGTATTGCAATTATGATTTGTATTTTATCTATTTGATTTACTTTGTGCATAATATTGAAAGTTATGTTGTAGGCAAGGCCCAAGAAGACCACCCAGGTTCGTAAGTGGTAGGGCTACTCAGGCTCAAACTAGTGATGGTGGTGAAGGGCCACAAGTTGTAACTTCGGTTGGTCCAGGTCAGACCCACGGGAGGGCTAGGAGAGGTACCAGCAGTGGCAGCACTGAAGGAAGTAGTCGGGGGAGAGGTAAGTTAGCACACATGTTAAATTTCTAAAATGAAATAAGAATTAGACTGATATTAATACAATTATAACTCATGTAGGTCGCACAATTTCGGTGGAGGCACCGGGCTCCAGCAGCACTAGCGGAGGAGACATTCGTGTGCACACGGTGATAAATATGGACAGTCAAGCATCCATTAACTTTGATCAGTATTCCTCCATGTTCAACTTCCAACAACTCCCGCCAAATTGTGAATTTAAAATATACTTTTTAACTTGTAGGTAAAGATTATGTTATTTCTAATAGTTAACACCCTCTCTTTGTCACACCTATAGGACATTGACTGATGTGAAGAATGTTGTTGCCGACCGGATGTGAAGAATGATATTGAAGAACAATATTTCATATCCGTTTTATGTGTTGTTGTCCTCAATGTAAACTCTTATGGATTGTGAAGTTTTGATGTAACTGATACAAGTATCTGTTTATTTGTTGGTGATATGAATGATATTTGTAGTTTTGTGCTGGACTTAAACCAGGTTTGAATGATAGATGGTTTGTGTTGGTTTGAAATGAATGATACATGGGTTGTGATGATTTGATATGAATGATACAATGGTTGCAAGGGTAACTAACTGGTGCAGTGCTGATGGTATATGCAAAAAGTCCTAATGAGAATTAGCCAAGAAATAATTATGTGATCTGCAAATAATGCTATTGACAGCAGCTGGTGTCATGCCAAAATCCAAACCCTCCATGAGAGGTCGACACTTCAAGCAAGAGAGGTCGACACTTCCTATGTACAGACTTTGCAATGTATAGACTTTGCTCAGTTCAGCAAGAAATGTATAGACTTTTGGAATGATGAAAATAATGCATTTTCAATGAAGATGCCCTGCATCTTTGTGTTACATGTGAAGAGGTCGACACTTCAAGCAAGAGAGGTCGACAGAGAGGTCGACACTTCCTATGTACAGACTTTGCAATGTATAGACTTTGCTCAGTTCAGCAAGAAATGTATAGACTTTTGGAATGATGAAAATAATGCATTTTCAATGAAGATGCCCTGCATCTTTGTGTTACATGTGAAGAGGTCGACACTTCAAGCAAGAGAGGTCGACGAGAGGTCGACACTTCCTATGTACAGACTTTGTAATGTATAGACTTCGCTCGGTTCAGCAAGAAATGTATAGACTTTTGGAATGATGAAAATAATACATTTTCAATGAAGATGCCCTGCATCTTTGTGTTACATGTGAAGAGGTCGACACTTCAAGCAAGAGAGGTCGACACTTCCTATGTACAGACTTTACAATGTATAGACTTTGCTCAGTTCAGCAAGAAATGTATAGACTTTTGGAATGATGCAAATAATGCATTTTCAATGAAGATGCCCTGCATCTTTGTGTTACATGTGAAGAGGTCGACACTTCAAGCAAGAGAGGTCGACACTTCAAGAAGCCATCAATTGTTAATAGTGCAGTGATGAAAAGTCTTGCTTTTTAGTATCCTCATATAAGAAGCCATCAATTGTTAATAGTGCAGTGATGCAAAGCTTCTGTTACATGTCAGGAGGTCGACCTCCTAGCAAGAGAGGTCGACACTTCCTATGTACACAGTTCGGCTTAAGGTAGAAACCTTGTACAGACTTTATAGTGTCTAATGCAGTGTGTAGACTTTGCAATGTATAGACTTTGCAATGCGACAATAATGTATAGACTTTGCAATGATTTGGTCCGATGTATAGACTTTGCAATGTATAGCCTATGTACAGACTTTGCAATGTATAGACTTTGCCAATGTATAGACTTGGCATTATGAAGCACAGACTTCACCGATGTATAGACTTGGTCTGATGTTCAGACTTGACCGATGTACAGACTCCACCGATGTACAGACTTCACCGATGTATAGACTTGCTCAGTTCAGCAAGAAATGTATAGACTTTTGTGTATAGACTTAGAGTGAGTGTGCATGCATAACGATGTACAGACTTGTGTGTGCGTGCATGCAACAATGTGTAGACTTAGTGTTTGTGCAGCTAGCCAATGTAACAAAGCTTCTGTTACATGTCAAGAGGTCGACACTTCAAGGAAGAGAGGTCGACACTTCAAGAGGTCGACACTTTAAGTCCACGAAATTTTAGGTCATTTGACCACGGTTGACCAGGATGGTATAAACTCTCATCAACTCTCACCCATTCACTCTCACCCAAATAATAGGTCACCCCCCTCCCCCGGTTCACTTTCTCATTCTCACATCTTGTGGCCGCCAACATCACTCCAACCGGTGGAGGCTCCCTTCGAGAGGTCGACGGCCGCCAACATCTCATGAGTTCACCTCTTCCTCTCACCACGCCCTTCTTCCCTTCCATCCCCTTGTGCCCTATTTCTGCAAATGGCACCACCGGTCACCAGAGGGAAGAAAGAAACAGCCGCCGCCGGAGGAAAACAAGTCGTAGGTCCAGATTCTATAACAAAGGAACCACGGACGAAGTGGCTCCATGACTGGCCGGCTGCACAGGGAGGACCACAAGACTCTGCTTCCGTCCATGCACCCTCGCCACAGCCGGATGCCCCTCCTCGGAAGAAAAGGTCAGCTGCCCGCAAGACCTCTACAGCGTAGGAACAGCCTGTTACAAGGAGCAAACCAGCAGTCCGCAAATCTTCCAGAGAAAAGGAACAAGCAGCTACAAAGAAAAGGTTGTCCACCAAAGAGAAAGGCAAGGAGGTCAAGGACCAATCTGATTCCGATCCCTCACGGATACTATTTCCTCGGTATGTAGATTTTTCTGACCAAGATATGCTATATGATTTTCCTGAATTGTTACCTATATTTGAATTTCAAGGCTGGGTTGAGTTTATGAGTACACATACAGTGTACTATCCTAAACTAGTCCGGGAATGGTATCAAAATGCATGGACTGAAAAAGATGGTCAGGTGTGGACTGTGGTTCAGGGTGTGACCATTCCTGTGCAACCCCGTTTATTTTACAAGGCATGGCACATTCCTAAACAAGGATTGACAGAACAAGAATTCCCCTATGATTTGGAAGAAGTATACACTACTATAGCTGAGAAACCTATCAAGTCTGACATTCATATAACATCCATAAACACTAATCAGTTCCCTCCTTTGTAACGCCTACTACATCACATGCTCACTACGATCATCACACCACAAGGTGGAGGGAGAAGCATACTTACTGAGACTCAACGGTTTTTACTTTATTGTATGTTAAAACATGTGAAAGTATGTCTCCCCAAAATAGTTATGCATGTGATGTCTGGATGCTTTGCGAAAAAGAGAACTCTACCCTATGCTGGTGCCTTGACTGCTATGTTCATCAAGGTTGGAATTCCATTGGAAGATGAACCTATTCAGATAATTCCAAGGACCAATGTCTACTGTCAGAAATTCATTGGCACGTTTATGCATTATAAGAAGAAAGGAAACATGATAGTAAGAGATCTTCCAGGCTATGAGACATTACAAGGTCCAACAGTTCCCTCAACCGAACCTCAGGCTACTCCAGACACACACATTGGAGCTATAGTTCCTTTTGGAACTTCTCCACCCTCTTCACCTCCTCAGATGTTCAGAGAGTCAGATGCACCTCCAGAGTTCCATACACAAACATCTGCACCAGATCAAGCCGGCACAAGCTCCAATCATTCTCTTCATTCCCATATGATGAAATATATGCAGGAGCAATTTACTGTCATGAAAAGTGAAAATTTTAAGCTGAACTCCAATCAAGAGCTTATTCATACCCAACTAGTATATGTCAGTGCACAGCTGCTTCCTATTATGAATGAACTTAAGGAATTCCGTGCAAACACTCAGATGAAAAATACTGAACTTCAACAACAAATTCAAGAGCTTTCTGTTCAACATTCACAGTTCCAGGATGCAGTAGTTCACATCTCCTCGCAACTTAGTTCCCAGCATCCAGCCGGCTCCAGCTCTGATATTCCCTCTACAGTCACAGCTCACTTCGATCATTTATTGAACACTATGCAGCACTGGGCTACGGACATAAATACACAGATTGCACATGTTCAAACATCTGTCAAGCAGACAAACCAACTCATGAATAACAAATTTACCTCACTGGGGGTTAAGGTATCAAAGCTTATTCGAGATGTTCCAACAATAATCCCTTTGAATAAATCAAGAGGATCCGGTTCAGGATCTAGGTCAGCACCGCCTCCTGCTCCGCGTTCGTGAATGGTACCCTTTTGCTTGATGACAAAGGGAGAGACATACATAGTTCTACATGCATATCATGCATTAAGAATCTTTTTGAATCATGTCGTTTCTGTTTTTGCACTTATTGTAACAATCCTTTGTGATTGAACGAGATGCCTCTTTGTCAATACATGAATTGCCTTGTTTTGTCCATGTCTGGAATCACCTATTGAGAATGAATGGAATGGGTTTTTAATGAATACACCGTTTTGACTATATGTCTAGATTATTAAGAGCATAAAAGGTCGACCTCTCCATTAGGGGGTGTCGACACCTCTCCACCCTCTTCTGTCTGGATCATGGGCTGCAAGCTAACAGAACGTATATCTGTCTGCATCCAACCACCACAGTCACTTTGAACATCTTTTAATAGCGATGTTCATTCCCACAAGCCTTTATTTCATTTTGGATGATGATGGCCAGAGATGCTGATGATGATGACACCTCACTCTTCACACATGTCTGTGAAACATGGACATGAGCAGGTGAAGCATGCACTGGCAGGCATTTGGTCTGGAAATGAGCTGGTGAAGCATACACATGGGGCATATAAGACTAACGATAATAAGTGGCATTACATTCTAGTAAAGACGATTACATGTCCAATATAGGACTTACATTGCATATGTCTCTCTTAAACACGTTCACTTGAATAGGCAAATGACAAATAGTACAAATATGACAAAATACATCAGTAATTTTAAGTTTTTCAATTGCAACTCTATCCTTTCTAATTTCTTTGTCATGCATTCTTCCATCGCCTTCAGTTGATATTTGACATCCACAACATTATAGGTAGTATCATCAACCCACTCAAAGAAACCGTAATCCCCGTCAGTATTTGCATACGGACAACAATAGAAACGTTTGTCTTTCGACCTCTCACGATTTGAGACGTAAACCCGACAATTACCCCTTCTACAGTTGCATTCCATCGGCGGCACACGAGATGAGACGACAGCTCCTCGAGACAACTGCATTCCACTAAACATAGATGTGGAGAATAATCTAGCCATCAAAATAGCATACCATTTCAGACATGGGGAGAATAACAAGGGTCGATTTGTCGTGTTGGGCGTGATGGCAAGGGCCGGCGGTGGTCGGTGGGCCGTCGGCGGTAGGCCGTCAGCGTCGACCGGTGGGGCTTCTGCGGCTGGGGCCTTGCGGTGGGGCGTCTGCGGCGGCCGGTGGGGATAGTCCGCAGCTTGCAACGGCGGTGGGGCGTCTGCGGGGGTGAAGGGTTTCACTGGGAAAGGGTCATGAGTAAGGGTAGTTTAGGATTTTTAACTTTTTTTAACGGAAGGATAGAATATTCCATCGAATATCCAATTGTTTTAACGTCGATGAATTACACGGGACTTTCTGTAAGAGTTACATGATGTTAAGGACTTTTTAAACAATAGAGAGATTGTAGGGACTAAAAAGTAATTCGTCATATTTGTAGGGACTAATATGTAAAAAATCAAAAAAAAAGAGTTAATTCGATGCTCTTTTAATATGATGATATATACGGTGGCAGCGAAAATGATGATTCGAAGTTTTTTATTCTAGGGCTCTACAAGAAAGAAAATAAGGCTATCTAAGCAAATTCACATAAGTTAGGGCGCATAAGTAAACCCCCCTGCAAGTTTTCTACCCATTGGTCTGGTCCTGCTTGCGTCTCACACACCTGACCTGAGTGGTGACGAGCCCGTGGAGCTCTGCGGCGACATGGATCTCCTCTGCGGAGCTTACGGGGATCCCTCCGACGAGGAGGACGACGGCCAAGTGCCCATCGCCCCCGCCACCAAGAGAACCCGTTTGGAAGGATATCCTCGCGGGACAGAGCCCTCTCCCGCCGTGCTCCGTCGCCCCCTTCACCCTGGGCAAGCTCCCGCTCGCACCAACTCTCCCCCCACGGAGGGGCGGTACGTCTCAAAGAGAGAGCGGGCGCTCCTGGCCGCTGCGGCTGCGGCTGCTGCTGCTTCTTCTTTTTCATCTTGTGGAATTCCCGAGCCCAGCCCTCCGCTTAGCACGTCCGTCACGGCCCCTGGTCTTCTGATTCCTCACCTTAACCTCCTCGCTTTTGGTTTCTTCTTTCTTTCTAGTTTTTTTTTCTTTTTTCCTTGGGTATCTTTGGGCATCTCCATGTTGAAACTTAAGCTATATGCATATGAAATATGTTTGAGAAAACAAGATCTTAGCGGCACGTGCATTTTTGTGGAGGTTTTCCATGGAAGAAAATTGTTGGATTATTCAGTGTTCAGTATCTTTTAGGTTGAGAAAATTGCTTGTGCAGACATATGAATGTAGAGATAATGCACATAACTTCATGCTTGACACCTTTCCGTGATAAAATCTGGTTTGAATCGAACACTGGTTGGGATTTCTTCATTGAGTGTTGTTACGATATTTTATGCGAAAGGTAATCGTAGGTGGTTTACTTTGTTGCTGCTTTTATATTGACGAGGAAGGGGGATATTGTTCCTCTTTAAAGTTCTGTTTTTATACTCGTCCATTGCAATTGCATTGATATGTGATGAACGTTTCCCTTGTAGGGTTGAGTCAATGCATTGGGTTGCTTTCTTGTGTTCCTAAATTCTATATGATCGTAGATCTTTCTCCTCCCTAGTTCATGTCTTGCTAATTTAACATTTCATTCGTTGCAGTGGTAGGAAGCATTTCAGAATTGGACATACCCCATGATGTATTATCAACATTAAGGCATCCATCGAAGGAACCTGTGAAACTTGGGAAAGGTTCCATTACACATCCTGTCGTACTAAGCAGTCACACGAAGGCTGTCAATGCTTTACAATGGTCACGTACTCACAGTGAGTCTTATTTATTTTCCTTTGATTCATTGTTCTTTTCCTTAAATGTAGTAATGTGTCATTTAGTAATTGTGCATCCATTATTTTGACAATGCAAAATGCATCATCGATGCTAGTACTTCAAGGATATCTAACAAGTTGTTGGATCAGTAGGATGTAATGATCATTAAGTCTTCATGACCAAGGTGTCCTGCACCTGGAGATCTCTAGATTTGGCGATTCTTATTTTGGAACTAGGTGGATCTCAATATAGGGATCATTTTTTTGGAATCTTAATCTATGTTGCACCATTAGGAACTAGGATCTCCCTAGACACATGAATATTGGTTTCTTAATCTTCATTCGGGCTTTCACAATCTCCGGAATAACTTTGAGTTGAAATAACATGCAAAATCTGAAGATTTTGTGCATTACATAGATAAAGTTAGGACATATGTGGGAAAGGAAAGGGCTTGAATCACTTGAGTGTTTAGGCATTAGGGTTTGGGTGGATGATGATAAAGAACAAAATGGAATGCAGATAAATGGTTCTTTATTCTGTACCTGGTTGGAGATTTGACATAGAAGCTTGTAAGAGATGCATATAAAAATGCCCACATTTTTGCTTCTGAGAACATCATCCATGGGCTCATGACACGTAGCAGATTGCAGATAGATTTATCAGAACATTGTGAGAGACTCCTTTTGTGTAATAGATGGATACCTTGTGACTTGAAGGGTGAGTATTACAAAGTATTTTTATGCACTGAATGTCATATGGAATGGAGTGTTGGGATATAAAGAATGCAAATGAGAATTAGATGAGGATTACAGAAACATTTCCATATATTGGAAGAAATCTGGACTTTCAACCTGCAATTCTGTTCTTAAATTTCTTTATATGGCCAATATAGGCAGCACATCCAGTATCAGAGGGAGAATCTAGATATTCATCCGGCAATGACGAAGAATCTGTCTGTGACTTGAGCAGTTTTTGTTCTCTCCTCTACACAGTCAATCACCCTCGGTCACTTTCAGGAAGTTAATCATCAGCCTTGTTGCTGCCTTTCAAATCTAAAGAAGAAATGGATTGATAGATTTTCTCCTCGGGTGTAGAGAATCAAAATAGTGTCACCAGTGTATCATAGGCAAGTCAGCTTCCTGATTTCTGCTTGGCTTTATCTCCTCTGTCAGTCCATACATTCTGACTTTCCCCTATGTTATGTAAGAACCTGCTCCACAATCATCAGAAATAAAAGAAAGGGAAGGGGATCCTTTGTTTAAGTCCTCAACCCCCCAGAGTACATGTTTGCCATCAAAGAGAGCTGAAAACTTAGTTTTTTCAATAAAGTTACCCATCTGTGGTTACCATTTTTTTTTAAACCTTGGCTGCATCAACCTTCAAATGCACCTGCAGCCAACTCTGTCATAAGCTTTCTCAAAGTATGTTTTGAAAACTAGACAAGTTTCTTTCTTATTTTCTGATCATGTGACAACATGCTGCCATGAAAGTATGCAAGATAAACCTCGCTTGAGTAGAAGATGATTGATCAAAGTCTATTACCTTATCAACGATCTTTTTAATTCTACTATCTTAGGATTTTGTGATGATCTCATAGATGCCATTAGAAGGCTTATACTGAATTAATGTATTCAACATTCTCTGCCTTTGGGATCACAACAACAGATGTTGAATTTTGAAAATTTCCGGTGGTAAGGCAGCGTGTAGGCTGGTCCCACACTCGTCTGCACCAACAGCACCTGGATCCTCTCGAGCAACAATCCATGGACAGGCCCGCCTCTGCCCAGTAGAAAGGACATCGCCCTGTTGAATTTTGAAAGTTTTGACTCCCCGGGCATTACTTTTATAGCCCCCAGACCTCTTCTTCATGAGAAGGTCTAGTGAGATGCTGGCTTCTAAATCCGAAATTTACCTGAATAAAGTACTTTTACCATAGGTCTCAAGTCTAAACTACTATTCTTCAAACAAGTTTTGATATTAATCAGCCACTGCCTTGCCAATTTGTATCTTATCATTTATTAAGGATTCATTGACTTTAATTGTCTTAATGACAACCGTCCGGTTTTTCCCCTCACTTGCCACAACATGACAGATGCAGTGTTTCAATTTAACTTCTTCCCTGAAGGCCTGTGTATTATATTATTTTTGTCTTCTTTCCAATGTAGTTCTCTTTCATCAGTCAGCTTTCCCTGGCTCTTCTTTAGATAAAACTTTTCTGTCCTCTCAAAAAGTGCTTGCCTGATTTCTGCAGCACCTCTGAATGTTTTCCTACTTCAAGCTTTCATCATCTTCCTTTCCCATTTTAATTTTCCAGTCAAGTTAAGACACGGATAATCTCCTGTTCTATGTAGTTAAAAGCGCGCCTAAGCGCTCGCCTAGGCGCTCGCCTAGGCGCTGAGGCGAGGCAAGGCGCCCCCTGGTCGCCTCACCTCGCCCTGTCTCGTCTCACTCTGACCACAGTTGGTCTCACTCTCTCACTGTCTCACATAGACACATACATAACTTGGTTTTTGATGGTTTTCTATCTCACTCTCTCTCTACCTATAAGATTTATTGTTTTTTTTAATTTCTTCTCTTTCAGAATGTGAGAGATTACCTTTTGACTCACTAGAATTTGTTTTACGTCAGTTTTCTGAATTTATTAGTTTCTTCGTTATTGGTATCTTAATAGTTGTAATTTGGTTTGTTAAATTCTATGTGAATTTAGTGAGTCATAATAATTTGAATCATAGGATTGAATGAATTTAGAAAATTTATTGACTTTATATAGCCATTTTTGTGATATTTATACAAATAGTTTATTTTTTGAATTAAATATATAGATTTAATAAAATTTCGCCTCAAATGCCTCAAACGCCTAGGCCATCGCCTAGGCGTTTGAGGCATGAGGCGACCCCTCGGTCGCCTCACGCCTCAGACTACGTAGCTCCTGTTGGAGCTTCATTCCACCATGTCTTAGTCACATTCTTAAAATCTTTATGTCTAAAACGTGCTAGTTGATGTCTGATTTCCTGACATTGTTTTTTGTTACTTGGGCTTGTTGACTGTGGCATTGGGATATTTGAAACCACCTGAGGTAGACATTCTGCTGCAGCTTTAAACTTTGAGTGGCAATTCACATTTACCAGGAACTTGTCTTGTTTTGATCTTTCACTGTTTTCCTCGGGTACATTCTGCCAATAGATGCTAGCATAGGAATCTCAACCTTAATCATGTATCTTCTATCTGCAGGTCCACGCACTCCAGTAAATGGCTAATGCATCCTGTCCCTTTTTGTCAGAAGTTTGCAGAGATACAGAACTGGCTTCTGAATGTCTTACTACACTCAACCATCTCCTGGTCCCATGGCAACGACTCACCTCCTTTCCTTTTGTTCGTTTAAACCTCCAATTTGCATACATATTACTTGTTAATATCTGCCAACTACGAAGGAACTTCCTGATTGGGTTCTCTTTGCCCACAAAAGTGATCCCAACTAGAGCCTGCACTTAAAGGAGTTTGGTTATTTGAAGATTTAGAATGTCAGAACTCACATATCCAATAGAGCTCCAAGGGTCCAGTGACTCCATTCCCCCCTCCCCCCCCCCCAACAAAAAAAAAACACCAAAAAAGGGAAGTTGACACTAAGTACCCGACCGTCTATTGGATCCCAACACGGCCCCTATCTGGACCTGTAGATCGTTATATCTATAATCATCATCACTTCTTACTGTGAGACCATCCTTGCTTTGTCTCTGTGGGGCACTGTCATCAACTATCGCCATACAGCCAGATGCCCTGAAAGAGGTGCAATATTTTCAGGGGAATAAATTATATATTGAAAATCTCTCTTCATGCTCTTTATCTTCTGTATAATTGATTTAGGTTGTCCTCTCAGTCATGGAATAGGGTTGTGAGACATATTTACTTTCTATTTTGTTTTTTCTCTTTGTTCTGTAGAGTAAGCTGAGGAATCTCTCCTCTCCTCCACTCGGTTGTATTTGATCTGCTCAATGAAATTGGTGATACAACCCGCTTTTTATTCCGGGAAGTATATTCTATGTTGAAAAGTTCCATTCAAGTTGTGTATTTCTTTACTAATGGTCATGGTTTATTCTGCATGTTAGTGTTAAGACGTGGAAGGATGTTACAAATTTAGTGTAATCTCCTATAGTTTTTTTTCTATCTTTTTAGGTAGCAGAAGAACCTTTTCTCTACACACACCTTGATTATACTAACTCTGTTTGCAATAAAGTTTTTGTGGCGCAATCCATAATTTTTTCTAAAAAGACGACCTGTCTCTCCCCCTCCCCCCCCCCCAAAAAAAGAAGAAGAAGATATTATAGTAATAACTTCCTGAAAGTGAGTTGCAACTAACCAAATTGTCATGGTTTGAATTCACTTATCGGTACCTCACTTTTCTGACCTCAACTGAGCTACTCGCATCTAACCAAAGACAACCTGAGCCTTCACTTGCTCTTTGGGGCCAAGAGAAGTAGAGGATGGTCATAAGTTGTAATGTTGATGTTTCATTAATGAGGTGGCCAGAAACCTACCTGTTAGGCATTTTGCATTGTAATCCTCTCAAGTAGGTAATTAGAAAGAATTATGGAACTATACTTTTTCTTAATACAACCTGAGCCTTCACTTGCTCTTTGGGGCCAAGAGAAGTAGAGGATGCTCATAAGTTGTAATGTTGATGTTTCATTAATGAGGTGGCCAGAAACCTACCTGTTAGGCATTTTGCATTGTAATCCTCTCAAGTAGGTAATTAGAAAGAATTATGGAACTATACTTTTTCTTAATACATCCAATACATTGGATAATATGTGGGGGTGCAAAATCGGTTGTTAGAAATTGTATTATCACAACTGGTGGAAAGTACACCTAAGCAAGACTTGTGGTGAAGCTCCCCCCTTCTTTTTTTAGCAAGAATGTTACTTGTGGTTAGTTGTCAGTGTTTAATATGCTACTTGCTATCAATTTCTTGATATTGAGGACAATTTTCTGCAGTGCACCTCCTTGCTTCTGCTAGCATGGATCAGACTGTTTGTGTATGGAATGTATGGAGTAGAGAAAATCAGAAGGCAGCCCGTATTTTTACACACCACAATTCAGCAGTGAAGGATGTAAGTTGGTCACCGCAAGGGTTATCTTTGCTTTCATGTGGGTATGACTGCTGTTCTAGGTTAGTTGATGTTGAGAATGGGATACAAAAACAGCTTTTCAAGGAGGACCAAGCTGTGGGAGTCATCAAATTCCATCCAGACAACCACAATCTCTTTCTTTCGGGTGGCTCGAAGGGTTCCCTTCGACTTTGGGATATAAGAACTGGACATGTGGCTCAGGAGTATGTTAGACCCCTTGGCCCTATACTTGATGTTGAATTCAGCACTGATGCTAGACACTTGATTTCATCCAGTGATGTCTCCAAAAGCAATGTTAGCGAGAATTCTATTATTGTTTGGGATGTGTCACGACTAATTCCACTGTCAAATCAGGTAATTAGTTTAATCTGTCATTAGATTGTGTTTTTCCGATTGTTAGTTCAAATATTAAATATTGCATTAAATGAAAGGATGAATAATCTGCCTCTCTATTCTGTCACTTTGGAGCCAAAGGCAAATAATTCTTCACTATTCGTTTTTTAGCTGCTGTTGTAAAATATTATGCTTGTGTGCCAAGTTGGAAGGGATCCATATTTGTAGCTGAGAGGCTGGCTAGTGCAACATTGGATGAAAATGTTTGGGTTTAACTTGGGTCATTGTCATATTTAACTTGGGTCATTGTCATATTTAAACTTTGATCTCTCCTTGCAACTTTGTTGTCTTGCAGATTGTTAGAGGCCTGAATTCTAATCCAAAACCTAGACATTGAGTTTGAGTCCCCCACATATATAGAGGAAAGAGTCCCATGAATTTTTGATATGAGACTAAACCACAACATGCTCCCTCGTGCCGAGCCAACCGGTTTTGGATGCTTCATGGGTAGGGCCAAGTGTCCACATATGGATACAGATCCAATGGGTAAACCTGACTTTGATATCATGTTAGAGGCCCGAACTCAACCCACCCAAAATCTAGACATTGAGTTGAGAGAATCAGTCCAAATTGCCCTTTTAACTGTTCACTTCTCTAAACTCCCCCTCAAGCTGAGCATAGATATCACACATGCCCAGCTTGCTTAAACCTAGCCAATTGAGTCTATGTCAAGGCTTTGGTGAAGAGATCTACAACTTGATCTTGAGATTTCACATATGGTAGGCACAACTCTTCAGAGTCCAATCTTTCTCTGATAAAATGCCGGTCAATTTCAATGTGTTTGGTTCGGTCATGCTGCATTGGATTGTTAGCAATGTTGATTGCCACTTTATTGTCACAATAAAGCGTCATAGGTAGCTCCACCTGGATTCCTAGATCACCAAGAAGCAGCCTCAACCAAACTGCCTTTTAACTGTTCACTTCTCTACACATACTGGTAGCTCTAGAAAGTATGTATATTTGTTCTCTTTTCTTCCATTGCTCGTACAGCATATTTGGGTTTCAATCTACAAGGGAGTCCTCATATGCATGCAATTGTTCTAGGTTGTATATGCAGAAGGTGATTTTTCTTGGTTATCTGATCTCTTATTATTTTGAAGCTTTGCAGATCCTGCATTCCTACTTGTCTTATACTGTCCACAAATCCAACAACCGGAGTGTGACATAATACTTGCCATTTTTTTCCTTGTGCTTCTTCCTCTAAAATCCTTTCAGTTTTTTTGTTCGGTATTTTTGTGCATAACAGCGCTTAGATGCCTGCATAACATTCCTCATCTCCTCCTCTTAGGATACCCCTCATTTATACCTGTTCTCCTTTGACTTCTGCTTAAGCCATTAACCTTGGGAGAGTTGCTGGATGCCATTCTAGTTAACCTCTTTCCTGTTTAAGTTTTTGATAATGAGATTTCATACAAGTACCCCCTCTCATAGGTGGCTCTTCTTTTTCATTAATGTTAGGTAGAAGTTGATGATGTGTGATTTTATTTCATGTTTGAATACACATCTAAAACAGGTAATCAAGGTGTGATGTGCCATATAAAGCAAAAAACGGGGTAACTGATTAGTGATTACCACCAATGCATCATCGATATATGCCCATTCTCCTCGTGCCGAGCCAACCGGTTTTGGATGCTTCATGGGTAGGGCCAAGTGTCCAAATATGGATACAGATCCAATGGGTAAACCTGACTTTGATATCATGTTAGAGGCCCGAACTCAACCCACCCAAAATCTAGACATTGAGTTGAGAGAATCAGTCCAAATTGCCCTTTTAACTGTTCACTTCTCTAAACTCCCCCTCAAGCTGAGCATAGATATCACACATGCCCAGCTTGCTTAAACCTAGCCAATTGAGTCTATGTCAAGGCTTTGGTGAGGAGATCTACAACTTGATCTTGAGATTTCACATATGGTAGGCACAACTCTCCAGAGTCCAATCTTTCTCTGATAAAATGCCGGTCAATTTCAATGTGTTTGGTTCGGTCATGCTGCATTGGATTGTTAGCAATGTTGATTGCCACAATAAAGCGTCATAGGTAGCTCCACCTGGATTCCTAGATCACCAAGAAGCAGCCTCAACCAAACTGCCCTTTTAACTGTTCACTTCTCTACACATACTGGTAGCTCTAGAAAGTATGTATACTTGTTCTCTTTTCCTCCATTGCTCGTACAGCATATTTGGGTTTCAATCTACAATGGAGAGTCCTCATATGCATGCAATTGTTCTAGGTTGTATATGCCATGGAAGGCAGTTTCGGCCGAAACTGAAACGTTTCGGCCGAAACGAAACTGAAACATTTCGGACCGAAACAAAACGATACGAAAGGCCCGGTTTCGGCTGAAACCAAATGTACCCTTTTAACAAAAAAATATTATTTAATTGGTTTCGGACCGAAACCGGTTTCGGTTTCGGACCCGGCCGAAACCGATACCGAAATCGGTACTGCCATCTATGGTATATGCAGAAGGTGATTTTTCTTGGTTATCTGATCTCTTATTATTTTGAAGCTTTGCAGATCCTGCATTCCTACTTGTCTTATACTGTCCACAAATCCAACAACCGGAGTGTGACATAATACTTGCCTTTTTTTTTTCCTCGTGCTTCTTCCTCTAAAATCCTCAGTTTTTGTGTTCGGTATTTTTGTGCATAACAGCGCTTAGATGCCTGCATAACATTCCTCATCCCCTCCTCTTAGGATACCCCTCATTTAGACCTGTTCTCCTTTGACTTCTGCTTAAGCCATTAACCTTGGGAGAGTTGCTGGACGCCATTCTAGTTAACCTCTTTCCTGTTTAAGTTTTTGATAATGAGATTTCATACAAGTACCCCCTCTCATAGGTGGCTCTTCTTCTTCATTAATGTAAGGTAGAAGTTGATGATGTGTGATTTTATTTCATGTTTGAATACACATCTAAAACAGGTAATCAAGGTGTGATGTGCCATATATTACTATAGCAAAAAACGGAGTAACTGATTAGTGATTACCACCAATGCATCATCGATATATGCACGTTCTCCTCCCCTGCCTCTTCTCCCCACCCCCCTCCCCCGGACCCTGAAATCATTTGTATGCTTAACTTGCTGCTACAAAATCTAGAATATTATGCAGTTACGCATTTAAAATTGGACGTTAAAAATATGGTGCGTGAAGTAGTAATTGCCTCGTTTTTCACTTTTTTTCTTATTGTCTTTTTCTTTGTTGGTGGATGAGGGAAACACTGCATATAATATGGATTTGTACAAGTAAACCCTATTACCTAATGTTTGTTTGGACACTACACATGGCCCACTGTATTAGTGTAGACTGTGTAGTATAGTGTTGGTTGTACTATTTTTGGACATTATGGTTACTTGACAAAAACACTCAAGGTCCTGCTCTTCCTCTTTCTTCTTGGCAGGTTTATGTGGAGGCTTATACTTGTCCTTGCATTAGGTATCATCCTTCTGATGCGTGTTTCATTGCACAATCAAATGGGAACTACATTGCGATATTCTCAGCAAGGCCACCTTTCAAGCTAGACAGGTACAAGAGATATGAAAAGCACGCAGTTTCAGGCTTCCCCATCAAGTGCAATTTCAGTTTGGATGGCAATGAACTTGCCTCGGGCTCTGCAGATGGCTATATATATTTCTACAACTACAGATCCGCTGGGCTTGTGAGGAGATTAAAGGTGTTTGAGGAGCCGTGCGTAGATGTTGCATACCACCCTGTCCTTCCCAATGTCATCGCCGCATGTGCTTGGAATGGTGAGGTCTCTGTTTTCCAATGAAATGAGAGCCTCTATGTCATGTGTCCTACAGAACTCTGCTTGAGATGTTTAAAAGAAAATGACGGATTTTGCCTTGACATGATATGTAAGACAGGACCTTGGGCATAAACTATTCTTTATTGAGAAAGCTTTGCTGCACACCGTCTTTAATTTATTTTTTAAAATTTCTCTCTCTAAGATATCTTAATTTGAAGTGTAAATCACGTCGTCATTTAATTATTAAAAAAATTAAAAATAAAATAGATCAATTTTTAAAAGAATGAGTCTAACATTATTCATATGATTTATTTTTTATATTTTTAAATAATTCAATGACGATGTGATTTATACTTCAAATTAAGATATTTTAAGAGTTATTTTATTTTTTAAAAATAAAAATAAAAATAAAAATACGGCGCACACAGTGTGTGCGTCACATTTTGAGTGAACAATGAGACTTTCTCTTCTTTATTACCTAGTCAGATCGGAAAAAGATTAAAACATTTTGAGTGAATAATGTTTAAATATTATTTAAAAAGCAAGATCTGTCGCTGTCATGTGGGAGCTTCCTTCCTTTCCCCTCCCCCCCCCCCAAAAAAAAAAAAATAAAATAAAATAAAAAGAGTGAACTTCTTTAAAAGCAGAGTCATAGTTCCCCAAGTAGGTGTAAATATCTCACATCAGTCACAGCCAAGCTGGCTGTCTTTGATGTTTTCCTTGACAATCTATCATAATCACTTCTGATCAATTGTGATATGTTGTTGATGAGAAAACAGTTAATCTGCATGACGACCGCCGCCTTATGATCCTCTTGAACTCTTTGGTGGTGTTGAGCAAGAGTGGCTGTAAACGACGACGTCTGCATGAATAGTACCTACACGTGTGCACAGAAACATGGATGCAATTTTAGATGATATTTTAATAATATTTAAACCTGCGATGATAAAGTGATGAACCATAAAAACCATATCCAGAGGCCTCCCTGCAACAGTGGACCAAACCGACTCAACCACAAGCACACAGACTGTTTTTCATAGCATGAGATGATAGCATACTTCAGCCATGTTTGGCACAGCTTCTGATTCAAAGCACTGTTGTCTTCTACTGTTGTCTTCTTAAGGTTTCAGTTCTGTTAGTATGAGGGGGATGGGGGGGGGGGGGAGGATGCCTTGGAAGCCATTTATGAAGGAAGTATGACAACTTATCTCTATCTTTTTAATGATTCATTGATTTGTTGTTTCGACTTTGTGACTTATATTTGTACATTCTCTTTTTCATGTAATGCAATAGTGATACTACTCACTTTCAAAAAAAAAATGCAACAAGATGATGTGATCGGATGTCCAGTGACAAAAGTGTCACCGGAGAGCATGATCCTTTCTATGTTTGCTGATCCTGAACCAAGTCATCATTTTTGAAGGCGAGGACTTGAACTAGCGCCAACTCTTCCACCTGGAAGAGCTGACTAAAAGCAAAGAATGCATCCTCTTGAACTCACTACGATTCATTCAATTTGCAGTTCTTCTGTTTACTCTCCCTACTTGTTTTTTCCATTAATTAAACACAGGTGGAAAATAAATTGTTGATTCTCCACTTGGATCACATTCGAAAGCTCACTGATAACCACACTGTTCTTTGTATTTTTGTTGTTTTTAATGTTGTTGGTGCGGGCCACAAGTTCAGGCATTGGTTCTCACTCATCGGCTATGATCGGTGAGACATACACTGGAGTCCATCTATAGTTATATAAAAATTTATTGACACCAACTATAGTTATATGAAAAATTATTTATTATGATCTTATCCTTTAGATTTAGAAGTCCTCTCCCATGCTACTAATTGTTTGAATCCTTGGGTAATAATGTTTTTTTAAAATTTTTAAATCTTCATTATTCAATATAATATTAATTTTTTAAAAATAAAATTAAACGCACATGCGTAGCGCATCGCTTTGACTTGTTTTTTTTTTAAGTGGGTGATACCATGGTTGTATTAAATGAAAAAAGGGATATACAAGTATAGTCAAGAAGTACCCAAAAAATATCTCTATACAAAATACCACAAAAGATAGTGTGGGTCACTCTAATCTCTCGAGAAAATAAAAAGAGAAGAGTTGAGAGAATTCACTTTACAAATGAGCTTTAGCTCATTCCCTCACTGAATCCCACACAAAACAGACAATCGACTCCACAGCTCTCGACTCCCTTTTAAAGATCTGGTTGTTGCTTTCACCCCCATAATGTCCAAACGGTGGCATAGAGGATAACCCACCACATTGCCATGTTGCCTCTTAATGCCCAACTTCTGTCCCAAAGCTCCATCAGTTGATGCACCTAGTTGTGCCGACCAAAATTTGTATGGGTCCTCCTAGCAAGCTCCACACATGCCCTGTGAGTAGGTGTAACCTACAAACATGTGGTCGAGAGTCTCGACGTCCACTCCACATAAGCAACAAGTGGGTTGGATCCCCGAGAGGAACTGGCTCAGTCTGTCTTGAGTAGGTAGTCTCCCATGCGAGATCCTCCAAGATAGTAACTTCACCTTCAGCGGACTCTTTGGTCTCCAAACCTAATAATAGAAATGATGATGAACACCTCCACATGAGATAATGGTGTAGGATGAGCTAACATAGTAATAACTCTCCTTTCTCCACCTCCATGACCATTCATCATCTTTGTCAGGCAGAGGATGAAATGGGAGGAGAAAAGAGAGGAAGTCCTAGAATTGCTCCATCTCGTCGTCTTTACAGTCCTTTCTGAAGGTCGAAGTCCAGATGCCCCCAGAAAGAATTGAGTCGAAAGCCCAGAAAACCATCCATAAGGGGGCATTTGAGACTGCAAAGAGTCTGGGGAAGGCGGCCTCCAAGATGAAGTCTCCACGCCATCTGTCCTTCTAGAAAAGGTTCTGATCACCTCTTCCAAAACAGACACCGACATCGGAGGAGATGAAATCGCTGCAAGCCAAGATAACCCGCTAAAGAGGGGAGGTACTATGCCGAGAGATAAGACCCAAGTCCCAAACTCTCCTCCTGCCACAAGATCTCTACTAGATCACCTACGCCCACAGCCCATCCGCCCCTATCCCAAGCCTCCACACCCATTTACACAAGAAGGCAATATTGAAGTCCCTATGATCTTTGATACCCATCCCTCCGACTTCCTTGCAAATAACCACCCTACCCCAAATAATGTCATGTCAACCCCTGCATGTTCCTCCACTATCAATGTCAAAAGAATCTCCCCTGAATAACCTCCATCTTCTTCGTCATCGTCTTTGAAATCCGGAACATAGAGAGAAAATAGATAGAAAGACAATCTCATTGAGATCTACACAAAACAAATCCACTCTCATAAGATAATAGTCTTATCTTCCATCTAACTAACCTAGACTCATATCTCTAAACAATAAGAAGCCAATCTCTAAACTTTTTGACTAGTTAATATGTAATGTATATCTTTTTGTTTGTATAATTAGCTATATCCTATTATAGATATCCAAGGTGTTCTAAAGGCATAATCATATAATACTCGTGTCGTTTTTAGCCATTTATCTCTTTCTTTTGGATATAACTTACAACTTGAAATCAAAGAACTTCGTGAATCTCCAACCTAGAAAGATCTAACTTGCCAATGGACCATTTTAACCTGAAATTTTCAGTGCTACATTCGGTCTGACAAATACCATCTCAATCTGCTTTCACTCACTTTGACCCAGATCAGAATATAAATCACAAATTTTGACAAGCTCTACTAATGTTGTCACCTCCACTCGGCTATTTTTAGAACATTTTTGCAACACGCAACACATTTATTAAACGTACGATGTGGGCAACATACTTCAAAAAAGTAGACTTGCAAGGGTATCAGAAGTTCCGAACCCAGGTCCGGCCTCTCGATAAATTATCCAGTACACATCGCTCCTCACCTTAATTGAGTTCATTGGAAAAGGAAAAAGAGTGAAGTCCAATACAGCTACAGAGAATAGCTAAAGAGTTATCTAAAATGGCCTCTTCCCGTCACCAATCATTGTATTAGTCGAAGGCAGATGGGGCATCAAAGTGGCAACTCTCCACTATCTGCAATGACCACCTTGCTCTTTGGAGTCCCAGTCTGCCGTCCCTCGGCTTCCATCTTGTACACAACGTCCATCCCGGCCAACACCTTGCCAAAAACAACGTGCCTGCCGTCCAACCTGCAAGTCATGAACAACAGACGGAAGTTAAACAGGGCAATGGCACCAGGGGGGAGTATTCAATGGTTGCAATGAAAGGGCACTAATTCCAGGTCAGATCAACTAACTGAACTGAATGACTGGTTACGTCATTATGACCAATGATGGTCTAGAGTAGGTGTAGAAAATATTCCCACAGATTTCGGTGAAAAATTAGCTCAAGTGAGCCCCACCCAGCAAGGTCAATTGCATGACTCGGCAACTGGAATTAAGCGTGGTCACCTAATCTTAGCGGATTCTTACCAGCTAGTTGTAACAGTCGTAATGAAGAACTGTGATCCGTTGGTATCGGAACCAGCATTGGCCATCGACAGAATTCCTGGTCCAACAAATAAGGTCCAGATATGAGCTATTCATTTTCCTGGTAAGTTGGTTGGAATGCGCCTAGAAATGTCAAGAGTTGAAGGTTTACCTGGCCCAGTGTGCTTGATCTTGAAGTTTTCATCAGCAAATTTAACGCCATATATGGATTCTCCACCCCTTCCATCTCCAAGAGTGAAATCACCACCTTGGATCATGAAGCTGGGAATAATTCTGTGGAATGTGCTGCCCTTGTAATGTAGAGGTTTCCCGCTCTTACCAACGCCTTTCTCACCTGTGAGGAAATAGTATTGGAAGAGTTTCAGAAATAGCACAGATTTTAGACTGACAAGCAGGCAGTGTTGCTTCCTACGTGCTCCAATAAGAAATTATAGATACTCTTAAATGTGTATAATCAAAAGAAGATAAATCATTTATTCAAAAAAATTGAAGTGTTACCATTTAAAAAAATGGCAATTGTCAACTTATGAAGAAAACAAGAATATGCATTCAAAGTCCCAAGTCATTCTTTACAGCCTCAAGGCCCTATCCAAAAAAAAAAAGAAAATCATATGAAACCCATATTTTTTTTCCTTTAAATTGCCACACCAATGATTTGCTATAGAAAGTGAACTTATGAAGTCTTTTTGTACCACCTTCTGCACTCAGCCTCCCAGATGTGAGGAACCTTGAAAAGAAGCTTCCCAGTTTCCGCAAGGTTTCATATCAAAGCCAAAAGAACCATTCCGAATACAAAATGGTGGTCCATGCATTGTCTAAGCAATGTAATGGATCCATACCCAAAACTTGCTCCATATACACAAGAAGCATGTAAATACAATTGACTCAAATATGATTGAGAATACTGACACAAGATGCCCACCAAATTTTTGGAAGATGTCATGAGTGTTCAAAATATCCAGAGGCATAACAAAAAAGAATAACATTGTGTGGACTGTGGAGCAATTAGTCATTGGATGAGGGTTTAACTTAGTCGCTTAGTCATAATTATCAAGTCTTTGAACCCCAGGGCTGAAACTGAAGTGTCAAATTATATGTCACATGTTTGGAGTAAAATCGCAAGAATCACCTAGCAATCATTTCATTTCAAATCCCAAAATTCATGCTTATATCATAGTCTGAGTCCCAATTAATAACAGGGAGCAACTACTTTGATACATACACACCAAAAATTCCTTGCAATTGTTATTTATTGGGCAACAGCCTTCTATGTGACACATGATCCCTGGAGTGCATAAGAGGAAGTGGAAATGGCATCTATGACTGAACAACTTCTACAGCAGAAAAGTTCAATCACTTATCGGAAAAATAAATAACTAAAATGAAATGTTAGAATAATTTATTACTGAGTTATGGGGAAAGATTCAGCATACCTGTGCAGAGTGCTCGGAAATTTTCTGTGGAACAAAAAGGAAATGCAAAGATTAAAATTTATACAAGAACTAAGGGAAATTAAGCTGCAAAAGAATTAATGAAAATTACGCCAATGACCTCCTCTTGGGAAAGAATGCTTCTTTACCTGCAGTTTTTGGAACAGCTTTCCCAAATAAGCCCATGGTAATGCGACCTAGAAGTAATCAGATGATATTTGATTCAGTCAACAAAAGGATAGATTATAAAGTAACTGTAAGTCCAGATTCAAAGAGTATGGCTAAGACAGAAAGAGTCAAAAAGGTAAGGACCAATAAAATCTGGAGAAAATTAAAACCCCAGTTCCAGACAACATTAAGGTAAGAGGTGATGTGCAGTATGCAATAAGAAAACAGAAGATAGGAAGAAAAGTTTTAGAACTAATCATTTCATCAGTGAAAAACAATCTTAATTCAATTCCCGAGTTAAGAGGTGAGGCAGCTGCCTTTTCCAACATTGATAACAATATAGATCAGGGGAGGGTGAACGATGCAACTAAACCTGATAATGACATAGTCCCATTTGGTTATCAGAGATCTAATTGATCATCATAAAAAACACTTCAATTGCTGGTTATGAACATGGTAAAAATTCCATAAGATATTGCATACCAAGAAAAAGACAAGTTCAACAACCTCACCTTGGCTTACATGAATTCTTTTGAAAGTGACCTTGGCTTACATGATACTGCATGTATAATAGGTATGACAGTCAACAGGTAACATTATTTAGTAATAGGTAAAAAGAACTTCTGGTCTGTCTACTATACAGAAAGGTGCTCCAGTTTTGTTTGTCTCCTGTTGAAATTTAAATTTAAGTCTCCTACAAAGATGGAGGAAATAATAACAATCCTCTACATGACAGACTTTGGAAGAAAAATCCACGTGGGCAACTCTTCCACCATGCGAAAGGGGTTATCCATCATTTTACCCAACTCCATCTCCCCCTCCCAACAAGCAGTGTCTAGATGACCTTCAAACTTTCTTAGAACAGTGGACGCTGGAGGTCTAGCATTGGTAATTGAGGTCTTGCCTACATATCCCTTTAAGGAGGTGCTCTGTCCACCCTTCTCATCTGGTCAGATGTCACCAAGAATGCCAAACTTGTTCTAGTCCCCTATTGCCTTTTTGCCATCAATGTTCTCAATTTTCTGTAACAAACCCAAATGTGGATACAACCAACCCAGAAGGTACAATTGATTGAGATAAGTAACAAAATGATGCTTCAGATTTTCAAAACTCGAATGTGTACTTCTTTGGAAAATCTTGCCCTACATAAAGATGTTCAAGTCTGGCATAACCACTCTAGTTCTAATTCAATCGATGACTGGACAAAGGTGTTTGATTTTATACATGGATACGCACACACAGAAGTGGTTTGATTTAGAATTATTTAATAATCCTGTAAGAAAAATGAGAAGGTACTACCCAGGTTGTGTTCCTAAACTACCTTTGCTTTTGAGATGGGAAGTATGTCCAGTAGAGGAAGTTCTATGTAAGAATTTCACAAAAGGTTCCCAAATAGTGTCTAAAGGGATTATACTTCTTAGAAAAAACATCAAAGTACCTTACAGGGAAAAATATAAAAAAACCTTCATCAATTATCTCTTTGCAACACTGTATAATGTATAATTCTGTGTAAGCAGCTTTGATCAGTTTTCTAGTAAAATTATACCTAAATCAAGAGTGAAGTTATTCTGCATATATAGATAGGCAGATTGATATAACTAATAAAGCATGCAGCTAAGAACCAATGAAGGTCATAAATCCATGTCAAGCTAAATGGCAAAAGAAGCACAAAGCAAGATTTTATTTTGTTATCCAAACTACAAAAAAGCAAGCATCCATTTCCGACACATTACATATGTCTTTCAATACAATGTAAGTTCTCTCTCAGCATACCAGTAGGTTTTCCATCAATCTCAATGTCGAAATAAACCTTATGTGTTATTTCCTTCAACTTTTCCTTCTCTTTTGCCTGAAATGTTCACCACCATAAGAAGAGCAAGGCTTAGAAACACCACGACAATCACCACCAAAAAAGAAAAGCTCGCAACATTGTATCAACTAGACTAAAGAACAGCCGAAAGGCAAGGAGTTAAAGAAGATTATCTAATTCCATTACTGTGTCTAATTCCATTACTAAATGTTCAAGGAAATCTAAATTTAAGATAGAAATATAAATGCCTTGGATAAGGAGTTAACAGGAAGATCGACAAGAGTATTTTGTCTCAGCAAGAGAAAATATATATATATATAGCGAGAGAGAGAAAGAGAGAGAGGGAGAGAACAATGAAGGATCAATAGAATAAAAGTGTTTATTGAATGATGCAATAGAGCATCAAAAACAACGAGCATTCTGTTAGATCTTCCTTTCCTTTTGGTTCTTTCTCCTTAGAGCTTCTATCTTCCCCCCTCTTTATATATATTCATCTTCCAGCATGTCTTCCTACAGCCCAGAACTCTTTTTAGTCTCGACAAGGGCAAATGTAGAATAAGGAACACAGCACATCCCATTATTTTCAGAAATGCATACAAAATGGTTGAACAATGAGATGGATCTTACTTATCTTGCACAAGATATGAAGCCCAGAAACCACAGTAAAAGGTGTCCCATTAGTCAGAGAAGAAGGAAATGCTGTCATGCATATGAACATTAGTAAGCTTACATGGTTCAAGGGGTAACAGTGTCGGCCTGGTAAAAGTGTTATGGACATCTGGTTGTCCTGATGTTGTGAACAGTGTTGTCAGTATTTTCCGATATATGATTTGAGATGTATGAACCACAAGAGATAGGTGCAAATCAATCAATATCCCAATCATATGATCCCCACAAGAAACTTAACCCCATGTCATATTTTCAAAGATCACTGAGAATTGACTTATGAGACATGATAGGAGACATGACCCAGTAACCGTCTTAACTCCCTTCAGTAAGTTATGATTTAAAACTGATTTTGTCAGCAACAGTAGTGAATGACAAAGAGCAGCACATGTGGAACATGCTGACGGTCGATGGCGTCAAGAACTGGTGAGCAGCTAGACGGCAGTGCAAATATCATCAGTGAGGCTCCAAATCCTATCGCAATTTCTGCTTTGATATGAGAGATACTTGCCCGTTTTTTAAGGGAGTCAAACCAAGTGCCAACAATCCGCACAGTTAACAGAAAAGAAAAAAAGATACAGATCAAATACAACGCTCTTTGTCCGATATGTTGAGGTAGGAAACCCCCATGAACCCCCTTTGGGGTGAGGGCTTATAATCTGGGTCGATCACAAAAGCAGCCCATATGAGTAGAGGGCAGAGTAGGAGAATTGACGTATTATCAAAGTCTCACGAGTTCTCAGAGGCAAGAACCCTCTTTTTGGGAAATTCCCCAAGAGGATATAATGTTTCAGAGTCTTCGACGCTATCTGAATTCTTAGAGCGTTTTAGCAAACCCATTCCCTCATCAATCCGTCCTCGGCGCCTACATTGATGATAGTATCAAGGCAGGCATTAAACCAAGTAAAGGTGCCACAATAGTACGCAGAACAGACCCCTTCGACAGCAGATGTGAACGGCACCTAGTAGTCTCACCTCATCATCTTCCAAATCCACGGAAACTTCACTCGTGGTTGATGGAAGACCAGCGTCTCCCCAGCGATTCTGGAGCGAACAGACGAATCACCCACATAGAATGCACACATAATCGAAGGGAAAGGGGAATTCACAGACAGGATGTAAGAATCGCAGCGGGAATGGCTAACCTAAACAGGAGATCACAATCCAGTGTGGATCCAGAATCATACTAGAAGCACAGAACCCAAGATCATGAAAGAATCTACAGGTACAGCAGCGGATCTACCCAGAACGAAGCAGATGCGTGCGGAAGCAGGAGACCACGATGTGGACGGGCCCGAAGGGGAAGAGCGAGGAGGAGAGCGGGCATGCCACCGAGGGGATCTACCTGGATTCGGGTGACGGCGGCGAAGAGCACCAGGAACCAGAGGGCCACCGCCGTGAAGGTGACCAGTCGCGTCGCCGTCGGCGCCATCTTTTCTTCCTCCCTTCGTCTCCGCCGAGCGCCCTCTCCGGAATGATAAATGGTTGGGATAATTACACATAGGCCCCAGTATCCATTGTTATCATACTATGTACCCTCAATTCGATGAAAATCAAATATACCTCTTAATCAAGGTTTGCCGTGCCGTTGGATCAGGTTTACCCGTTCCTCTGTGTCACAGAACGGTACGGATTAACTTGGATGTCCCCGGTCTAGATCCGTCCGAGTAGGCACTTTTGAAGCTTTTTTTTGTGTTTTTTGGCAAATTGATTTTTTTTAAGTTTATGATTTTCTTAGCCTATTTTGAAACTTATAAAAGAACCACCGTTGGTCGGTGAGAGGTTTAACTCATTTTTTATGATAACTTTAATTTTATGGGGTTTAGGCCTTTAAATCACTTTGAAAATTTGCAAAAGATCCACCATTGCTTGGCAAGGTTTTTTCGCTCATTTTTTATTATAAGTTTAAGTTAGGGAGGTTTAGGCTTTTAAATCATTTTAAAGCTTGCAAAAGATCCATTACCCCCATTAAGATATTTTAAGTCATTTTTTTTACTCTCAAGAACGAGAATTTTAGTGGAATTAACTTTATATAGGCCTATACTTAAGCTCAATAAATAATAAAAAAATTAAGAAAAATCTTTATGATTTTAAAAAGATCCACCATTCCCATTGAGTCAATGATAACGTAAAAAACTCAATCATATGAGTCAATGTCAAATGAAGATACATTTGCATCATTTTCAAGACCTTCAAAATTTAGCTCTACCTTAGTGGGTGGGGATGCATTTGGATTTCTTTGTATAGTTATGAATCACCGCACTAGATACAGTACATGTGCAGCATTGGATGATACATGGAACTCTCTAAAAAAAATCTACAATTGCATCAACTAGTGGATCCTTAGAGGAGGAGGAGTAGACATATGTTAGAATTCTAGATGAAGATGCAACTCCACTATTGTGGCAATAACGATGTAGTCTTGTAAACATTGTTCAAAATTGGACTCTAACATCCCATGAAATAGAAAGACATACAGCACAATCTCATTTCACAATAAATGTAATGAATGTGTCGATCACCCTCAATAATATATCTATGTGCCCATGTGGGGTGGCATCAATCACAAGGCATCTGCAAAATTCAAATTTTAGGATATGTTAATTGAAGAGAAAATACATAAGACAAGTGAAGAACTAAATAATAGTAAGACTCAATGAGTACTGAAGACCAAAATCTAAATAACCAAGCAAATACATAATCGTCACAATAGGTCGTGTAACTCCCATCTCCAACCAACTTGATATTATATATCATCCATAGATATGATAGATGGCCACTGTAGAACATACAGTAAACATACGACTAGTGATGCATCTGTGCATACTGTTGAGAACCTTGACGGTACATAATTGACTGAGAGTGAGGAGAGAAGGCTAACCATAACATTGCATAGCTTGTTGTAGGGTATTGTCACACCCCGCTAAAGCGGAGACACGGAGTGAGACAACAAACGTAGCATACCCCAGAGTAGTAGCACCATGAGCATTCCACAACATAAACTCATCCATCATTAACCACACATTATGAAGAGAAAGTAAGCAAAGACTATTTCCCATTCATAATCCATAATTAATTACAAGAGTGTCTTAGTACATAAACCCACATGGGCAACAAAAGCTATCAAAATAAAGACGATCATGGCGCAACTAGCCTCCAGACACTGCTCCACACTTGTAAACTTCACGCTCCCATTGCGCTTCCCAAATTCCTAGCCCGCAATGCACAGCCACCGGTCCTCCTCACTGCTCAACACCTGAAAACAAGTTACGCAGTAGGCCGAGTACGAGACTCAGTAGAACTCCTAACACTAACATAGCGATGGCCCACCGACAGAAATACTTACGCTTAACTTGTCCACAGGTCATGCCATCTTATCTATAATCATGATACAAGTAATATTAAGTGCAACTATTTTGAACAAGGTAAAACTTGAATGCTTATGTAAAGTTTTAATCAAATGAGCTTAGACGGGTCAATAATGGGGATGTCACATATCACCGTCCAAAGCTAGTGAGGTCAAGGGAGAAAACATGGAAGCTAGACATGATAACTATAGATAACATGACAGGAATGAAACTTGCAACATGATTGCCAACGTAAATGAGCATCACAAACATAACTAGCACATGGAAGAGCATAACATATCTTGTAGCATCTTATCATTTTCATACTTGCATGGAAACTTTTCTTTACCTATTTTTTCTTAGAAAGTTAACATGTAATACATGTGAGTGAGCATACTTGCACATACATACATATAGCGCGCACATACTTACATATCGTATTCATAATCATAATCATATTATGAAACTTACACCCACATTTTCTGTAATGCCCTACAATTTTATAACATTTTATTTGATTGTTAAAAATATAGATATATTTTTGAATGCTTAAATGTTTAAACTACTTGTTTTATTATATTTATTTTAGTCATAGAAATAAAAAAAAGAGTTTTAGAAGTTAAAAGAAAGTGAATAAAGAAAAAAATAATAATTAAAAGTTAAAAAAAATATTTGAGGGTTAATTGTTTAAAATAGAAGAAGAAAGGAGTTAAAAAAAGGGGGCGTAAACATAAAAAAAAATTTCGAAGGTTACAACGAAAAAAAATATAAAAATTAAAAAAAATGGGTGCAGGGGCGGGGCAGGCGTCGCCCCCTTTGCGGCAGTCATTATAAAAAAAAAAGCAATAATTTTTTTTAAAATGTTAAACTTCATTAGTTATCATCTAACTTCATTCATTTAAATCTCCACATGTCATATAAATAAAAAATAAAAAAAACTGCAGGATAGTCAAAGAAGTTAGGTGAAGGGTTGGCAAAGTTTGAATGTCCAATGTTAATTAAATAATATTAAAATAATAGTTTTAATCTCCACCATTGATTTAAATGGATGGTTAAGATTGATTAGTCAAAAACCCCTATAAATAGAGGGGTAGAGGGGCTCATTTGCTCCTCTTACTGGCTGAGTACGTGAGGAGCAGAAGGTGAAGGGTGGAAGGCTGATTAGGGAGTTTTTAAAACGTCATTAAGGTAAGTGATTTAGCCTATATCCCTTTAATTAGCATGAATTAGCATAATTAAGGTGATTTAGGGTGTGATAATGAGCATCTAAAATGATAGTCAAGTTCAGAGGTCTTATTTCACCATGAGTGAGCATAGATTAGTCGAATTTCCATGAGATCATTAGTATTAAGATATAGGATTAAGGGTAAACTCAAGTAATTAATGCCTTAAAATTAGCAACGGTTTATGATAAATTTAGAGAGCTTCCAGAATCATGAGATCTGATGTTATGAGCCCTCTGTAAAAATTTTCATGTCTGATTTAATTTATTTTTACGTTTATGAATATTTTAATATTATCTTAAAGGTGATCAATTATACTAAAATATTAAAGTGATGATATTAAATCACCTCAAATTTCAGGAATGCATATTATTGTGAATCCCAAGTGTAGAAAATTTTTCATGATTTCTGGATCACGATATTTATTTCAATGAATTTTCATACATGATAAAATATATAGATAATTATATAGAAATTACAGAAATTATAGATCATGTTCACAAAAATCTCAGAATTTCACAGAAAGGTTCTTACATTGAGTTTGTTGTATTCTGAAAATATAAATAATTATTGATGTCTGTAAGTGATATTACATAATTTTTGATATTTTAGTAGAGGTATAAAATTATGGATAAATAGAAATACTATATGGAAATTCTTGAAACTTTACCATAAGATTCAAATGCATGTTAGAACTTAGTGATGAAAATTTCATCTTAGTATGATAACAGAATCTTTACTGGTATAATTACTAATGTTTAAGTAAATAATTAAAAAATTAAATAAATATAAATATTCTGTGAAAAATCTTGAGAAAATTTCAGAACTGACATATGATATTCATAAGTTAATTCTCAGTATATTTTAGTCATTGTAAGTATTCTGGATAATTTTATCTATTTAAAAGTTATCATGGTAAATTATAGTAAATTTTAGAAACTGATATAAAATTTTAGAAATTAGACATACTGAATGAAAAATGATGAAAGTTTTTATATATGACACTTATGTCTGGAAGAATATTCTGTAAAATTTTAATAATTTCCTGATCATTTTGGTTATATTTAGTTGATTTATCACTCCTGTTGTATTTTGTTATTCTATTAAAATATTACAAATACAGTGTGAAAAATGATTAAGAGTTTTCCGAAATGAAGTTTCTATTATGAATGATTATTTTCTGCTATGAATGATGGTTTGAATAAGTATGGTTATTTTTAGTATACTTTGGATAAATTTCATCAATCTTTCATGCATAAGAAAATTTATATAATTCTGGAAAATTTTAATTTTTTGCATGAAAATTTATGAAAAAAATTTTGTGTACTTTTACATGTAAATGTGATATGCAGTAAAAATTTAATGATTTATAGAACATGATAGCTAAATTTAGTCAATTTATGATACATGTTGAAATACAAGTAATTCTGAGAAAATTCGAATTCTTTCATGTAAAATTATGAAAAATTTTATGTGCATTGTTACAGATAAATGTAAGTTTCTGTAAAAGTTTAATGGTATTCTAAATTTAATAGCTAAATTTAGCCAATTTATGATACATATTGAACTACAAGTAATTCTGGAAAAATTCGAATTTCTGTATGAAAATTTTCTGTATAATGTTATATGTAGATGTGTTGTTTCTCTGAAACTTCAATGCATTCTGAGTTCTGATAACAGAATTAGATATTTTTTATATATAAATAGAGTATAAAGAATTATGGGAAAAATATTATTACTGTTAAAAAATGATGACAAATTTCTGTTTTGATCATTCCTGTAAATGTATTGATTCCCTAAAATTTTACTACATTATGATGTCTGTAAACAGAATTAGTAATTTTTTTGATATATATATATATGTCATTATATTTGAATAAGTTGAGAAATTCAGAAAAAAAAAAGAGAGAGGATTTCAGTAATGGAATGTTTTATACTTAATTATTCACAGCATGAATTTTGAAATGGTATGTGTCCATTTAATATGAGTTATATATATATTTGCCGTATTGTTATTACTGTCAAATGGACACTGCCACCATAGGGGGAGACTGGAACCAAACTATAGAAATGTCCATATGGGGAGGTTCACACTGTACTGGCCCCGAGGGTAACGGGGATTGAAATCGTGGAGGTGGACAAGTACCACTGGTTAAGGTGGAGAGGACTTCTCCCGGTTCTGTGCAGTAACCAAGACTCATCACTATTTTTACCTAGGTGATCGAGTACCGACTGATTGTCCTTCTATGAGTGGTTTGGGTACTGTGTCTGGCTAGTTATATCACTATTATTAATTACTGAATTGAAATTGAAACTACTATTTACTGAACTGAAATTGAAATGACTGTTACTGTTTACTGAGTCATTATTGAAATGACTATTGCTACTTACTGAGTCATTATTGAAATGACTATTACTATTTACCGAACTGAAACTGAAACGACTAATACTGTTTACTGAGTCATTATTCAAATGACTATTACTGCTTACTGAGTCATTATTGAAATGACTACTACTGCTCACTGAATTAAAATTAAAATTACTGTTACTATTTATTGAGTCATTATTATAATGACTATTACTGCTCACTGAATTGAAATCGAAATTACTATTACTGTTTATTGAGTCATTATTATAATGGCTATTACTGCTCACTGAACTGAAATCGAAACTACTATTACTGCTTATTGAACTGATATTGAAACTGTTATTACTGTGCATTGAATTGATATTGAAATGACTGTTACTGCCTACTATTACTGCTCATTGAACCGATAGTGAAATTAGTATTACTGTCTACTGAATTGTTATTACATTTTACTGTTATTACACTGTAATTGTTTATATTTATAAATGATGAATTATCATTTACTTTGTCATTGATAGAATAAAATTTTAATGAACATGTTGTATTTGTAAAATGTTAATAGCATGACTTATGATCATAGAAATTGAGATTGGGTTAAATGTATTAACCTCATGTGTTATCTAATTGACATTATGCCTAAGAATAAATTATGAAATGAAATACCGTAAATCACTTTGGATGTGTTTATACATGTTATGATTGGGGACTATGCTAGTCTCTTACTGGGTCTATTCGTAGACTCACACCGTTGAACATTTTCAGGAGAAGCGGTAGAAGAATGCGAGGAGTGATCTCGCAGTAGTCTGATCGAGGCTTGAAGTTATTAGGAGTATTGTCGTAGGTAGTTATGTCAGTAAAAAAAAAATGTGTGTGAAATTTGGTTATGTAATAAATGACTTGTTAAATCGATATCTTTATATTTCGATGTATGTTGATAAACTCATTTGAATGTAAGCTGATGATTCGAGCATTTTCATTTCTACTATAATGATATCTCAATGTTTATGTAAAAATTCTCAACCATAATGTACCGTTTGGGTTGTCCCACTGTGACGTCTCGACCGGGATCCGACGTGAGTCTTTACGGCTGGACCGGGTCTACGAGTCGGGGCGTCACATTTTCAATATATTAACCAGAGTAATTAGAGCTTAAACATAAATCATGGATCATAAGCTAAACATAGAAAGAACATGCAATGGCAGCTTCACACTTTGGGCGGCTACACCTACGGGTGGATCCACACCGAATCTCCCCTCCAGAATGCCTAGTCCGAGTAGCCCTTTCCACTTGTAGCCCTTTCCACTGAGTAACAGTTTTCTTTGCACATTCGAGTAGGGGTTCCAAGGAAGAAACATGGCTCGACTGGGCGATAGGGTCCAATTTCAGGTTAAATTGTCGAATGTAGTAGACCTTCAATCCGGATCGCCCAATGCTAATGTAATGTAAGGTTTAGTATTCTTAGAAATGATTTTATCTATAGACCAGTACGTGATATAACATGCTTTCTTACTTCATTCCATCTTTACATAAAACTCATTTGGAGTCTTGTTAACTTATCCATGTTATTGTGTATCTTATCATTCATGGAAATCATCATTAACACTTTGTAAAAAATTACTTAAAGACATCAGAACACAAGTCTCAACTAGATCTGAACACGTACTGTACGGTTCCTACTTATTGGGGGACAGTTTAGAACATAGATCAAAGAAGCTAGGCATAAAGTTCATGACTAGTTCATGTTTAGAAATCCTACCTCAAAAGAAGTCTAAACTCTAAGTCTTCTGCCTGTTAGACACATGCCCCTATCCTGCGTGCCCTCCACGACACCCTTATATGTAAAGTCAGGTTGTCAGACCACTCCCATATCTGCAGACTTGCTCCATACCTTGGCACTCTCTTCTATTCATTTGGTCATTTCGCCCCACATCTTACAGAAAATCAAACTGATTCAGATCCTTACAATATTCGAATCTAAAGAAAATCTAGCACTATTAGATCTCAAAATTATTTAAATCTAAGGGAAAGCTGACATGATTAGAAAATTTGGCTCGTCAAATACCCTTGGTATTTAAATCCATTTAGCATGTAATATGACTTAATGAAACCAAAGCAAAACACACATAGGCGATGTTTCGTCTATCCGAGAAAAATGACAAAAGTTAATATATTATTTTCTTCGGAAGAGAATCGTGTTAGAAGATAGTTAGACACAGATAAACAAACTCCCATAGGAAACTCCCGCTTAACCTTTCGCTTAACTAGTAGGAAATAAGGTCCAGTCAACTAAAATAGATGATAACTCAGTTAAATGAGATAGGTGATGTGGTACACAAAGGCGCAAAATGATAAGCGATGCCAGATGTCCTCTTTTACCTCGGGAAAACTTCACATTAGACGATCTTTCATCTAGTCTAGGGAAACAACAAACCTCCGACAGTCATCTCGATTACCCGACTTAATAAAATGACAGGCAATGAGATCCCATGCAAATGAGTAGACGAAAACTCATTTAAACTAAAGTAGATGATACTTCGTGTATCTCAGAAGGAAAATCTGCATAACTAAAATAGATAAAAACTTAGCCCAACTAAAGTAGACGATATTTCATCTGTCTCATAAGAAAAATCTACATAACTAACGTAAGCGATCTTTCGTCTATTCTAGGAAAGTGACAAAATTCAATGTGACAACTATTTAATCTTATTGGAAAAAGAGAAGCGCAGAGCTCTTAGACCGGTGGTGGGTGATATTCCTTCTACCTCCTCTCTGGACAGTCTCACGCCTAACGTCTATCTTCTATCTTACTCATTCTAACTTAAAGGCTTCTACTGTGTGGCCTAAGAAAAAAAAATGATACACATAATATAATAAAATATTTCTGGGTCTCGTTTTATCACGAGATTTTAATATATCTCATTTCTTTTAGAGTTCTCTGGATGTTACAGGTATGCTAGGAACATATATTGGCTGCCCTTCGAATCATTATCACCCCTAGACTTCCATGACATCACTGCTCGACATCATATGGATAAGAGTTATGTCTGCTCAATCTTTCAAAGATAGTATGCTCTAATAGGTGTTATTATTTGCCACATAACCCTCCCATCAATGCCTACTATTGGATTCTCACTTATTAAAAGCAAATGGAGCATCATGATCTATGTCATCTTGAGTAACATGTATGAAGTCATGCTCATTTGTAAAGTAGATGCCTTCACCACTACCACCACCATTGTCTCGACCCCCAACACCACTGCCCTCACCCCCACGACTATCGTCATCACTAGGGGAAGAAGATCCATCCTATGTACTCCCTGATGAGCCATCCCCAGTCCTACTTTATGATGGATTCGATGGGGAAGGAGTCTCGTCCTCTATATTAGGATCTAGTGTCTCTAAATTTGCTAGATCTAATGGATCTTCTTGTTGTTTCTTGCTCTTATTGGAACTCGATAGTGTCTTTCAACTCTTTTTCTTCAAAGGCTTTACTCCACCCTTCTATTTTGAAGGGACTTTCTCCATCTTATCTAGATGCCTGAGATGAAGAAGTTAATTCCATGAAATAAATACATAAATAGAAAAGGATGAAAGATATCAATTGTATAAGTGAATAATGCATTTACATGAGATGAATATCTCATCCTCCTAGGGTCCTTAGATTGCAAGGAAGCATGTCGAGGTGGGGAAGGTGCATGCAGAGGTCGGGGAGGTGCATGCCGAAGTGGGGGAGATGATTGTTAGGGTGCAAGAGGGGGCTACATCATTCTCTCACATGCTACATCATCGTTCTCATTACCCCTATAATCATGTAAGGTGGTGTCCCCTATAATGAGCTCATCATCTAAGTTTACTTCCTCATTAGAGACATGAACTAGAGCCTGAGTTTTGTCTCTTACATCATAGTCATCTCTTCCAACCGCTTGTTCTTAAATAACACAAGCTAGGTAAGTGCTGGCCCGTGGTGGATCTCTTGGACGATTTGTCTCTTCATCCAACTTAGGCTCACCTCGTTCTATTGTTGCCCTTGTAATGTAGGACATCATAGGATCGTCATCATCTCTATGATAAGCAATATATGAGGGATCAAAATCTCCCTCCCCTTTTTTGCATCTATCTGTAAATGCTTTACTCGTAACATTGTGTTGTAGTGAACATACACTAGTTTCTCCAATCTTTTGTGTGTCAATCTATTCTTGAACTTGGTGTGGATCAAGGCAAACATACTCCAATTTCTCTTGCACCCACTAGAGGATAATATTTGAGATAAGAATTCAATCGCAATTTGCCTTAATGTGGTGGTTGTAGTTAAGCCACCACTCGATTGCAAAAGAAAGAACAAGCTGTAAGTCCATAAGCATACAAACCATTTCTTAGTGAGTGGTGTTGTGGGGGGTATATTTAATTTATCTGGATCAAGTTTATCTTGTGCCATACTGGCCACCGACGGAGGGAATGAATTGACGCCCTCTCAAAATGTAATATCCCGGACCTTTCGGATCCTTCTTCATGGGTCCCGGATCTAGTTTTCGGAGTGTCCGGCTCCGTTGTGTCCGAAATTTCGTTTCGGACATCTTTCGTGTTCGGATCGGCGCGATCCGGAGTCGTTTCGGAGGCCCGGAGGCGTTCCGCGGCTTTTTCCGCGTGTGTTTTCCGATTCCCGGTGTGTGTTTCGGCTTTTCTCTTCGGACGCTCGTTGCGGGTGAACCGGGCTGTTCACGCGGACACGAGTGGTACCGTTGCGATCGGTGCGTTCCGAGGATCGCGGGGGTGTGATTTCCTATTTTTTGGAATTTTACGGATTTTCCGGGTTTTTCTATAAAACCCTTTTTCTTTTCTCTCTCCCCCACCATCTTCTTCTTCCTCTCTTCTTCTTCCTCTTTCCTCCTCCACCGTGTCTCCCTCCCTCTCCCTCTCTTCCTCCCGGTTGGCCACGGCGAGCTCCCCTCCGGCTGCAGACGGCGGCGGGGCGACGGCGCGGCGACGTGGGCGGCGGCGAGGCGGTCGTGGGGGCGTGCGGCAAGCGTGGGAAGCTTAAGGAAGAACGAGGGTTTTCAAGCGTTCTTCGCGATTCGTGGACGATCCGGCGGAGCACTCGCTCCATTGAGGTAGGGTGACGTTCCCTAGCTCTTCGCCGTTCTTTTCCGTGGTTTGTAGGCCGCGGGGAGGCCGAGAGAGGCATGTTTGGGCGTTTTTGGGGTTTTTCCATGTTTTGGGGTGAGCCGCCCGATCTATGGTTTTAGCCCATGATTCTATGTTTTGGTGGCTTAGATGCATGCTAGGGGTCCCCAGGGGTCTTCCCCCTTGTTTTCCCCCTCTCCGATGGAGGTACGGGGGCGTGGTTGGTGTTTTTGGGGTTTTCCCGCCGTAGCGTGCTCTGGGGCAAGCGACGGTCGCTCCAGTGACCGTCACATGTTTGTAACGCCCCTAGAGGGGTGCGTTACTTCCCTGGGTGTTGGCCTTTAGGGTCGAGGGCTGTAGCGGTCCTGCGATTGGCCGCCGTTTGCTAGTGACGCCCCTGGGCTGGGCCGTCACATGCTTTCGACCGTTGGGTTTTGACCGTTGGGGGTCAGGCCATGTAACGCACCGAGATAGGCGCGTTACATGCGTGTAACGCACTGGGGCAGGAGCGTTACTTCTTGTTGTCCCCCATGTGGATGGGCCAAGCGACGCACTGGGCCCAGCGCGTTACTTACAAGCGACGCGCTGGGGCAGGCGCGTCACTTCCCTTTCCATCCCGAGCGTGAGGGCCACGCGACGCGCTGGTCTAGGCGCGTCACATGCGAGTAACGCACTGAGCCCGACGCGTTGCTTGCAAGCGACGCGCTAGGGTAAGCGCGTTACTTTCCCTGTGGTTTTCGTGGGTGTGGGGTGCCATGTGACGCCCTGGCCTAGGTGCGCCGCTTCCAAGCGACGCACTAGGATGGGCGCGTCGCTTCCCCCTACCCCCTGGCCGTGTGACGGTCCGCCTTAGACCGCTATTTCCAAGTGACGGCCCTAGAGTGGACCGCCATTTGGCAGTGACGGTCTGAGGGTAGACCGCCACTTCCCGTGTTGCCCCATGAGGGTGGCAACCTCGCTTTTCTCCGACCGTGGTCTCCGTGCGACGGGACTAGTGCGTGGGGTGATTCCCACACGTTGTCGGGCTTGGGCGTTGTTTTCCGTAACTTGAGAGTCTACTCCTTCAGTGACCCTCCACTAGTCGTAGCCTACTAGTACGCGTGTGCTAGTCGCACCAGGGAGTGGTGTACGGGCTGACCTTTAGAGACGGTTTGTGGACCGGTTACCGTTGGGCCCCACGTCTTGCAGCCAGAGTCCGGCTGAGGGGAAAACCGGTCAGAGGGCCAGACCAGGGACGCGCGGTCTGTGTGTGCACACGTGGTTGGGGGCGGTTGGACCCACGTCGACGGGCGTGACCCCAGCTAGTCACTTGTTTGTGGTTACTTGTACGGTGTTTGCGCCTCGGGTAGGACCTACCACGTCAGGCGGTTCACCTGCGGTGCGGTGTAAGACGTCAGGGGACGCTACCGGCTGTGCTTCTAGTGGGTGGTACTCCTGTCGAGTACGGAGTGTCAGACTGTCAGTCGTGTGTTTCCGACCTTCGGGTTTTGACGGTTCGACCGTTGAGTTGCGGTCTTCTCGTACCGTGGCACGTGTGTCGGTTTGCGTGCCGTAGGGTCTAGTTCTGTAGAGTACAGGGCTTTCCTTTCCGAGGTACTTTCCTACCGCTAGAGTAGTGGTTTCTCGTTTATCGAGGTAGGGTTCGAGTGATCCCTACTGAGTCTTGTTCCGAGACTCATTCCCTGCGTGTTTTCACCGTGTTTTAGGTGAGGCGCCACCTTCGGGGAGCGCGTCAGGAGCGCAGCGGAAGCGTGGTGCGGGTGTCCAGAGGTAGTGCCAGAGGTCAGAGCCGGGGGATGCCCCGTGTAGCTGTACTTTTCTTTCTTGTCACTGTACTAGTCGTGGACTACTGTTGCTGTTGTTGTTATTTTATAGTGGACCATGTAAAATGTTAAATTCATTTCCTGCTTAATATTATAACTGTTTAATTTCTGCAATTATTTGTGACACTTGTGTAGTTTCCACACCATCCTTTTAACCCTTCCGAGTCTTCGGACTCGTGGGTGGCGGTACGAGTCTCGGGTTATCGGGCCTTCCCGGTAATCGGATTCTCGGGTCGTTACACAAAAGGTCTTCATCTTCCCAACAATGACTAAAGTGATGCATCGCTTTTATAAATGGCTAGTGGATTTATGATTTTATCAAAAGAAATCACAATCTATTGTTTACCTCATTCAATGGAATTTCAAGACATCTTATTCACCACGATTCTAGCAACCTCTATCAACTCATTATTGTAAGCAAGCCCTTGCTCAAATTGGAACACAAGGTGGAGATAGTATGTTGCCATAAAATTAACCCTCTAAATGGAAAATAAGAATAAGATAATAAAGAGTGTTAAATTTATTTGTACCTACCATATGAAGATATATGCCCATTTGATGATCCCATATGTCCTCCACAATAGGTAGAAAATGAGGAGCATATCTCAGTGAGGCTCTTAGGATCTATTTTGTGACATCAATCTTCACGAACACTAATCTCATGGTTGGAACTCTGTCTCGATCCACAATTGTTAGCACTTCATACCTAGGTTTAATTATTTCAACTAATTTTACAACTCCTTCCCAAAAGTTGGTGATGTTAATCAATTAATGCTTCCACCTGATCTTTTCTTTCACGTATGGTAGCAAAAGATGATTGGGGCCACTTGTCACTCTTGAGCATTTGCTTTAACACATCCTTACATTTGAGAAGGGTCCAGAAAGTAATGAAGTTTTAAGAAATTATGTGATGCTTGGCGTCAATAAGTCACCACCACAGAGCTCTGTCATCCAACTCAGTGCAAATGTTTGGTTGTATTTATATCTCATGATTTGTTGAGCCACTTCTACCACTCGCTTGATCTGATGAAGCTGACCACTCTCCTTGAGCATGAAGTCCACACAGTGAATTACACAATGAGTCCAAAAATGGTGCCAACTGCTCTTCATCGTTTCCTCTCCATCCTTTTTGCACGTTGTGCCATTGTTTGTTACCACTTGCTCAATGTATTCCTCACCAATTTCTATTACCATATGCTCCATCAAATGTAAATGCAAAATATATTAGTGGTTCGGGATCTTATCTGAGGCATTTACTAACTTGTAGTAAAATATTTGTCTGTCACAATACATAAGGAAGTTGGTCAACCTATTTTATGGTGTTTGACCAACCATCACACACAAGAGTCACTCCATATTTGAAAGAGTCCACATAGGTCTTATATCCTACACTTTCTCATCTTGATACATGTGAAGTCCTTTGTAGTAGGAGTTATGCACATGTAACCCAAGATATTGTGCTTCTTAGAACATCGTCTCGTAGTAATGTCTATTGACTACATTGAATGCCAATCTTATGTGATTTTAAAATTTTACCACAACCCTTCCAGCTTCTATTTCAGCCCTCTATTTTGATAGGCATCATCCATCCTTGTTTGCTTACATGCTCCACGGAGAAAATCTAAGGATCTAGATCTTCAGTATTTATCGCTATTGTCCCTTTCCTTTGTGAATGAGAGGTTGAAGGACAGGGACCAATGAAGTAACTTCTAATGCCCCTCGACTAATGAGGAGCTCTCAATTAAGTATCACTCCCTCATGCTCCACCCTATGCATGCTCACGACTCACACCGTCTACCTCCCTTGCCCATACCTTGTGCATGCTCTCATGCATCTGCTGATGATATGTAAATTGATCGTGCACTATAAGATGAACACTAGGTTGAGGAGGTAGAGGCTCGTCCTTGTCACTATCTGACCATGTCTCATGCTAGTGTAAAGTCTCATCATGAATGTTGGAGATGATTTGCTCCTTTTGTTTCTTCTCTTTCTTCTTTCGCAATGTCTGGACTTTCACCTCTGGCAAGTGTTTGGTCATTGCAAGTTTAACTTTTCTAAGCACATCTGAACAGCCAGTGAGTTCATTTTATGAAGTTCCTGTATCTCCTGTGAAATACTTCTTCAAGTGGGAGGCACCTTCTCCCTTGCATTTCTGGTGGCAATAGTTGCATTACCACCAATGTTTATTATTAGGTTTTTTTCCTTTTTAGTCACTACAAATAAGCGTATTTATGTTTTAGTCCCTCAAATATAACTATTATTTTTAAAGTCCCTCAAATCTTCATCGTTGTACTTATATATTAGTCTCTAC
The DNA here is from genome assembly GCA_022559845.1 of Amorphophallus konjac. Taxonomy (NCBI): domain Eukaryota; kingdom Viridiplantae; phylum Streptophyta; class Magnoliopsida; order Alismatales; family Araceae; genus Amorphophallus; species Amorphophallus konjac. Next base: position 113,578 of record JAHNEJ010001597.1, read on the forward strand.
CATTAGTTTCAATAACTAGAGTTGAATGTAACCCGGGTTAAATTAACTTAAGGTAAGTAAAAGACTAAAACAACCCTAGTTAAACTGTGGGCCCCACACTCTTCTCTCTCGCTCATCATTATAGCTGTGGGAGCCACCTCCTCTCTCCGACGCAGACATCCCGCCTGCCACGATGCAGACGCAGAGAGAGAGAACAGGGAGACGCTGGAGCTCCCCCTCCCATGGTGACAGAGTGATCAAGAGGGAAAGGGAGAGATAGAGAGAGGAAGGCATAGAGAGATAGCAAGAGGGAGAGGGGGAGGGGGAGGGGGATGCTGGACGGCGATGACATAGTGGGAGGGAGAGGGGGAGAGAGAGGGAGAGGGAGAGGGGGTGGGGGACGTTGGAGAGATTCAGCCGTGATAGAGGGCTGGAGAGGGAGAGAGAGTGGGAGGGGGAGAGAGAGGGAGATGGGGTGGGGGATGTCGGAGAGAGCCGATCGTGATAGAGGGCCGGAGAGGGAGAGGGAGGGAGAGGGAGAGGGGGAGAGAGAGGGAGTAGATGGGGTGAGAGAGAGAGGAGGGGGAACACGGAAGGTGTCTCATCCTCCGGTGGCGATGACAGAGTGAGAGGGGGAAAGGGAGAGAGAGAGGGAGAGGGAGAGGGAGAGAAAGAGAGGGAGTGGATGGGGTAAAAGAGAGAGAGAGAGTGAGGGGAGGGAGGACATCGGAGACGTCTCCCTTCTGGCACTGGTGAGAGAGGGATAGGGGGAAAAGGAGAGAGAGAAAGATAAAGAGAGCGAGAAAGGCACGGGGGGAGAGAGGAGGGAGATGATGCGATTTCATCTCGCTCCTCTCTCACTCTATGCCTTCCTCTCTCTCTCTTTCATCTCGCGCTCTCTCTCTCTATGCCATCCTCCCTCTCTCTCCATCCCTCACCCTCTATCACCGTTGGACTACAATCTTTGTCTCTGTCTTCCTCTCTCTCTCCCTCCCTCTCCCTCTGTCATCACCAGAGGGTCACTCCCTCTCTTGCTCTCTCTCTCTTCCTCTCCTTCTGTCATCGCCAGAGCCAGAGGGGGAGACGCCTCCGACGTCCCCCCTCCCTACACTCTCTCCCTCCCTCACCCCATATCCTCCCTCTCTCTCTTTCTCACCCCATCCCCCTCTCTCTCCCCTCTAGTGATGAAGCTCCCCCCTTTTCCTACTACTCTACCCCCCCACCCCCCAGATTTTGACGTCTACTGGAAGGCCATGCCGGCTACATCCTCAGGCTTGTGCCACCATCATCGTCCCCATCAGCACTGCCATCCATCGTTACAAGTGGGGGGAAACTAGATTGGGGAGAGAGAAATGGTAGGGGAGAGAAAGAGAGATAGAGAGGTAATGAAGAGAGAGAGAGTATGGATATTTTCAACATTTCCCATGTCTCGTTAGTTTATGACAAGATTTTACAAACCAATCCGGTACAGGGCGAACCGCACGTACTCGACTGTACCACCCATAGATCGGTATGACCGATCTATGGTACGCTATCGGTACATACTCATATATATATATATATATATTATTTTATATTTAATATCTTTTGATAGGTAAGTTGGTCAAGGATGACCGTTTGTCACCGTGGGTTTTAGGTTTGAAACCCAACAGCGTCACGTTTTTTCGCATTTTTTTAAAATTTTCACTATTTTAAGGGGGGGAAACTAGAATACAGGCGGCAAACGTGAGATTCAAACAGAACACCTCATGGTTGAACAAATGACGCCCTAACCAACTCTACTACACATGCCTTCATGTTAATAGTTACTATAATATATATTTTTTATATAGTTTTATTCTTGGTACACTACGGAACAATGTTGTACCATATCATACCAGTATAAAACTGGTACTGCCGGTACGATCGAGCCGTCAAACCTTGATTTATGATAGAATATTCTCCCGTATATCCTCTTTTTCTAACCCTCGTAATCTATAGGGACTTAAAAATAAGAATTAAAATATTATAGAGACTTTAAAAATAATAGTTACATTTGAGAGACTAAAAAGAAAATATGTTTATTTGTAGGGACTAAAAAAACCATTATTATTATCCAACACTAATTTATGTCATCCAACTATGCTCTGGAAGGCATGTAATCAGGCATCTATTACATAACATGCAACATAAAAATATGAATCTTATAAAAGAAGTTAAATTTGTTGGATCCCCTAGTTGATTTTGGTAGTTAAGTTTCAATGATGACAAATCCTGTGTCCTTGTGATTATTGAAATGTTGACGGAAGAACTTTGCTAACCAAGGAGTTCATATTTTTGCTTATCTTGCCTTATAGGGTTAAAATCCTTGGTGGACCTTCTGGAATTCAAATGAATGGATGAACAAGTCATGTTGAGTCAAGTACTCAAAACAGGTGGTATATATGTCATGCTCGTCCCAAAAAAAAACCATTGGTAAGAATCAGGCATTTCCATATTATGCTTCATGGAGATTGAAGCAAGTCGACTTGTCCTTCATGGGAAGTCGACCTGGACTGCCTTGAATAGGGTTCTTTGAGATTGATCATTTTGATTCGTTCTCTTGATGACTATTGATTTAACATTGATCAAATAGATTGAAAGTTGTGTTACTTAATCTTTCAAGGGATTTTCATACTTATCTTTCCATTTGTTCAAGAGTATGAAGAATGTAGTTCATGTCTATTCTTCTTGAAAGTTTTGGGCTAGCAAGTTGATTGATCTTTATACATATTGAATACATACTTGGCTAGTGTTTTCAAAGGGCTCAAATGCATATCATTCATGTGTTTCTAATATGTTTTGATGCATATAACTCATGCATTTCATATTTGAGTTGATTGAGCTTGAGCACTTGCATTTTTCCCTTGATTACAGCATACTGCAGGTTTTCGGTAGACCAATAGGAGTTCGGTCGATCAGAATTAACAGCACGCAAAGGGTATGAATTTTCTCAAGGTTCGGTCGACCGAAATCGCCAGAACCTGTGAAATTTTGGTCGACCAACCCTCAATTTCGGTCGACCGAATACGGCGGGTGGCCCAGTTTCCTTGTGTTCGAAACCCGTTAAACATGATCCGTTTGGGCTGAAATTTGACCCTCTTTTCCCTAGGGTTATCATACATATGTTGGGGCATCTTCTACAGGGTTTAGACAAGGGTTAAATGGCCTTTTCATACCTTTCATGTGTGGATATATAAGAGCTACAAATTTGAGAAGAAAGACCTAAGTGCTTACATTCTATCTATCTTGCAGGAGAAGAAAGGGAAGAAGGAGAGGAGCAAAGGAAGATATGTGGATATCATCTACATCCTTTCGTTTCTGGAGATCGTGATAGAAGATAAAGAGAAGCGAATTGAAGAGAGGAACGCGTTGACGTTCACACCAACGGCATCTGGCTTCCCTCCGACTCGAGCATCAAAGAAGATCATCTACAGCCCTTTCTACATATGGGGATCTATTTCTTCACCTATTTTACATATATTTCAATGATTTCCATTTGGTCTATGAGCATGTATTGATCATATCCTTATTTTTCAAACTCCGACTCTGTGTGTGTCGAACCGTCTGCGTACGGTTGGGGTTTATTGTGCTGCGGTGTTGCAGCTCGTGTGTGTGTGTTTAGATCCGTGGTGGATCGTGTAGGAGACGACGTCTCCGTGTCTTTGGAGCGAAAGCTCCGTTCGCTTCAATTCGAAGCGAGTGGATCCTCACCGTTTTGGTGAGGGGTGGACGTAGGGAGCCTGTCGTGGTCCCGAACCACCTAAAAAATCTGTCTCGCATCTTGTTTGTGTTGTGCCCCTGTGGTCATTTGAAACTCGTGGTTTTGATAATAGCTAAACACTATAAGTCATTGATGTTTCCCACTCTCATATGATTGAAATAATTGATACTTTTTCATGACAGATAAGTCAAGGAATGGAGTGGAGATGGCAAAAGTGAAATCCCAATGATCTCGCCCAAGCAAGGATGAAAATCCGTTCAAGAAGCAAGAGTCAACTCTTCAGGCTGGAAAGCTATCAAAAGATTAGGCTGGCTTCAAGAAGAGTCGACACTCGACACAAAAGATTCGACACTTCACATAGCCAAGGTCGATGCACAATGAAGAATAGCCAAGATGGGACTGTGCACACTTAGCTTCAACGTCCAAAGGTCTGAGCATACGTTAAGGAAAGGTCAAAGACTCAGTAGACATCTTCAAGGTCTAAAGGGTTTGATGCCACAGACTTGAATGGACTGCAAACGGGTTTAAGGGGTTGATTGAAGCAAGTCTGTGAAAAACCAAGACTTCGGTCGACCGCCGGCCATGGACCAGTCGACCGGAATTGCCAGAAGCGAAAATGCTACAGAAATTCTCAGTAGAGGTAGACCGCCCAAAAACTCTGGTCGACCGCCCAAGGACCGGTCGACCGCCCAAGGACCAGTCGACCGACCAGCATGGACCGGTTGACTGAAATTCTCAGCAACGAAAAGGCTTCAAACCTATAAAATTCCGGTCGACCGCCACCTACTTCCGGTCGACCAGTAGCCCCGATGCAGCTATTGTTGACTTCATTTTTCTCAATGTGGGCAGCCCTTCTTCTTGGATTTGTTTAATTCTAAAGTCACCCAACCTGCCATAAATTGTGGATCTGGTCGGAGGATGTCTATGGACCATTCAAGAGATATATAAAACAAACACAATGGGGTTACAAACCCTAATGGATCAAGGGAGATCAAAGGAGGCTAGAGGAGGTTGTCCAAGAGAGAAGAGGGTACTGTAGCCGTGAACAGTACTTCGTGCAGCAGTTCAACATCCATTTCCAAGGTGATTCAAGCTGATATCTGAAGCCAACAACCTCCAAGGAAGTTTAGAAGCAAGCAAGGTTCTCAAGGGAGATCAAAGCTGCATCCACAATCCTCTTCATCAACTCAAGGAGATCCAAGGAAGATCACTTCGCAAGGAAGAAGAAAGCATTGCTGCTGAACCAAGAGGAGGCTTTGCAAGGAAGAAGAAGCATATGCTACTAATCTACATCGCATTTCAGATAAGATCTTTTTGCTTTTAGCCTTGATCAGATCTCCATCACTTGTCTGAACATTCTCATATTTGTTCTCTTTTCATTTTGTTCAAGCTACTGAAATTGAGAATCGTCCCTATCGCGGTTAGTAGGAAGACAGTTGGAAGGTGCTCCAATCTGCGGTGTTATCGTCCCTACCGGTGGTTAGTAGGAAGACAGTCGGAGGTTCTCCGATCTGTGGTTTGGTGCGCTGCACTAGTGAAACCTCACCGGGTTTGGTGAGAGGTGGACGTAGGACTGGGAATTCAGTCCGAACCACCTTAAAACCCTTTGTGTCATGGTTTGATTGTGTGATTGCTTTGTTCTAGATACATGCTTAGGTTCAATCTCTATATTACTTGTCCATCCTGCTAAGCCAATCGTTGTATCTTTCGCTAAGCTAGTTGTATTCCGCTGCTATTCTCTTTATCTAGCTTTAAAGAGGGGTGTTCTGCGAAAAGAGGAGCAGATCTATTTACCCCTCCCCTCTAGATCCGCTATCCACTACTCAACAAGTGGTATCAGAGCCTAATCTCTCATTATGGGGTCCAACGACCTTGAGAGAAATATTGGATTGGCGTCCAAGAGTTTGTTACCTGAAGGACATTCTGTGAATAGGCCTCCTTACTTCACTAGATCTAATTATCCTTATTGGAAACAACGCATGCAGGTGTTCATTCGCGCCCAAGATTACGAACTCTGGCGAGTGATCAGCAAAGGTCCGTATGAGCTTTCGGAGGATGAGGACTTGTGGACCAAAGAACAAATAAGAAAAATCCACTGTCAACTGGAGTGCTAGACACATCATATAATGCTCACTCCATCCAGTAGAATTCTCAAGAGTGGCTACCTGCGCAACTGCAAAAGAAATGTAGGACAGGTTAGAAGTGATTTATGAAGGAACCACTCAAGTACGAGAAACAAAAGCCAACATTTTAGTTTCTGAATATGAAATGTTCAGGATGAGGCCTGATGAGTCAATTCAAGACATGTATGCTCGCTTAACTGTGCTTACTAATAGTCTAACTGATCTGGGAAAGAAATATTCAGTGCAGGAAATTGTAAGGAAGATTCTCATATCACTGACCCCAGCATGGCACACGAAGGCTACCGTGGTTGAAGAATCCAGAGATCTCGTAACTACTAAGGTAGATGAACTCATAGTCATTGATGACCTATGAGATCAACTTAAAGAACAAATAGGCTGAGGTACCTAAGAAAAAGTCCCTAGCTCTTAAAGCAAGACCCAGCGGTCAAAGCACTGCAAGTGAGCGAGATGAGGATGACGTAGCCATGCTCACACGTAAGTTCAGAAAATTTCTGAGAAAGGAAGGTAAGAGCTTCATGAGAGGAAGGTCACAGGTAAGGAAAAGTTTCAAATCTAACTCTGGAAACTTTAAGAAAGCTGACAAGATCATTTGTTATTCTTGCAACAAACCAGGGCATTTCAAGACTGAATGTCCTGAAAAATTCAGAAAAGCTGACAAATGGAAGGTCAAGAAGAAGAACAAGGCCATAGTGTCCACATGGAGCGACGAAAAAAAAAAGTGATGATGGAACCAGCTCCTCGGATAAAGAAAAAGAAGATCTCTGCCTCATGGCCAAAGGTGACGAAGAAATTGAGGTACAGTCTCCATTTGAAAATTTCACAATTGATGATTGGGAGGAAGCATATATACAGCTCATGGAGAAATATGACATGTACAAAAAGGAGAATAAATCATTGAAAAAGAAAATTAACTTGTTTGTGCATGATCATGATATGAATCATAAGACTGCTTCACTTGAAACTGAAATTGAAGATCTTAAGAAAATGATTGAGAACTTGGAAGAGGGAAGAAAAGAAATGGCTGACTTGGAAACTGAAAATGAAGATTTAAGAAATGAGATTGATAGCATGAAGCTAAAAATGCAAACCTATGAAAAGGACAGTAAATTGAGTAATGAGAAGTATGAAGCTGTCAAACAAGTCAACACTCAACTCCTTCAAAATATTGAAAACCTACAAAAAGAGTTGAAGGATAAACAACAATCTTTAGAAAAGATTATAGATGGAAAATAAAACCTAGATGCATTGCTAGGTACTAGAATGAATTTCAACAAGGAAGGGTTGTGCTTTCATCCCACAAACAAAAGGCCAATTGGGTTAAAAACTGTCACATTTGGTTCCTCTTCTGATGCTTCAACCTCAAACACAATACCCACTCAAATTCAACAAAAATAAAATGATAAAGGAAAAGAAAAGGTTGAAGAGGAAGCCACTGAAATCCCCAAAAAGATTGCTCAAAAGACTAAGAAAAGTCAACCTTCCTCACAGCACAGGTCGACACTTCCTTGGCCATCGCCCGCTCAGCCTTCCAGATGCCACTATAACTGGGTTGCACGTAGGACAGGTCGACACTCCCATTCATACAGGTCGACGTACCACCCTGCTTTTGGGGTAATTGTGATTCCTTTGTGCACCAATCCTATAAGTTTCAATCCCCTAGGTGGCAAAACAATCACTTTCAACCCAAAATCAACCAGTGGCCTCAATGGTTTAAGAAGCAGACTTCCTCAAACGTCCATAAAATACAACAAAGAGCCTCTAAATAGAAAATGAGTGTCAAAGCTGAAAAGAAAAACCAAATCTCTGCTCTAAGCAAAGAAAACATGAATGCAAGGAAGGTTTGGATTCCAAAAGAGATGGTATCATGTTTTGAAAATCTGAAGAAGTTGGTGGGACCCAAGTTTTGTTGGGTTCTAAACCCCATTGCTTAATTCCTTGTGCAGGAGTGTCTTGCAGCCATGCATAACCGGTGGTACCTTGATAGCGGCTGTTCAAGACACATGACTGGAGACAAAACAAAATTTTATCTCTTGATGGAAAAGGAAGGAGGACATGTCACATTTGGAGGGAACAACAAAGGAAGAATCACTGGAACATGTAATGTAGGTAAGAACCTCTCCAACTCCATTGAAAACGTGCTGCTAGTTGAAGGTTTGAAATACAATTTGCTTAGTTTAAGTCAATTGTGTGATAAAGGTCATAAAGTATTGTTTGACTCTCATGAATGTAGAATCATTGAACCAAAATCTGACAAGGTAAAATTTTCTGGTAAAAGAGTCAACAATGTTTACATGATTGACTTAGATGATCCTGCTCACATAAACCTCTGTCTTGCTGCACCAAAATCTGAGCTTGCATGGTTATGACATCGTAGATTAGGACATGCTAGCTACAATATCTTACATAAACTTTTAAAACATTCAATGGTGAAAGATTTGCCTGAACTATCTTTTAAACAAGAAAACAAATTGTGTGATGCATGTGCCCTAGGTAAACAAACAAGAAAATCTTTCAAGGCTAGATATGTAAATATGTCATCCAAACCACTCGAGCTGATTCATATGGACTTGTTTGGTCCAACCAGAACTGCTAGTTTAAGTGGTAGAAAATATGGATATGTCTTGGTAGATGATTTCTCTATGTTCACATGAGTTTTCTTTCTCACACATAAAAATGATGCTTTTGATGAGTTTCAGGCACTCTATATGAAGATAAAGTAAGACGGTGAGTTTAAAATCTCCAACCTTCAATCTGATCATGGTGGTGAATTTGAAAATACTGAATTCTATAATCTTTGTAGGGCTGAAGGTAATTCACATCAGTTTTCTTCACCAAGAACCCCTGAGCAAAATGGTGTAGTTGAAAGAAGGAATCGAACACTCATAGAGATGGCGAGAACAATACTTGCCGAACGGCAACTCCCAAGGAAGTTTTGGACTGAGGCGGTAAACACGGTTTGTTACATTATCAACCGATCTATGGTAAGGTCACACACCAAAAAGACTCCTTATGAGTTACTGAAAGGTAACAAGCCCTCTCTCTCACATATGAAAGTGTTTGGGTCTAAATGCTTCATCCATAATAATGACAAAAGAGAATTAGATAAATTCAAGCCCAAGAACGATGAAGGTATATTCTTTGGATATTCTGATAGATCTAAGGCTTATAGAATTTATAACATTAAGAGTCAAACTGTGGAAGAATCACCCTATGTTTCCTTTGATGAACATCATGATGATTCTAAAAATGATAACTATTGCAGGAAAAATAATGAAGACGGGGAATTCCTAAACATGAAGGAAAAGAATGATCCTCCACAAGAAGAAACAAGAGAAGATGGTGACCTAGCTGAATCAAGCAATGCAAGGGATCAAGCTCCAGAAGAAGGTAATGATTCTACAGACATTAGAATTCTTAAGGATCATCTTTTAGAAAATGTCATTGGAAGCTTGATTGATCCACCTAGAACTAGGTCATATTTTAGAATTGTGGAAGAATTAGATCATCTTGCTCTTGTCTCCTAGATTGAACCTAAGAATATTGATGAAGCATTAAAAGATGAAAACTGGATAAACTCAATGCAAGACGAATTAAACTAGTTTGAAAGAAACAAAGTTTGACATCTTGTTCCTAGACCATCGTCACAATCTGTCATAGGCACTAAATGGGTATTTAGGAACAAACTCAGTGAGGATGGCAAGATAATAAGAAACAAGGCTAGATTGGTGGCTCAAGGGTATAATCAAGAGTTTGGGGGGTAGACTTTGAGGAATCTTATGTCCCAATAGCTAGACTTGAGGCCATCAAAATTTTACTTGCCTTTGCATGCTCCCTTAAAATAAAGTTGTATCAAATGGATGTAAAAAGTGCCTTCTTAAATGGTTTGATCAAAGAAGAAGTCTATGTGGAGCAGTCCCCTGGCTTTGAGAACTCTAACCATGAAGATTTTGTATACAAGCTAGACATGGCACTTTATGGATTGAAGCAAGCACCAAGAGCTTGGTATGAGAGACTAAGCTCGTTCCTCATTGAGAAAGGGTACACACGAGGTAAGGTAGACCAAACACTTTTCACTAAGAAGCAAGGTAAGAATATCTTGATTGTTCAAATTTATGTTAATGATATTGTGTTTGGTTCTACTAAATCTGAAATGTGTGAGGAATTTGCTAACCTCATGACTAGCGAATTCGAGATGAGCCTAATGGGAGAACTCCAATTTTTTCTCGGTTTGCAGGTCAACCAAGGAGAAGATGGGTGCTTCATAAGTCAAGCCAAATACATCAAGGAGCTATTGAAAAGATTCAACATGACAAGCTGCAAAATAATTGCAACTCCTATGAGCACCACAACATCACTGGATTCAGATAAAAATGGTAAATTAGTGGATGCAAAAATCTATAGAGGTATGATCGGATCATTACTTTATTTGACTGTATCCCAACCAGATATCCAGTTTAGTGTTTATCTATGTGCTAGATTTCAAGCTAGTCCTAGAGAATCCCACTTGACTGCCGTCAAACGTATCCTTAGATATCTTGCCGGAACTCAAGATTTGGGATTGTGATATCCGTCATCATGTGATTTATCTCTTATTTCTTATTCTGATGTAGACTACGCTAGATGCAAGCTGGATCGCAAGAGTACTAGTGGCTACTGCCAGTTTCTGGGTGGTGTTTAGTTTCTTGGGCCTCCAAGAAACAACACTCGGTTGCCCTCTCAACCGCAGAAGCAGAATACGTTGCTGCGGGGAGCTGTGGTACCCAAGTGTTGTTGATTAAATGTTGAGTGGTGATAGGCAGATCTAGAGGGGAGAGGTGAATAGATCAACCCCGTTTTGCCCTTCTTTGCGAAAATAAAAACTATGACTAACACAACAGATAAAGAGACAGATATTAGTTACTGATTGACAAACTAGATGCACACATGATGCTTGGAAGCGGTCCTATCAAGTTTCTATCGTTGGAACAAGAGAGAAGACAAACCACAGGACAAGATCTTTAAGGTGGTTCAATCTCAATCTAGAGACCTACGTCCACCCCTCACACAACATAGTGAGGCTTCACTAGTGCCAAAGCACAACCCCTGATTCACAGCTTCTAACAGAGAGATACACTCTCACACTCCGCTGTCACACAGCTTATAACTGAGAGATACACTCTCACACTCCGCTGACACACAGCTTGAGGGATCATAACCCAAACTACAGAGACAGGTGACCACACCTTCTGTCTTCCTACTCGCATGTAGGGATCTAATGATGAGAAGTTTGTTTATAAGAAAAGCAAACAAAAGATGAAATGGCCAGACAGAGTATCGTAATGAAAGCGCTATGACGAAAAAGCCTTCTATCTGGGAATGAGCTTGAGAAAGCCTTGGTTTTCTTCTTCTTGTTGAATCTTCATAGCAGCCACTGAAAATTTCTTTTTATCGTGAGGAAGAGAAAATGTCTTCTTCTAGGTTCACTCACGCCGACAGCATCAGGATGAAGAGTAGCTTGGACATCAAGCTTTCTTCTTCTTCGTTACTCCTCAGCACTCTTCTCCGTCTTGCTTGCTCTCTCGAGCTGGAGCTCAAGCTCCTTATATATTGATGTTCTAGGGCCACACCAACGTTGTTCTCTTTTACAAGCAACGCCCACAATGTCACATCCACATTATTTGATCTGCTTCCACTTGTATAGTTGACTCCATTCTTGTCAAGTCCGCATGAATGTGAGTAGGTAGGAGACCATAGCAGCAAGGGTATGATTTTATTCAGACAATATCTCTGGAAAATCTTAGTCTTTTGACACCGAAGCAATCTGACGGCTTTTTCCAGAGCAAACGGATCCTCTGGATTAAGTTCCGGATCTTGAAATCAGATTTCGTCGGATTCAGATCCGTTCTGGTTGAACCAAGTGTGTCGACACTTCCCTGACAGTGTGTCGAGACAGTCCTTTGTAAAGCCTTGTAGACAATTTCTGCCGGTTTCAAACATGTTCTGGTTGAACGTTGATGTGTCGACACTTTACCCCCAACGTGTCGAGACATCCCTTTGAAGTTCTTGAAGAACCATGGCTGATGGGTCGAGATAACACCAGACGGTGTCGAGACATGTGAGCCATGTGCAGAGTTGTTGAATAAGGTGTCGAGACAGAAGCGATTTGTGTAGAGATTATCTCAAGAATGTGTCGACACTTTACCCACAGTGTGTCGAGACATCGGTGAGTCCAGATACTTAGTTAGAACGGCTTTAGCTTGAATACTTCTGGATGTGTCGAGACATGGGTCGGATGTGTCGACACGTTTTGTTAAGCCGGAGCTAAAGTTGTTTGGAAATTTAGCATAATCTCTTCCGGATGTGTCGAGACATCACTGGGCCGTGTCGAGACATTACTTAGTGAGATTCTCCTGCACTTGCTTAAACAATTCACCAAGCCAGAAATATGTTAGATAATTCTCAACATCTATTAATGATTTATGATTTGTTATCATCAAAACCATGGGACACAACATTAAACACCAACTCCAAGACTACTTAGTGGATCTTGGTTGTGTCCCGATTCTGTGTGATAACACCAGTGCTATCAACCTTGCAAAAAATCTAGTCCAGCACTCTAAGACTAAGCATATTGAGATTAGGCATCACTTCATTAGAGATGAGGTCTTTAAGAAAAACTTTGAACTGTATTTTATTGATACACTAAATTAGATTGCTGACATCTTCACCAAGCCCTTGTGTAATGACAGGTTTACAACACTCAGAAGGGAGCTTGGTCTTTGCAGACCTCGGTCTAATAAAATTTGAAATGATGATCTGCTTCAGTTTGGTTGTGTGCTTTTGCTGATTGGTATCCATGCATTGTTTATATGTAAATATGTCATTGGACATGTATTGTAGCATTGCATGTAGGCATGATGCATAATAAAGTTGAATTCATGTTCACGATGCATTGCATGGGATGTGTATTATCATTCTTGCATGGCCATGGTATATTAAATGCTGAAGTGTGGAAAGGCAGGATATGCTTGTCTAGAAGCACTCACCATGCGTGAGGATTCACCTCCGTCAAGTACCATGCGTCACTGTCGCATATAGGCCATACAGTAAGGGGGAGTTGTTTCTTTGAAGCATTCATGTATATGTTTTATCTTCATTCTATTACCCTTAATAAGTGTACAACCATGGGTCGGGTCATACATTTCATTTCTGTGAACTTCATAAGTGACCAAGTCGACCTCTCCTTGGCCCTCAGGTCGACATCTGATCATTCCCCTTGCTTGCAAACATATATAACTCCTTGAATGCATCCACTGCATATCCTGAGGGGGAGTCTTGCTGCTTATCTTAATCTCTTGCAATCTGAACTTCAATGGCTTCCAGTCTGAATGTGATCATGAAACAGACAGAACTATGGCGTAAGAGCTTTCTATTATATGAACTGATGATTGTCCATCCAATAAAAATAGTTCAGATTTAATGATTTCCTTGAAGCTCTGATATATTTTTTTGAAATCATCTATGTTCCGTGGTGTTAATAGACTTAACTAGATATTACTTGTTGTGCCTTGAATGACTATCCTGAAATCTGGAAATTCAAACTTCATGGCAACCTTGGTGATACACTAAAGTTTAGTATTGTTTTTAAACACCTTGATGAGCTGGAATTCCTGACAGTCAATTCGACAGAGCAATGATATGGTTGCACGGAGAAATATGTCACGTCATCAAAACAAGTGACGAATGATATGTCATGATGTGCCCCTGTTATCTCTGTCTTAATTAAATTGGACTTTAGGCAGAGCAATGACATAATTGTTGAGAAATATATCTCATCATCAAAGGAAATGAGGTCAGATATGTCATGAGGTGACAAAGCTATCTATGTTCCATCTGAAGCATAACAGTCAGTCTTACCAAATACCTAGGAATACTGGCGTCTAAACAACATGTATTCTTACAGATAGGAGGCATGTACTAGACTCGATTGCTCGTAAAATATGAGTCATGTGCATACAAATGCAAAAGATCATGAAAAATAGTGCTGAAATCATAAAATTACATGCTTTCGTCATGCTTGTTTAACCTCAATACTAGTTTGTGCTATTCCCGATGAAGTTATTGAATATGGATGTATAAGACAAATGAAGGTTAACCACTGTCATGATATGCACTTCTAGTTCATTTCTATTAAACATGGATGTATATGCTTTTCGAACTCTATTGTTGATCTCGGATTTCATTAGCTTTGAACCATGTATATTGCTCATGGCATGTTTCAGATCTGCATATAATGGCCTGCTCTAAACATCTATTCAGCTCTGATCTCTAATACATTTGTCACCGGCTCTACCTTATCCCTCCTTTTTACTGTTGTCAAAGGGGGAGAATAACTTTGTGTAACTTTGTGAGACGGGGGAGAATAACTTTGTGAGATAGGGGAGAGTCAAAAGTCATGCATACACTCAGGGGGAGAGCAGCATCCATAATTTGGAGGAACTTGAATAGTATTCACATGCTCTGATCATCCATGCATATCTGATCATCCATGCATACATATCCGCATTTAGCATTCACATGCTCAGATCATCTATGCATACATATACGCATTCACATGCTCTGATCATCACTCTATATCTTGAGCTGCATATGTTATAAAATTTGCCATCTTGGACATTACTGCCAGATAATGACTCACAGTGTTGCCATCATCAAAAAGGAAGAGAATGTTGTGCCCCTGTGATCATTTGAAACTCATGGTTTTGATAATGGCTAAACATTATAAGTCATTGATGTTTCTCACTCTCATATGATTAAAATACTTGATGCTTTTTCATGACAGATAAGCCAAGGAATGGAGTGGAGATGGCAAAAGTGAAAGCCGAATGATCACGCCCAAGCAAGGATGAAAATCCCTTCAAGAAGCAAGAGTCAACTCTTCAGGCTGGACAGCTATCAGAAGATCAGGCTGGCTTCAAGAAGAGTCGACACTGGGCACAAAAGAGTCGACACTTCACATAGCCAAGGTCGATGCACAATGAAGAATAGTCAAGATGGGACTGTGCACACTTGGCTTCAACATCCAAAGGTCTGAGCATACGTTAAGGAAAGGTCAAAGACTCAGTAGACATCCTCAAGGTCTAAAGAGTTTGATGCCACAGACTTGAATGGACTGCAAACGGGTTTAAGGGGTTGATTGAAGGAAATCTGTGAAAAACCAAGATTTCAGTCGACCGCCGACCATGGATCGGTCGACCGGAATTGCCAGAAGCGAAAATGCTACAGAAATTCTCAGTAGAGGTCGACCGCCCAGAAACTCCGGTCGACCGCCCAAGGACCAGTCGACCGACCAACATGGACCGGTCGACTGAAATTCCTAGCAACGAAAAGGCTTCAAACCTGTAAAATTTCGGTCGATCGCCACCTACTTCCGGTCGACCGACAGTCCCGATGCAGCTATTGTTGACTTCATTTTTCTCAACATGGGCAGCCCTTCTTCTTGGATTTGTTTAATCCTAAAGTCACCCAACCTGTCATAAATTGTGGATCTGGTCTGGAGGATGTCTATGGACCATTCAAGAGATATATAAAACAAACACAATGGGGTTACAAACCCTAATGGATCAAGGGAGATCAAAGGAGGCTAGAGGAGGTTGTCCAAGGGAGAAGAGGGTACTGTAGCCGTGAACAGTACTTCGTGCAGCAGTTCAACATCCATTTTCAAGGTGAATCAAGCTGATATCTGAAGCCAGCAACCTCCAAGGAAGTGTAGAAGCAAGCAAGGTTCTCAAGGGAGATCAAAGCTGCATCCATAATCCTCTTCATCAACTCAAGGAGATCCAAGGAAGATCACTTCGCAAGGAAGAAGAAAGCATTGCTGCTGAACCAAGGGGAGGCTTTGCAAGGAAGAAGAAGCCTCTGCTGCTGATCTACATCGCATTTCAGACAAGATCTTTTCGCTTTTAGCCTTGATCATATCTTCATCACTTGTCTGAACATTCTCATATTTGTTCTCTTTTCATTTTGTTCAAGCTACTGAAATTGAGAATCGTCCCTACCGCGGTTAGTAGGAAGGCAGTTGGAAGGTGCTCCAATCTATGGTGTTATCGTCCCTACCGGTGGTTAGTAGGAAGGCAGTCGGAAGGTGCTCCAATCTGTGATGTTATCGTCCCTACCGGTGGTTAGTAGGAAGGTAGTCGGAGGTTCTCCGATCTGTGGTTTGGTGCGTTGCACTAGTGAAGCCTTACCGGATTTGATGAGGGGTGGACGTAGGACTGGGAATTCAGTCTGAACCACCTTAAAATCTCTTGTGTCGTGGTTTGATTGTGTGATTGCTTTGTTCTAGATACATGCTTAGGTTCAATCTCTATATTACTTGTCCATCCTGCTAAACCAATCGTTGTGTCCTTCGCTAAGCTAATTGTATTCCGCTGCTATTCTCTTTATCTAGCTTTAAAGATGGGTGTTCTGCGAAAAGAGGGGCAGATCTATTCACCCCTCCCCTCTAGATCCGACATCCACTACTCAACATTTTGTTTGTGATTTGCTTGCTCATCTTGTTCATATTGATCGTGTGTGAGCGGAGAGCTTGAGAGAATCTGTTCGCATAGAGCATATACGTCATTTGATCATATTTCGTGTTGGTAGTTTATTTCATTCCGCTACGTAATTTTAAAAACTACAATTGCGCTTGGTGGGGACAATTTAACCCCCCTTCTTATCCATACGTGCATCTAGGGACAAGAAAATCATTTTAAAAGCATCATTATATAACACTATAATATACATAAAATATGAGTACATAACATAGATAAGTCATCCTTTAGAATTATAAAACATTTAAACATTTGCACTGTAACATTGAACAATTTAGCATCGCATAATATAAACAATCACTTAATTAGACAATGTAAATTACATAGCTATGATGATACAACATATAAGAATTATGTGGATAAGACTCTTAAATTGAGTGGCAAATTTTAAGATTTTTAACAATATTTAAATACTATAATATCTAATCAACAAAAAATTACATGAAAATGAAAAAATAGATTCATGCAGTATGACTTATGGGAATGAAAGATATATGACAATGGCATGTGTATGCATTATTGGTATTGTTGTCCCTATGTATATGAACAACCCAAGAGGGAGGTGAATTAGGTTATAAAAATTTTGAACAAATTAATCTAATCTAACCATTTTAAATAACTTTCAAATTGAATCTATCTAGATTGGAGAGGAAATGGAGCAATCATACAATGACATAATGATTTCTACGTCTACTATCCCACATGGCGAGGTGTTCCGCACACTAAAAATACTTGCAAGCCACACACACGAGCAGCACAATGTCAAGTGCACCCTCGACATGGCGCTAGGTGCGCTCACATAGACACATACGGGCTTTTAGCGCCCACACACGCATTATACTGCAGTTTACAACTAAAGAAATGAAGTAGAATAACAAAGAACGAGGGCAAAGAATGATAACACACATGTTGCTTCAAGGACACCTTTTTCCTCAGTGATTTATCAATGTAGAGCACAAGGAAGATGTCAAGAATCACCCCCTTTCTTGTTCCGCGAACACCATTTGCACGAAATTGTAGATTGTAGCACAATGGGGTGTGTAAGAGCGATGGCATGAACCCTAGTTTTTGCCCTCTTGTTTTGTTCGATCCTCCTTGTGGATGTATTTATCGGCCAAGGTAATATAAGGAAATAATCCTTAGACTTTTCCTTCAAAATAACCCTTTTAGATCTCCCTCGAACTAGGGCAAGACAGTCCTCAAATAGTCCAAAGATTCGTTGCGTCAAAACACGGCAACCACATTGGTCAACTAGTTTGACTGGATTGGTCAACTAGTGCAACTGATTGGGTCTTTTATCTAAACATAGTTTGTCTTGAAAAAATTGGTTGTGGGATCAGTCGTTATTAGTTGACTAGACTGTGCTTTGAGTCAACTTCAGAAAAACATGTGTGCTACCTTTTTCGGTCACTGGATAGGTCACGATCGGTCGGTCGGTTCGACCTTGTGTCAAGTTATGAGAAAAATAGTTGCGCTGGCATTTTCGATTGGGCTAGTGGTCTTGGTCGGTCGACCACTTCATGTTTTGCCTGTTAAACATCCATGTCCTCGGCCAGTCTTCGAGTATTCGTTCTGCTAATTTTACTTCAACATTCTTTGGCTAAACTTCATATTAAATACACATGAACTCGTAAGATTCATTAGACACTTAATTATATTTTGAAATCATTAAAACATGGACGTGGAGACAATAGGTATTAGCATTTGTAAAGATTAAATTATAATTTTTAAATTTTTGAAAATTTTTCTTTTAGGTCTATAGATGTACCCTAAATTTATGTACATGTAAGAGAAACTTGTTGCCAATGATTTACAACAAGCTTCTCACCGTGCAACAATAAAATACACATGATTTAATCAACATTTAGTATTTTAAACAATTTTTTTATATTTTTACTTTCAAATTTTAAAGCAAGATCTCAAATATCTACCCTAAGTCAATGTAGATCTATGGAAAAACTTGTTTCCCATCGTTCAACAATCACACACACATCATTTAATCATCATTTAACATTTATAAGAATGATTTTATAATTTTTTAATTTTCAAAATACAAAACAAGACCCCAAAAATGTACCCTAAATCTATGTATATCTAAGGGAAATTTTGTTTCAAATCATACAACAATAAAACATTCGTGATTTACTCAACATTTATCAATTTTAATATATTTTTTATTTTTCAAATTTTAGAATAAAATCCTAAATTTCTACTTTAAATCTCATTTACACCTAAATGATTCAAATGTGCAATGACTTTCCCCATCATTCAACACCATACTAAACATGGTTGAATGAAAAAAAAACATAAAAAGGAGATGAAATAGGTTAGATTGGAATCTTAATAGGAGTAGTAAAAAATATTTAGAACAACTTAAAAATCACCAAATGGCCTCCCAATTTTTATTCAAGTTGTACACAATCAATTTTAATCAAAATTTGCCAAAAAAAAAGGATATAAGGGTTCTAGGAATGATGACGTCGAAGTCGGGTGAAACCGTGGATGGAAAAAGTTAATAGAGTTTTGAAAAGGGGTATTTTGTAAGCAATTCGATAGTGAATCACATCATATCAAAGTGATTTGGGTTTGTGACCTACGACATATCGAATCGTGCAATCCAATATGACATGATCGGTCCATAATGATCCGATGTCGGATCATAGAGAACCACCATATCTGATGATGCCCCCAAATATGGTGTAGTATGCTTGTCTCGTACCAATACCCTAGAAGTCAACATATCTTTCTTTCAATTGACATATGGCACTATTTGGCACCACTTTTAACAATGATAGATTTTGTAAAAGTAGATTCTAAGGAGATGTGTTTGGAGAACATGATTTATCATCATTTTAGATAAATTTAAAATCATATTTAAGAATAATTCTTGTCTTTAAAGATAACCGTCAAGCCTCCTCATACCACCGGCATGCATCGAGTTGGTGCTCCGGTGGTACAATACTGTGTCGACGCATGAGTTTTTTTTTTACCACAAATATGGTACCGAATCGATGGTGTACTAATGTACCATTTTTTGCTAGCACAATCAATTTCATGTGATACGTCATAATCTGGTACAGCACAACAAATTATGACAATAATACGACGATTCACAAATTTACCATTGATCTTTTGCACATGACGGATGGTGTAGGACAATTAGAGAGAGAGAGAGAGAGAAGGGATGACAATTGTACATGAAAGGATAAATAACATATGGACATTTTTATCATTTGAATCTAGAAATCACTTTCACTTTTCGAAAAGTAACTCACGAGCATGATTTGACAAATTGTTTCGGGACAGGTCGAACCGTCCGTCCCGGACCGTTTTATATTTTACAGAAGTGGGATTCGAACTGATGTCCTTCGACTAAACGGTCACAGACGTAACCAACTAAGACACAAAGGCGTTTGAGTTATATTATTCTATAACACATATATATATAATATAATTTTTGTATATTGGTATGCAACGGGATGTACCCGTCCCGTCCCGTACCGGCAAAAAAACGGGACGGCCGGTACGGTCGGTCCGACAAACCCTGCTCACGAGATACTTTTAGACGAAACCCATATTAAGATAGACAAGAGTCAATCTCTCTCTTCTAGTGTGATTATAAGGAAACTCAAAAATCAAGATTTGCACAATTTGAGAATACATTACGTGCTATCAAGAGATTTTAAACATTAGAATATACTTCTTATTCCTTCCCAAATACTATATATATTTTATGGTACATAATTTATAGTGAAATTATGTGACAATGAATAAGTTTGAGAGGGTTAGAATTTGATCATAAATATAATTTGATAAATTTTATTTCACTCTAGCTCAACTTGGCCTAACTTCATGTAGAGTATTATGACTTATATCTGACTTAAGTCAAGATAGATCAAGTTGAGTTAAAGTGAATAAGAATCAAAAATTGCGAGTTAAATCGAGTTAAGAGCAAAGTTCATCGTACCGTTGGCACACACAGTGTCAGTGCTCTGACGGTACGATACGATATTATGTTGACACATGATTTTTTGTCATAAAAATATTTTTATTAAAAATAATGGTATTGAATCGAAGACATAACAACATACCACCGTCTCAATTTTTTGTTGTCACAGTTTGACATCGTACAATAAGTCATGGTTAAGACATACTTGATCAAATTTATGATTATCCTATAACACCAGAAAAATTCTAACTAAAAAATTATGACTCAAAGTTGACTAGATCCACAGAAATTATGACTTTAACTCATTTAAAAAATAAAGTATATAGGATCGACAAGTTGGATTTAATTTTGTCCAGCTTAGCTCATATCAACCTAAGTTAGCTTCAAAAAGAATAAATAAATTATATTCTTTAAATTCATAAATACTATAACTCTTAGATTTTAGTCTAAAATTAAAAGGTTATAAATAAAAGTTTTTATGATCCAATCAAGTTATATTAGACCATTTTAACCAACTTTACATTAAGTTGGATAGTATCAATAAATCTGTCTTAATCTTGTCTCAATTTAGGTGGTATTTAATAAAAATTATTTTAAAATTTTAAACACTAATTCTCTATCCATTGTCTTAAATATATAACTAAAAATGTATTTTAAAAAATGTAAGTTACAGAGAGAACTTATTTGATAACCAACTTAACTGACATATGAAGATTTTGAAATATGAACATTTAACTAATATATTATTTTATAAAAACATATGAACACTTCGAAATGCACACAATTATGTATTTTTTTTTATTTTATTATCATAGAAATTTGAAGATGTAAGATTTTTACACACATACCACTTTTTTAACAAACATCACTTCAATTTATAATATTTATATGTCAATTTTTAACTTGTATATGTTACAAAAGTAACTCAAATTACATAAAAATATTAAAAAACATTCACTATAGAATACAAGATTTTTTTACAGTTGTATTCCTCTAATGTATAATATTGACATACAAGTTTATAACTTTTATATATTAAAAAAGCACGCCTGAATACCTAATAAATACACAAAACTTTACACCTTTTAGGTTTATTGCTATTGAAATCAGTGGTATATGAGAGTATTACACACATATCCCTCCAATTTGTTAAATTACATAGATCCCTATAACTTACATAAATTGTAAAATATCCCTAGATACATAAACAAGCTCATAATTTTACATTTTTAATTTTATTACCATTAAAATCATGTAATATGATATTTTACACACATTTCCATCTAATTTATAATATTGACGCATAATCCCTAACTTTTATGTATTACAAAAATATCCTTAAATACTTTTAAAAAGTCACAATAACTTTGCTTGATATCAGATGATATGAGTTTTTTTTACACATATGTTCCTTTAATCAATAATATTTACATATAAACTCCTAACTTTTATGAATCATAAAATACTCTAAAATATTTAAAGATGCACATAATTTTACACTTTTTTAGCTTGATTATCATTGAACATAAGAGGATATGAGATTTTCATACATATCTCTCTAATCTATAATATTTACACTCACTCCCTAACTTTTATATATTAAAAAAATACCCCTAAATACTTAACAATACCCACAATTTTTTACATTTCAACTTTATTACAATTGAAATCAAGAGGATATGCACATTTTACATATAGGTCCCTATATTTTATATACTATAATAACACCCCTGATTTCAATGGTAAAAGAACTAAAGAGTGTATTTTTTTGAGTGTTTATTAAGTATTTAGGATTATTTTTGTAATATATAAAAAATAGGGACCATGTATAGTTAAAATAAATTGGAGGGATATATGTGTAAAAATCTTATATCCCTCTAATTTCCATGGTAATAAGCTAAAAACTATAAAATTGTGAGGACTTTTTAATAACATAGAGGTATTTTTACAATATAAAAGTTTAGGATCTTATACATAAACATTACAGATCAAAGGGATATGTGTTTAAAAAATCTCATGTCCAACTTAATTCAATAGTAATAAAATTAAAAAGTGTAAAATTGTGACCATTCTTAAGCATTTAAGCATAATCTTGCAATGTTAGGGACTTATATGTAACTATTACAGGTTAGAGTGATATATGTGTAGACAAAATCTTATATCCACTTGATTTTTATGGTAATACAACTAAAAAGTGTAAAATTGTTAGCATTTTATGTATTTCGGGGTATGTTTGTAATATATAAAAGCTAGAGACTTATATGCAAATGTTGTATATGAGAGGGATATGTATGTAAAAAATTTCACATTCCCTTATTTCCAAGGTAACAAAATTAAAACATGCAAAATTGTGAACATTTTTATGTATTTAGTGGTATTCGTTTGCAATATATAAAAGTTGATTATCATGATCATAATTTGCCAAATCAAACTGTACCGATACATGAGGCAATGCTAGATCATGTCAATGAAAAATTGGCACACTTGCACGCATCGGTATAGTGCGATCCAGTACTCTTATTTTTAACTAAAAATAATTTTTTGATCTAAAAATAATTATTCCTAACATGGTACCATACCATATCGCACTAGATCATACCACTTGAAAATTGGCGAAGTTTGATTCAACAGTATGACAAATCTTGATTTGGATGTAAATATGTTAGAAGGATATATATGTGTGATAAATCTCGTATCCCCTTGATTTCAATGATAATAAAGCAAAAAGCACAAATTTGAGTTTTTAATATATTTAGGGGTGTTTTTACAACATAGAAATGTTAAGGATTTATATATAATTATTACATATTACAAGGATATGTGCGTAAAAAATCTCATGTCCACATGTTTTGAATAGCCCATGTTTCTTTTCTCTCATTCTCCCTATTTTTCTCTTCCTATCCTCCTCCTCCTCCTCCTCCCCCCGCCCACCTTCTACTTCCCTATCCGCCAACCGCTACTATGTCCATCTCTCTTCCTCTTCTATGTTGTCCATACCTTGCTTCCCCCTCCCTCTGTTCTGCTAGCCTAACTCATGTTTCTCCATTTCCTCTTTATCGCCAACCTATTTTGTTCTAAGGACTATTTGGCCTCGACCTCTCTATAAGTCACATTACCAGAAACTCTACCATCCTGATCAACTGGCTCTCTCTCTAGATTTTTGCCCCCCTCGGCCAAGCTATTTAGATCTTTATAAAGATCCCAATAGGCAAATTATGTATCACAGCAAAGCCATAGCAAGAGGTCTCTTGAGTTGTTGACCCTTCAACATTGTTGCAGTAATTCGGGGACATGTCAAAGTCCAATCGATCATTATGAGGTGATGCACGTAATCCATGCCTTCATTTGGATGTATATCATCTGGGATATTTAATTCTACTCAACTGTCCAAAGGGTATAAATAATTGCAACTGATTCGATGAAGCCCACTTACTTGAGGAGCAGATTAGTCTTCGTTCTCTATGTCCTATGATGCTATAGCTTAGTAAAGCTACACCTTGTATAAGTTATATTATAAATGTCTATTTGGGGTTTGGGCTGCAGCCATTCATAGTTTACTTTCTATTGTTGTATGGGTTGAGTTTATATCAGTCTCAATGTATGTACATGGTTCTAGGTTAATGAAAATTTTCACTATTCATGATCAAAAAAAAGTCACAATTTGATTTTTCAAGTTGACTCGAAACATGAACAACCCTAAACATGACTTGCAATATATGGCGTCTCTAGAACTCAAAATTTATTAGGAGATAGTGATAAGTGATAATAAGTGACGAATAATAACAAATGATAGCCAATAATAAAAATAAGAATTTATGCCCCATGAACTTGATTGATTGATATAACTACGTAAATTCCACATACCTATTAATTGTTTCTATTAAAATAAAATTTTATTTTATCTCCTAATTCTCTTTATTAAAGTAATACTTGTTTTCTCTCCCAAGTAATGAATCATTAATTGTCCTCCATTAAAATAATATTTTATTTTCTCTCCAAATTCTGTCTATTAAAGTATTGTTTATTTTATCCCCCTACTTTTTCTATCAAAATAATATTTTCTCTTTCAATTAATAAAGATAATTAATGGATATATGAGATCAATTCACGTATACCAATTAAGTATGCAAGACTAACACAACAATATCACACACCTAAACCATAGCATCTCTCTTTTCTATTATAGAAATAGTCCAATTATAAAATCTATACTCTAACTACTTTTATCTTTGGGTGTCATGATTGACTTGACTAAGGATTTATTCTTAAAATTGACTTAAATATCAAAATCACCTACAAAATTCCCATCGTTTCAAATAGCTAGGAAGTTTCTTGGATTTGGAGAATGATGGTCTTTGGTGGGAGGAGAGATAAAGACACATATTTTTCTCTCACTTAATTTTACAAAAAGTTGAGGGAGAGAACTATTTGGAGATTGATATTAAATTGAAATCACCGAATTGGTCATTTTTTTCATCAATACTTATTATATAAATTAAAAAATAATACTAAAATTGTGAAGATGCAATTTATTGTAACATTTTTTTCTCAAATAGATATCATCAGTACAAATCAACTCTTTCTCGCATAATTTTACAAAATATAATCTTATAAAATTAACTATTTTGAGAAGTATTATCAAATAATATCTTAGAGACATTAACTACTTTCTTCTATTTACAATAAAATACATGAGTTGAACTCTTAGTATATGAGAATAAGATAAGATCATTGGTTACTTTTATAATTTCACGACATTTGGAAATAGTCATAAGAGAAGTTGTTGGATAGATTTATCGTAGAAAAGTGAATGTATTTAATGCACTTTTGCAAAAGTTAATGTTTAAAATCTACTACAATTCTATTAAGGAGAGATTGGAACAAAGAGTAGTGAGAAATAAACAAAGAAAAATGAGTTTCGGAGATTTTGGAAGAGATTTTAATGATGGTAATGAAAAATAAACTGAGAAAAATGAGTTTTCTCAGATCTCCAATGCTAAAATTAGATAATTCTCACAAATATTTCTAAATAAGGTTAAAATCTCATTGATTTTGAAAAATTATATTTAGATATTTCACTAGACTATATGTAAGAAGGATAAGCATTAATGTCATTGTTTGTCATTTTCATTTTTAACTTATTTTCTTCTTAAAATTCGTACAAAATTTATATCTAGATAAAATAGGAGGATATTTCATCTCATCCCCTTTTGTGTCTATCATTCTCATTCTTCTTAACATTTTTTGCACGTAAACAAATATAAATATTTTATTTTCAAATAATTATATCATCTAACATAATAATTTAATAATACTTTTTTAAATTATAAAGATAATTTAATAAGATAAATGCTATGATACCACGCGGATGGTACAACTTTCTCCAGCCATACAAGCTCGATTGCTGTACGAAATGTCAGTCTTATATGCTCGTTAATTTTCAAGTGATATCTTATTAAAATTTCAACCACTCATCTTTATATTTGATGTCATAGTGACACATTTCACAAAATATCCAAATGAGACATTTAATAGTCATACGAGACCTATATCTTATAGACTAAGTGGCACTAACAAGTTGTACTATAATATTCGTAGCGTAAGAATAGGGAGTCAAAAATTATAATAGTTATCTATATTACCAAATGAGATTTTAATATCGTTGGTGTAACTTTTTGGAGCATTCAAGAGTCCTTGACTGTTGACTCGTGTGTAAAATAAGTGACACATTTTTGTTGATTGGTAAATGATTATCTAGATTCTTTCTCTATTTGATTTTTTTTAACTGAGAAACAAATCTAGTGATTTTCTATCTTCACTTTTTTTAAATTAATGAATTAGTGTTTTCTCGTAGAGCACTTATATAATATTTCATAAGTTGACCGACACACTCATGGATGAGCTCGACACTTATCTATGAAAGTCTATTTAAACTATCTATCGTGCTAAATAGAGAATTTCTACATAACTATCTGGAGGAGGAGAAGATAAAATGCTATGTTTCTCATCTCTAGAATTTTTTTGATATTTTTATTTATCTAATCTTTTCTCTCATCTCGCACATGATTACACATATGTAATTGTACTACTTTTTATTTGTGTGAAATTAGTTGTTGACGACAATCAAGTATGTGGCAGCAACACTCTACTTTATTTTTATTTATTAACTTTGATGAGATGGTGGTTGTAAGGATGTGAGCCGAGATTAAAAAGAATGCAACAAAAATAACAAATTAAAATTCTATCATGTCATATATTGATTGCTCAAGTGTGATTCCCGACAACTATCTAGAACAAGATCTGATTTTATCTCTATGATACGTAGATCGCAGTGAAACGGAAAGTGATACCTCGTGACGGTAATAAACTACGCAAGTGCTCGGTCTTTAGCAGTATCAACACGGACATGGACTGCGAAGTTCTCTCCATGTAACGCTTCACGAACGATCTCCTCAGTGACACTCCGATATAGTCTCTACACTAGAGACAAGTGGGAGAAGAGAGAGGAGAGAGAGTGCACTACTCCCAAGGAGGAGAGAGAGAAGGAGGCAACCCTCAATGCATGAAAAAATCCTGGATGCTTAGCCCAATATTTCATCTATGCAACTCACGGTTTGCCGTCCCGCCCCGACCCGCACCGACCCGCACGACCCGACCCGACCCAGGCGGGCACCGGGTCGCGCGGGCTGGGGGTCGTGGACGGGTCGCACTGGACCGCAAGGTCCCGTGCGTCCCGCCACGTCCCGCTCCGGTGCGAGGCGGGACCCGGCTCGGTACGGCGGGTCGGGGGCGGTTCGCCCATTTAACGGGCCGAAGGGGGAGGAAGAGCTCCACCCCTCCCACCGACGAACGGCGGTGCAGCGGCGGCGGACGGCGAGCAGGATCTTCGGACGGCGATCTGAGCGGCCGACGGCGGCGTTGGGCGGCGATCGGAGGTAGGTAAGTTAAATTTTTTTAAAATGGTCGGGGGTGGGGCGTCTGCCGCCAGGGGGGGGGGGTGCTGGGCGTCATGGCCGCCGTGGGGGGACGGGGGGGACGGGGGCCGCCGTGGGGGGACGGGGGGGTTGTTGTGCGTCCGTGGGGGGACGGGGGCCGCCGTGGGGGGACGGGGGGGGTTGCTGTGCGTCCGTGGGGGGACGGGGGCCGGCGTCTGCCGCCGTGGGGGGACGGGGGCCGCCGTGGGGGGACGGGGGGGGTTGCTGTGCGTCCGTGGGGGGACGGGGGCCGCCGTGGGGGGACGGGGGGTGTTGCTGTGCGTCCGTGGGGGGACGGGGGGGGACAGGGGGGGGACGGGGGCCGCCGTGGGGGGACGGGGGGGGGGGGTGTTGCTGTGCGTCCGTGGGGGGACGGGGGGGGGACAGGGGGGGGACGGGGGCCGCCGTGGGGGGACGGGGGGGGTGGGGGTGCTGCCGTGCTGGGCGTCTGCCACCGGCAGGCGGTGGGGGGATGAGGGGGGGGGGTGTGCGACCGTGGGGGTGGGGGGGGGGGAGGAAAAAATTTTAATTTTTAAAAATGTAATATCTTTTTTTAATTTAAAAATATATGAATAAAATTTGTTAGATTGTCATTGTTTAATATTATTTTTGATGTCAGGTTGAATTTATGTTGTAAGAAAAATATAATTTTTATTTAATTCATCTTGTAGAATTTAATATATTGATATATTATTTAATTCTGGTTGTAGAAATAATATAAAGATCGTTTAATTCATGTTGTAGAAATATATTTATGTTTGATATATTATTTAATTAATGTTTAAATATTAGATTTAATTGAGATGTATTAAAATTTAAATTTAATTTTATAGAATTAATGATATTATTTTCATTATTAGTTGTAGACGTAAAATAATTTAATATAATATAAATAATTACTGATAAATAATTTAATATAATTTAATTTAATTAGACATGTTTATAATTATAAATATATAATTAGTGATAAATATGTTACAAATTAATTTAAACTAAATGTAGGTCTATTAAATAAAAAATTAGCATTATATGCATGTTTTAGAAATAATGATATTATTTTGAACTAAATTATATTGACATGTAGTAAATATTGAATTTAGTCTTGCATATTGTAGAAATAATGATATTATTTTCATTGTTAGTCTCTGTTTAAAATAATGTACTTAATATGATTTGTAATTTTTACATTTAGGAGATACAGTTAAGTACTTAATATGGCTCCTAAGGAACGAACAAATGATATTGGGTGGTCACACGGAGTTTTGTTGGATGGCAACCGTAGGTGCTGGCGTTGTAACTATTGTAAAATAGAACACCGGGGAGGAGGGGTGTCTCGGTTGAAGAAGCATTTGGCCGGAGGAGCCGGGGCAGGATACTCTGAGGTTGCTGGGTGTACCCATGTGCCTAGAGATGTGAAACTTGCAATGGCTAGACACCTGCGTGAGAAGAGAGCTGAGATGAAAGAAAAGGAAAAAAAGAAGAAAAGGGATCAAGCGGCAGTGAGCGGGCGCCCAAGTGGCAGCAACGAGGAGGAATGTGCATGGACACCCAGTGACGAAGACGAACAAGCATGTACTGAGCAGGCTAATGTGTATGTCACTGTGAACGATCCATACGAAGCAGAGCTTCGTGAGGCAGTACGTCAGAGCAGGGAAGAGTCAAGACATCCCGAGGAGACTATAGTCCGTAGTCGCGAGGCCGCGAGGACCGGAGCATCAGGGAGTGGTGGTTCATCTACGACTCGACAATCACGAGGCATAAGGAGTTTATTGACTGGTGACTCGAGGACACAAAGGAAAAGGACACAATCGATCAACATCGAAGATGTGGAGCCCGGTGCACTATCCCGAGAGCATGGTAAGCAAACGAGGATGGACGATGCGTATGGCCAGAAGGGACCTAAATGGAAACTTGGTCAAGCTGTTGCAAAATGGTGGCACCACGCGGGTCTGCCTTTCAATGCAGCCAATAGCCCTTACTACAAGTCAATGTTTCAGGAAGCACAGATCCTTGGGCTACACGTGCAGCCACCTACAGCGAGAGAATTGGCTGGCGTATACCTTGATGAACAAGTTGCTGAGATCAAGAGTTACATTGACTCATTCAAGCAGAAATGGACAAAGTACGGAGTCACACTGATGTGTGATGGATGGTCAGGTACCACAAAATCTAGCCTGATTAACTTCCTTGTTTATTGTGACAGACAGGTATTCTTTCACAAATCAGTGGATGCGTCTGGTCAAATTCACAGTCACCAATATATTTTATCATTGATGGAGCAAGTGGTGACTGAGATTGGGGAGGAGTACATTGTACAAGTGGTGACTGATAATGGGTCGAACTATAAGAAGGCTGGGGAGGAGCTAATGAAGAAAAAACGGCACATTTTCTGGACCCCTTGTGCAGCACATTGTGTAGATCTGATGCTGAAGGAGATTGGGCAGCTTCGTATGGTAAAATCTGTGGTCGAGGTGGCACAAAAAATCACGAAATATATCTACAACCACACACTTGTATTGGCATGGATGAGGGAGCACTGTGGCGGCGAACTGTTGAGGCCTGGCATCACACGATTTGCCACCAACTACATCGCATTGCAGAGCCTATTGAAGCACAAGGATGGATTGAAGCAAATGTTTAGAGGTGAGACCTGGCTGAGTTCCTCTTTTGCTGCTTCACGTGAAGGGGCGGAGGTCGAGGGGATTGTCAACACCTCGAATTTTTGGGATAGAGTGAAGATATTAGTGTCATTGATAGAGCCACTGTATGAGGTTCTACGATGCGTGGATGGGGATAGAGTACCAACCATGGGGTTGGTGTACAGCAAAATAGAAGCAGCCAAGCGGAAGATCCTTACAACGTCCAAAAAATATGGACCCACTATTCTGGAGATTGTGGGGGACAGATGGGACAGACAAATGAGCCGTGATCTTCACATGGCAGGTAAACACTTACATTCTCGTCCAATCAATGAGCTGTGATTTTCAGTTGATACTAATATGTAATTCATTGTCTTACGATTGCAGCGTACTATCTACATCCGGCCTTCCAATATGCTCGGGCCCTTGCTTATGACGATACGTTGATAGAATCGGTCAACATTGTGGTAGACCGATTGTCTTTCACCCCAACAGATGCCGCTGATGCGTTGAATGAGGTATACTTGGATATTTTAACATTGACAATATTAAATGAAATATACACTTCATATTTTTTGATAATGCAGATGAAAATATTTAGAGAGGGAATTGGTTCATTTGCGACACCTAATGCCGTGGCCAGTCGTGATAGACTCGACCCAGGTAATGTGTCTTCACAATGTACCTTCTATATCTCGAGAAAGAATTTTTACATCTAATTATTATATTGTACATGATCTGTCTTAAACACAGCTGAGTGGTGGCTAAATTACGGCACAAGTGCACCCGTATTAAGGAAGATCGCAATGAGAGTTCTATCGCAAACATCCTCGTCGAGTGGGTGTGAGCGGAATTGGTCGACGTTCTCCTTCTTGCATACTAAGCTGAGGAATAGGCTAACACACCGCAGGCTAGACAAAATGGTGTATGTTCATTACAACATGAGGCTAAAGGTCCGGCATGTACAAATGGATACAAGGAGAGGAGAGGGAGATTACGACCCAACGGATGCTGTGTACTTGCGAGACGATGACGACCCTATGGTAGCATGGGTTGCAAGAGCCACAACCGAGCGTGGTGAGGCAGAATTAGACGAGGAGGCTGAAGAACCTGGCGAGACACCACGGCCTAATACTTTTCTCGTATCAGCTGTACAAGAGGCAGTCGGGGAGGGAGATGACACCCATGTGCATTTGGGTGGTGACGACTCTGCAACGGGACGTGATGATGAAATTAATTTAGATGAAGACCTCGTCATTGGGGGTGGAGACACATCGTATGCGTATGATGATACAGCATGGGAGCGATTGATCCAACCCCCATTAATTGAGCGTCAAGAGCCACCTCAGGTGAATTAATACATGAAAATCGAATCGCAAATTTCATTAGATAGCATAGTCATATATTTATGTATGATAGCAATATATTGCAGGTCAGTCCGACAAATGATAACATTGCGGGAGAACAGTGGTCTCGAGTTGCTGTACCGCGGCATTCAATATCTGCGGAACCAAGAAGGTTATCCACTTCAAGAGAGGCTAGGGGGAGTTCCTCATTTAGAGAGGTGAAATTATATTGTCATTTCTACATTTGTTAATATATAATTCATTGGTAATTGAATATATTCTTCTTTCAATTGTGTAGTCTTCGGGAGCATCGAAACAACCATCTCAGTCTGCTGCGCCCCGACGCTCAACATCTAAGACTAAGGCACCCAATCAGTCTTCTCAGGTATACGTACAGACTTACACAATAGAAAGTAAATTGAAAAATTATCTAAACAGGCTTCTGCTTCTCAGGCATCTATAGGGACACA
Organism: Amorphophallus konjac; assembly: GCA_022559845.1. Taxonomy (NCBI): domain Eukaryota; kingdom Viridiplantae; phylum Streptophyta; class Magnoliopsida; order Alismatales; family Araceae; genus Amorphophallus; species Amorphophallus konjac. The sequence continues at coordinate 145,395 of JAHNEJ010001597.1, forward strand.
ACATGCAGCATGTAAGCCGCCCCCTGCTCCACAGAAGAAAAAATCATCATGGACCACATTATTCACCAGCAAGAAGGACAAGGGACCACCATTAAATCCGATAGATTTTGCAGACATGGAGACATTAGATCCCAATGCAGATGACGACACTACCGAGCCTTCTGTTGAGCCCCGCATTAGTGGGAGTCATGACTCCGATGCTGAGAGTACACCGACAGGGTCTTCATCCCATGGAGGTGGTGGTTCTCAAGGTGACCAACGGAGTCCTCGTGAGAATACGAGTGCTGGTGGCAGAGAGTACAGCAGTGGTCATAGTAGAGGTCGTGGGGGCCGTCAACATGGCGCATGGACAGAGGAGCAGCACTTCACACATGCCACGCAAGATGAGGACCACGGTGTTCCACTGCCAGGGACGAGACGGGCAGCTGATCATTGGGATCCCTACTATGGAAGTTCGGTTGCAGACAGTACCAGCTATCAAGGCATGTTGTCTGATTTTGAGAGGATGAGCACACATGACTCCCAGGGATCTGGAAGCTCGTATGGACGGTCATGGCCGCAGCAGCCGATGTATCATGGCGACTCAGATAACAGTAGTTCATTTTTCCCATCGTATCCATATCCTTATGCCGCAGCTACGTCAGTAGAGGTCGTGTACGCACAAGGTTCGCATGAGTATGAATACTACGTACGCATGTACTGGGAGAACTATTCAGGTTCAATGCGCTATGAAGACTATCTGTCCTATCTGCGGACCACATTTAATGTCAGATTGTTTGGAGATGGGCACTGGCCCAGTTTGGGTCCATAGGCTTTATTAGTATGTATCATTTGGTTACATTTAGAACTAACTAATAATTAATTGTACATTTCTTCATATATAGAGTTTTGTACTTGTCATCGAAATCACTAATGTAAACTTTTACATCATTTGCAGGTCATCATGGACGGACGGCGTCACCCTGCGTGGGAGCATGGATATTCTGTTGAGGGTGATGGACATGTGCACTGTAGATACTGCGAACATCGCGTCACCGGCATACACAGGTTTGCGGAGCACCTTGCGGGAGTGGGACGCGATGTTCGTGCATGCGACCGAGTTCCGGGAGATGTTCGACATTCCTTTCGGACACAGTTACATGATAGATACGGTTCTCGTAGCACACCGAGGACATCTTCTTCTACGTCCCGGGTACCTCCACCACGAGCACATGGCGGAGCAGGATCTTCCTCCACGTCCAGAGTTCGAGCAGCACCAGCACCAGCACCAGTCGCACATGATAGAATTGAAGCTATAGATGTAGTGAGGACTTTTTTTACAGATTTTCATGTACCCTCCACCGCAGCACACGACCCATCATTTGTGCAGATGGTTACATATTTTCAGTCTCACCCATATGTACCTCCACCCACTAGGATAGAGTTAGATTATACGGGTGATCAGTCTCATGTATCTGATGATGAGTTTTGGGATTCGGGCTTCACTGATGATGAGGATTAGTGAGTTTTGGGTTTCGGATTACACACATGAGGAGGATGAGTGAGTTTTGGGATTCGGACTTCACAGATGGACACGGATTAGTGAGTTTTGGTATTTTATACTTCATGAATGAATGTCATTATTATGTCACTGTTTACTTTTACATATTTAGTAATTAAAATAAATTTTTATGTATTATATATAATAGGATGTTTAATTAAGCAGTGTAATATGTAATTTTTATATAATTTAATATGTATAATGTAGTATGGATCTATTATCATAAATAAATTATACATTCTAATATTTTTAAATATATATATACCATTTAATCTTTCAAAATAAATTTCTTAAAAATTTTAAAAAAAATTCCAAAAAAATCGCGTGGAGAGCCAAAGGGCGGACCGGGTCGCTTTGCGACCCGCCCGACCCGACCCGTCCCGCACCGAGACCGGGTCGGCCGGGTCGGGCGGGTCGGCAAACCCTGATGCAACTATTTATAGAATCCTTGGTTTTACACAAAAACTCTCGTAAGCCCAAAATTACACAAATACTTTCGCCGTCTATAATCTTAATGTGTGTGACCCTCTAGGCCTAGTCAGTTAAGTTTTTGGCCCATTAAATATAAGAACTCTTTCTTAAGTTTTCTATGTTAATTAACATGGAATTAATTATGTAATCATCTCATAACTTAAATAACTCATCATCTCATGATTATCTCTTTATTGGGCTTTCAAGCCATGGTAAACATTAAGTAGCACTCCGTGACCCTAGAAGACAAAGGGAGTCTATAAAATCACTGTGGTACCTTTCTGTCCACAATTACCACACAGTTATAGTCATTCATTCATACACAATGTCCCTGGTCATAATTAACGGTATGATCATACTGTCAAACCTTTCTTATTTATGACTTAATATATATACTCTCTGTCTCACTGGAAAATTCCTTTTCTAGTGAACTATGTACCCCTAGCTAGGGATTCTCTAGAGTAATATTCATAGAAGATTCTCTCTCATACTATATCTGATAGTGAACTATTCACTATTGTCACTCAATTACCTTCGTATGTATTTTCCTTTATCTGAATACCAGAGCATCTGGACTTATGACTAAAGTCCATTTTCCAGAAATCAAAACACAGGAGTCCTCATGTAAGGTATCATTGGTGACTCATATCTAAGGACTAATTGTGCTACTGTGACTGTAGAATCTCTTGATTGATAGTTAGATATAATTATCATCCATAGATTCGTAATCGAATCAGTTCAGTGAACCATATTCTTATAATGTCCACATACATATATATCTTAGTATCTCCACACTAGTGACTATGAGATCAATCAACCTCGTCACATGAGAGGATATCATGTGCACTGGTCTATCCGGATTTTTTGATGTCCCATCTCAAAAATCATATATATGACTTGGGAACGTTTAAAACATATGTATCTGGAAGGTTAGTCTCACTATCATAATCTCACTATGATCTAACATTCATAGCATGAGTTCAAGGACTTCATCACATCAAGCGGAAACATGCAATATAACAAATGAGACGTAACGAAGAAAATGGCATAAATATTATTAATATGAATGAGAATGTATAATAAATGACACCATCACTTCACAAGTGATTAGCTTGTAGAGCATACACTTTTTTCAGTGATAAAAGTGTCAACTAAGACGATTTGACCCAAAAACCTTATTGAGACTATCTAGAGTTGAATAAGCCCTAAAGGTCGTACCTTCTTAGTCTTCGACTTTCACCGCCAATTTGATTTTAATTGAACGTGGTTCACAAAAATTAGCATGATCTTCAAATTTGGCCACCCTAAAAATTTCATGGCTCGAATTTTTTATTCTCAAATTTTATTCTTACAATATTTAAAATGTATAGTTTTAGGTGAATTATGTTAACATATTTTATAATAATTTTATTAGGAAAGAGCATAGGTCTCTCATAAATTGAAAATATATACATATAGATAGAGAGAGAGGGGGGCAAAATATATGTTTTTTATGGATTTGTAAATATAAATATGTTAAAATATCTATAAGTAATAGGGTGTTGATGGTTTAGTTTGCTTTACTTTATAGAGAAATTTTTAGAAACCAAACTAAACAAAATCAAATGTCAAACTAAACCAAATCAACAAACACCTTAACAAACAAACTAAAATAATTCAGTTTAGTTCGGTTTAACTAGTATTAATGGGCTCTAAATCCCAAACTCTCTCTCAAATAAACTTCAACTACCTATCAACTTTTACAACTAGTAAGTGGATTTTAAAGGTTTGATCTCAACTACTAGGTGAAGGATTGAGGATTCAAAGATTGGGATACCATATTATCTCTAATATTTTATTAATTTTACCTAGATATAAAGATGTATCCATAAAAACTATATAGCAACTATACATTGTTTATGTAATTAAGTTTGGTTTGAGAAAGGAAGAAACCAAATCCAATCTGAGGAGGGTAAAATCGGCTCGACCCATATAAGACCCATTTTCGTCAAGTCCAAGTTGGCCCACGGTCTACAACGTGCCCGACGGGCCTTGATAATCGCGGCCCACAACGGACGACCCAGGGCGGGCAGTCCTTGGATTCGCTAGCTCACAAAGGGCACCAGCACAGGTGCAACGGCCTCCGGATGACCCTCCGACGACCGACCGTTACTCCCCACGACGCTGCCCTCAATCCCACTAAGGGCGAGCACACCCTATGGGCGCCGTAAGACTCGCCAGGGAACTGGCCGACTCTGGGATACAGTCCCTCAATGGGAAACTCCCCCCATGATCGCGGGGAATGTTACTCCACGACTAGCGCCCTTCCCTGCTAAGGGATGGGCTCCCCCCTCCAAGACAACCCCCTATAAAAGGGACTCCGACGGACATGCAGAGGACACGGTGAATTCCACCAAGAAACACACAGAGAAATCAAGAAGAAACGGGCTAGAGAGAACTACATGTCTTGCTACTACTAGAGAGATCCCAATTGTCCACCTACGGAGAGAGGATCCCTTCCGAGCACTCTTATCGCCCAGCGAACACTCGTCGGGTGGTCACTGGCAATGGCAAACACTCCTCAGGAAGGCCAATAGCTCTCCCAGGCCTACACAGACGACCCCCTTCCCCCTCTTTCTCGCCTACTCTTTTTCATTCTCTATTCGACTCAGTGCTGACTTAAGCATCGGAGGGTTGTCCCCTGGGGTAACGCTCAGGATTCCTTCTGACGTCATTCTTTCTTGTGTTTGCAGGCTTCCACGAGTGCCAGGCGGTCTTCCCCAACAAACAAATGGAAAAGTGTGGTACGAGGGCTAGGAACCATTTTTCCACCTCTACAAAACCAAATGTTCAGTTTGGTTTCAATCTAAACCACTTTTTTTTAGTTTCAAAGTAAATCAAATCGAACCAAATGGGTATGGTTCGATTTTTCAGTTTGAACCAATAACACCCCTATTTTTATTTATAATCATGGTTGGATTAGTCCTAATCAACCTGGGCCGCACCATGCTTAACTGGGCCTTTCCCGAGCTGGGCAAAGGACCAACATTTTCAGAGTGGATCAATCCTGGCCCATTGACACACCTAGGCGGTGGGCAATGGAGATTGCCAGTGAGTACAAACAACATGGGGGTGCTCTAACGTGTAGTTTCTATATGTTGACTTGAGGGGGAGAGTAAATAATGGGGATCGAGGGTAATCGTGTCGATTTTTGGTACATAAAGAAAAATCAAGCCTATTGGACTAAAAAAACCTAAGTTTGACCCTATTTTATCTTACGCCACATTTGTTTAGGCTTTGAGCGGTGTTTTTTTTAAATCCCTACACCATTCAATGATTAGAATGCCAGAGATTATTCAAGGAAAATTTTTCATTTGGATCGTGCCCTCACACACGCACCAATTCACCATCCTAGACATCGTTGATCATCCCCAATTGTTTGAATTCGTATTCGCCAATCACATTGCTGACTATGCCAAAGGTGAATTCACCAATTTGCCATTGTCACCTCTGCTCTTTGATAACATGTAAAAATGACAAGCAATGGGGGCAAAACCATCTTTGGCACTCCAAAATCTGCATTCCCCAAGCTAGAAGCTCGCCCTATGCAGATTTCGTGGATTCCACTCTTATCCTCTCGCATGAGTCACAAATCTCTCTCCTCTGAAAATTTGATGGACGTAGAAGTCGAGGTGTAAACTGATTTATTTGGTTGGGATCATGGGGATGTTATGGATTCCAATGATTAGAATCCCACAATCCCTCCCCATGATCCCAGACAAATGTCATCTTAGGTTGAGTCGAACGGAGAAGAGAGATCAAGTCAATTTTTTCGACTCGACCCTATTTAAACTAGGCCGGCAATGTGAACACATAGTGTATTCATGAGAACTAGTATATGATAAAAGGGATTTTGACATGTATGAGATAATGAAATACATCGAGTTAATATTCACCATAAAAAAAGAATGACACTAATGATGACTAGGAGGGGAACTTCTCTTTGTGACTTAGTGGGGGAGAGGGTGGGGAGGGATACCCGTTGGGTTGGGGGTTGTTATGCATGTTGAGAGTATGAAAAGAAAAGTTGGACAAAATCCAAGTTTGGCAGTATTTCACACCAACTAGACTGATAAAATGGGAATTAGACTATTTTTCTAGTTGTGCTATTTGTTTAAACTAATATTTTAAACATCAGATTGGTGATTGAATCGGAGAAGTCCCCGATCTGGTCCATTTTAGACCGACTACTTTAAATTGATGGTTTTGTTTAAGTAGATGCATACACATTTTATGTATATATGTTTTTTTAATATAAGAGTTAATGTGGTTTAGTGGTGTTTGCAGTCCCTAATTAATTGAATGCCATGGATTCAAATCTTAAGAGATTCATGACATTTTATTTTAAAAAACAATAATATTTGACTTTGAACAAAATTGGAGTAGATTGAAATAATCCAATTATAATTGGTTCATTCAGTTTTTTTAAAATACTATTCTAATTAATGGTACTTGAATGACTAACCGTTCAGATTGTTTCCAGTCCAACTGGTGAGTCCAATCTGGTTTTCATAACATTCATTTAAACTTGGCTAGATAGACTGCATGTAATGACTCGAGATCTGGATACCGGGGAATACCTGATACCATTCGAATTTTGGCCCGCCACCCACGAGTCGAAAGACTCGGAAGGGTTATTTTGATGTTGTGGAGATGCATTGAAATTTGAAATAATGTAGAAACAACCTACATATTTAATAATTTAAATAACAGAAATTAAATTTATATTTTTCAATTAATCAAATTAACTATAAAGTCCAGTCCACTAGTACAGTCAACAGGAAAGAAAGTGTACCCAAATCGTCGGGCACGTCCCGACTCTGGCAAGCTTATAACTATGAACCTCCGTGTTGCACCTCTGAACCTCAAGAAGGAACCGCAACACCTAAAAAAAGGGGGTGAGCCTCATCTCAATGGCTCAGTAAGGATCCCGCAGATCCCTACCATGAAAAAATAGCAGTAAATGGTAACAACAACAGTAGCGATTATAACAGCAACAGTCACAGAAGAAGACAGTAAAAATATAGCTCTCCAAGCTACTCCTATCGTCAACAAAAAGTAAACCCCGACCGATCTCACAGTCGGGACCATCGAACCACTGGTGAAACCACGGCTATGCTATTGAAGGAAAAATTATGACACCTCTGTCGTGAAGGCCCGCGCTCACTGACGGGGGCCCAACCAAGACCACGCAGTCTAAGGGTACAGTCATGACCTCGTCGTCATGAACCCTACACTATCTACGAGTGAGATCTCGATGACTATGTTGGGAACCCTCGACCTCAACGTCGGGAAAAGCATATAAAAGCCACCTGGAAAATCACAACTTCACTGTCGGGAAACCCAAAATCTTGAGTACGCAGAGTCATGTCTCACGTGACAGGAGTACCTGCCCACTAGAAGTAAGGCCAGATGCGTCCACTTATGACTTACCATGCGCCTCAAGTGTCACCCTATATGCTCAAAAAGGTGGGAACTGTGACACCGTAACTCAAGTAACTCTGAACAAAGGTCTAGTCGGGGTCATATTCGTCAGTACGTGTCCGTTTGCCCCGACCACGTGTGCACACACTGACTGATTGCGCTATGTTAGGTCCTCTAGCTGGTTTTTCTCCCGGCCTGGACTTGAGCAGCCACAGTGGGAGGCCCTATGGCAACCAGCCTAAAACTGTCTCTCTCGGGTCTAGCTCTCCACCACTCCTATGTAGGTCGGCATCCGCGTGCCCAGGCAAGTTACGACTAGTGCAGAAAGTCACTCGACGTGGGAACTCTTATTAGAGAGAAAACTGTCGAAGTACTGCCGGCTACAGTGCCATCATAAGTGTCTCGAAACACAGGGTGGCTTAGTGCCACCAGACTCAAAACAACCAGTTAGACCAGCTAAATCATCGACCATCAAGTCACGCGACTCATCCCAAGACCGCTACACAAAACAGCTCCATGCTGTTAAATCACCGTAAGCCGAGAGTTAGAAACCATGGTCAAAGGACTCACGAGGCAGCTCACAACTGTCGCCTCATTCCCTCTCTAAGAGAGACTAAAAAGCCCAAAGTCCCCCAGCACCCATGGCTGGGTCACACAACTCTCGGTCACTGGCCATACTCATGGCCCATACAGAAACCGCTTCCTGAAAAAACCAACACTGTGCAGGGATTGCCCTATGCACCTATACGGAAACTGCTTCCCAAAGAAACTAACACTGTGTAGGGATTGCCCTCTACACTAATTGGGTGCACAGTGATGCAGAAATAGCATAATGTAGAAGCTCGAAACACAAGGAGTCACTCGGACCCTCAAATCCACGTAGCACGGTATACGAGGTATCACGACCTTCTCGGACACCCAAAAACATGAACTCGATCTTTACGGGGCGTCCGGGACAACCACGGGGCAAAAAGTCGACCAATGGATCTCAACCGAGTCGACCGACGGCCAAAAGGACAAAAGGGCTGCATTTCAGTCGACCAGACCATTGGGTCGGTCGACCTGTTGTAGACGGGTCGCTCGACCGGCCCATTGGGTCGGCCAACCGGCGCTTGGATCGGTCGACCGGTCCTTCAGGGTCGGTCGACCGAAACCAACAAAAACATGACCCAACCCAACTCGAGGGGTCCTATTCCACGCCCCACTTGACCCCGATCGAGGGGGAAAATATCGGGGACCTCGTCCTGGCTCCCAAACCACTAAAAGTACATAAATAAGCGGGGAAATGCCGCCCGATCCGGCGAAAATCGACACTCGCCCTGAACATGGAAAAACCACCCCGGCATGAACGAAAACTCATTCTCGGCCTCACCTCGGCCTACAAACCATAAGAAAATGGAATGCAAGGGACATGGATCCATCCCCCTATCTCTCGCGATGATTTCTCACGTCGAGGATGTCGATTCCATGCGAAAATGTGCCTTGAACCACTGTCGGCTTCTCAAATCCGCGAGCAAAGCTCGCCGTGCCACCGCCTCGTTCCTCGCTCCATCCTCGTCGCTCGTAGTCCCACGTAACCCACCACCTCGCCTACTTCATCTCCGTCGGCCACCCAGAGCATGGGTGGGAAGAGGGAGAGAAACGAGAGGAGAGAGGGAGAGAATGAGGGTGAGAGGAGGTGTGGGTTGGTTTAAATAGAAAATATTTTGAGATTTTAAAAATTTTAAAAAAGAGAGAAAAAATCATCCTCACAATTCTAGAAAAATGCACAACTCACCTGCAATGTCTCGGAGTCTAAAAACATATTGTTTCACCGCATACAAGGATCCGAGGGCCCAGTAGCCCAAATTTTGATTTAATTATAAAACATGATCCGAGACCCACGAAAACACTCCGAAACCTACGGATTCCTGATCCGAAAATCTCGGGTCATAACACTGCACCTATGTGATAAAATCATTAGTCTTTTACTTTGATAGTCTGGTAGTGTTTGGATGACAAGAAAATTTCATCGTGCAGCACTAACACATTAAATATTACGCATGTTTACTCATCTTTAAAAAATATTTAATAGATAATCTTGATTCACCTCTTATTCCACATTTTTTTCGTTATTTCTCTGCTCATCTATGTTGATTTTTTGCTTGGGGAGGAAGAAAGATATATAATCAAGTACAAGCGGTGTGCTAGTAAAAAATCCACGCAATTCACTCAAGAAAAGAAAAAAAAGTTGAAAGAAGATTAAAAAATGACTCTTATAAATTGTTAACATTGTCGTAGTTAAAAAATAAAAATTACAGAAATTATGCTTCTCCTACATCCAAATGATAGCACAAAACACACACAATGCGCACTTCGGGAAAAAATATAAAGAGATTGTTTTTTTTTCTACAAGAGAAGGGACTAAATTTCTTTCCAATTGCACATTGAGAAGGCTTTGTGCTAATATTTACATATTTTGAAAAATAATAAAAAATTTAGATTTATTTATCTTAATTGTTTAGAAGATGAGAATGTTAATGATTTATAATGATCTTTTTTTTACTGTTCTTTCAAAGTTTTTTTTTCTTTTCTTCCATGCTGGTTTTTTTTTCCCAGTCTGGTTCTAACCTATCCGAGTTAGCACGGAGAAAGAGATCGAGAAGAGAGGATGACATCTTCTACTCACACCGAAGATGTGCAGGAGATATCATCTCTTAGAATAATTCTAAGATATCAAAAATTGTCAGATCGATCCCATACGTGTGATATAAGACATACTAGATTGTACCTAAGAGTGACATGGTCAATCCTATGACATGAACATAATTTAAGAGGATAAACTTCAATGGCAGTAGACTAAGCTTCTCCTAAAGCAACAGCAGCGCGCTACAATATGAAGTATGAACTGATACCGATCATACCGCATCGTATCATCAGAAAATCGATACATGCGATCTACAGAACACGGCAGACCTTGCCACCAACGGAAAGAACAGAATAGAGGTTGCAAATGGAGGGCATGGAGAGCAGACAACCGGCCATCGCCGGAGACAATGGCATTGTCAGTGATCAGTCGGCGACGTGACGGCTGAAGACAGTGGGACCTGCTGCTGGCCACACTCTTCGCCTCTGCTCGCCATGGCTGACATCTCCCACCACCACCCCACCACTTCATAGATTTCCCCTCAGTTGACACGGACGACATGGAGGTGATACTGAACCCTAGCATGCCCTGCCATCCTTTTCAGTTGTCCAGAATTCCTGCTTGCCAGTTAGGTTTGAACACAGATGTGCAGAGCAACATATGGGTTTGAAGAAAGAACCAGGTCACAAATTGATGCATACAAGACAGTGACAAAAGGCGTTCGTAGTTTCCTCATTGGTCATTAGGCCTTCATAGATTTCCTCTCGGTTGACACGGATGACAGGGAGGTGATACTAAAACTAGCATGCTCTGCCAACCTTTTCAGTTGTCCAGAATTCCTGCTTCCCAATAGCTTTGAACACAGAGGCAGAGAAAATGTAGACATTTGGGTTTGAAGAAAGAACCAGGTCACAAATTGCTGAATACCAGACAGTCTGACAAAAGCCTTCATAGTTTCCTCTTTGGTCATTAAGCCTTCATAGTTTTCAGTTCATGTGTGATCGTATCTCAGATTATAAGCCTACTTGTTCCTATACATTTGGTAGTAGTAACTTAGACCCATCACAGCTGCAGCAACAGCGACACTCACAGCACCTTGGGCAAACACTGCCCGGGTCTTTGAACAGGGCTTGATGGCCGACCGTGGTGGAGTAAAACCCAGCTCAGAGAGTTTCTTGTGTGATTCTGCGTAGTCCTTGAAAAACGCGTCCTCATCCTGCACAAAGCAAAGCAAAATAAATCAAAATGAGAAACAGTGAGCCGCAGAGAACATGTTATCTACTGGATCAACATTAGGATTGTTGGTGTGAACCTCTTTTCCCTCAATCTAGAACTTGAGTTTTTTATCAAGGGCAAAATGAGCCGCAGAGAACATGTTATCTACTGGACCAAGACTAGGATTAATGGTGTGGAACTCTTTTCCCTAAATCTAGTAGTTAGTTTTTATTAAGGACATTTCATCACCAGAAAGTGTATAATTTCTCAGATGTTTGTAAAATTTCACGTTTAACACCTTTGCATAAAGCTCAACGTAACAACGGAATTCAGGATCCACTACCAAGGCCTTGTCACTTGGAAGCTTCAAGAGGCCCGCATTATCTTCTTTCAGCAGCTCCCTGAAAGAGTAATAGAATCCAAACTCAATTTTTTGGTTTTTCATGCTTGTGCACAGTGATTGAAAACTTAAGTACACGCATAGAATAGGAATAAAATGACAATCGAATTATAATATGCTGGTCTTACACAAAATAGGAGTTGTCAAATTTAAGTGGGTCCCTGGTCCAAGGACCATCAAAGCCTGACCTCTCTGGATGTGCCTTTCCCTATTGACAAAGAGACAACAAACCATTCAATTCAATTAAGCCAGTAATAGGTACAGGTGTACAAATTAAAAAGCATGATTAGTAAAATTATTACCAATGTGTGCCCACCAGATAGTGCCACAATGTCCTTGTCAGAAAGACCCATCCGATAAAAGACCTGCCTCAAATGCTCAGCACCTATAACAGAGGGCATCAAGACATAAAGCAAGATGCAGAGATACAGAGCATGACGTTTCAGATACTGATACTTTTTGTTAACATCACTTAGAGACCCTTGTAACAAGTGCTCTCCTATCAACGAGTCTAGAAAGCACCAGTATATCCATATCATATAAATGATGATGAATGAAGAAAATTGTGATGTCACCTCTGAGATTCGATTTAGGAATTTCATAGATGTATGCATTGATTATTTAATCATTGTACTCCAGCAAGGAAAGTGTTTAGTATGACTTTGACCAAAAGTTTTCACCTGTTTAAACCAAGGTTTCGGCAAATCCCAACTTCAGGCTTTGCCAGAACTCAACCCTCACCAAGATCGTCTGGGTAGGGATTACAGTGAATTTGGGGAGGGTTTAGCATAGTTTTCTAAGCATGAGGCCTGTCTTGGCGTCAAGTCCCCAGATGATAATACCTAGTACCTGACCATACTAAATCCGGAGAGGAAGGAGTTCTTTTCAAGTTTACATGAGACAGACTGGAAGCTAGGGGGGGAAAAAACAGTTCTTGCAGTTTAAGTTCATGCATGCAGGATGAAATCCTCTCATTTCCTTAAACATGCTATTGTACCCTATTGAAGCAAGGGAGGTCGGCCAAAATTTTATGAAAGCAGTTGGCAGCTAGAAAAAAACAATTTGTTGCGGGTTCAGCTGACGCAGCCAAGAAGCAATTTTCACATGCACCTTTAACATGAAACTGAATCATCCATATTTTAGCCTATTTCAGTTCCAGGAAAAGTCCTAGTACACTTGCAAGCTATAGAACACATATAACAAACGGCTTCTTCAATACCGAAACCCAAGTTCCCACTTGGCATGATGACAGCTTATGCATTATCTGCATTATCTGCCTTATTATTTTATTTGGAAATAGCTTTCTGAAATATTGTGACAGAGAATTATGTATTGCTGGCAACAACCTTGCGCATTCATTAAGAAAAAAATTTCATTCCTAAACTACGCTGCCGTTCTACCTGCTTGATGTTTTGATAAGTTACCAGAATAATAACTTCCCTGAAAATAGATATTTAAAGTGAAATTAACAACATTATTCTGAGAGAAAGCTTGTAGGCCTTCAATTGGCACATTTAATTGCAAAATGTTTTCCAAGGTGATCATAATTTAGTCTTCGTTAAAAAAGAACTAGTCCTACTGATTAAATATAAATATAACAGTAAAGCAAGATCATATGGCATCAGATAGGAAGGTGGGCATGCAAACATATGTAACACCGAGATTTTCACGATAGTTACTGTCTACACTTTGTCAAGGTAGACAGAACACAATTGGGTGAGACTCTTTCCTTAGAACATTGTATAGAGAAAGAAAACACTGCAGAAGAAATAAAACTAGTGACAGTACGAAACCTTGTTTAGCATCAGGAAGTCGCCCTTCCTCAGGTGAAATCAGTGAATCCTAACAGCCAGAAAGAGCCAGAAATTAAAACCACACCCATTGCTTAGAATCTGTTGCTTGACAAGAAATGTTAACACTTCATACCTTTCGACCAGGGACAAAGTCAATGGTAGGTCCTCCTGTAACCTCAACTGCAACAACTCCAGCAAGCTTGTATAAATTCGTTTTACCTTAAGTCAGTTAACACTACTATATGGAAACAAATGCCTAATTAAAGGATGATAAAGATATGTAATATAATGCACAATGAATAAAGTGTATACAATTATAACAGGTACTTCTGTAATCCCAGTGGATCCTTCATTAAGTTGAGCTGAGTATCAGTCTTCAGCATCTTGGATATCTGATCCTCCATTTCTGTAGGTTAGGGTGATCTCCGGTGTTTCCAGAGGTACCATAGCTCACCTTCTCATGAGTTATGTGATCCATTTATGGCAGTGTATAGCCTTTTGGTGTATCCTCCGAGTTATCTTTATGTGTGCTATGCATATGCATGTCCATCTCCTCTTACTGTTACGTAGATTGATATCGGGTATTAACAAATTTATGGGTGCTCTTGAAGCATTATCTTCATCACTATATTGCTGTGCAAAGTGCAAACACACGCCCTCTCCAAATGAAAAGAATTGTCACCATATGCTCCTTGTTCTCTAAAGACGGACTCCAAAAGCTTCCACCTATGTAGCCAGCAATTGTTTACAACATTCAAATGCATAAACATGTTCTCTGATGTAATCACCTGGTAAAGATCTGCATAGGTTATCCTCGGATGTTTTTGCTTCACCGGCTCTAGTAACAAGAAAGGAGTACAAGTTAGAATTCAAATAATCTTGCTATATGCTGTTCCACACAACTTATCAAGCTTCTTGATGTGGAGCATGCAAGCTCACACTTGTGTGCAGCTACAGTACCAAGTATTTATTAAGCAGTAAATAATAGAAGAAATTGTGTACAAAAGCAACACTATATTCTTTTTTTATATAGGTAAGTTAAGAGCAAAGGTGAGAAAATCTGCAGTTCCCACCGGCGCAAAACACACAGTCTATGTAACCAGCTGATCACACCATCGAGATATTTGTGCAAATATGCAAGTCCTGAAAGCGCATCTCTGTTGGTAGTGAAAAAAGAACATGTAATAACAAACAGGTCGGACAATACAAACCTACAGCCTATGGGTGATGAGATTGAACATATATGAAAAAGTGAGTGACAATATTTTATGTACCAGATCATAAACCTAGTCAAGGAAAAGGGCATTTAAACTCGTGTGTGTACGAACTGAAAGGATGAGCTGGCGGACACTGGAAGATCAAGTTAGACACTTTGTCAGATCTAAATTGACAAGCTTTTGTCCAATCTAAATTGTATGTCTGGTGATCATTACAAGGAATATCAGAATGGAACATCAAAATTTCTATCATAATTGAAAAAAAATGTTTCACCTTAATACATCTGTAGACATAGACATCATACATTAAATGCCAGAGAGCAGACAGTAGATGGTGGACTATAAACACAGGATAACAACATCCACAATTAAGTGGGTTATACTACGTGGTAGTGTAAACTAATCCATTAGAAGCTTACCACAAAGATCTACAGCTATCTTTAACCCACTATTTGCCGCATGTTTGTACTCTTCCTCGTTTCTGATGGAACCATTTGGACCACCTGTCTTTGTCTTCTTATCGTAAGTACCAGCATCATGCCATCTGCAACAGAGAAGAAACACGAAGATAAAGGGCACACCTAGGTCACAGTACTTTTTCCTTTTTTTTTCTCCTTTAATTCGAAAGAAAACAGAGAGAGGAAGTGGGCAAAAAGCTCATCCTGACATGTGCAGAGTTCTTGCGGAATGTGGTGAAGATCAACATACAATTGCACCCCGTGTTCACCTTGAATAAGAACTTCCGAATATGGACAGATCCTCTAAATGGGAGGTGAAATAATCTAAGTACGTAGTTGTGCGTGCTCAAAGGAGTCCACATCCTGCCCTTGGCGGCGAGGTCTCACTGTGACTACATATAACCCAGGAGCATGCTCCTGGGTATGCTCTCCATTGCCATGACTGGACCAAGGGGAGCTTTTAATAACCAGAGTGGCGGCATGTGACAAGGGACCAGGACATGCCCCATAACGAGCAGAAAAACAGAGCGCCAAGAACACACAGAAACCCCACAGGAAGGGCACCAAAGAGAAAGGAAAAGGACGCCAAACCACAGAACCACTTTAGTACATGTGCGTGTGAGCAACCGGGTGATGGAACTCCCATGCATCGACGTGCGAGACACAGTGAGAGACGGGAATGGAGGAGGGTTCATGGTGGCGGTGACAGTAGGAGGCGCTTACGCGAGGCGGAGCATGATGGGAGCGCAGCCCTTGCTGGAGATGAGGGCGCGAAGGTCCCTGCGCGCCTTCTCGATCTCCTTCAGGTACTCCAGGTCCACCACCGGAGCCGCCGCCATTGCCAAGCGAGCAAGATATCGAGCTCAGAGAGAGAGAGAGAGGTCTCTACCATTTCTGTCTCTGTCTGTGTATATATAGATATAGGCTACAGAACAGTGCGAATCCCAGGGTCGCAAGAGAAGGAAGGGATCGCTTGTCTGGAACGTCGTAGAGAAGGCGGGGGAGAAGAACTCGAATCCTTTCTCGTTCTCACACGATTTCAGTGGGTCCCCCTTTTGGGGGGATCGTGGCGTTGTACGACTGGGTGGCGAGAGCATAACTTCCCCCGTTGGGTTTCCCCTTCTCTGCTCCGCTTTGGCAGGGGATTAATTTTAACCTGGATTATTTTAAGTGGGGTAAGTTAATTAAGAGTTATTCTTTTTTACTTTGTTTACGAGTGATTTAAGTGAGTACGTGTGTGTGTGTGTGTGTGTGTGTGTGTGTGTGTGTGTGTGTGTGAGAGAGAGAGAGAGAGAGAGAGAGAGAGAGAGAGAGCACCGGCAGGGGAGGGGTGGCCCCGGAGGGGGAGGTATGGACGGGGGCGGGGACGATGACGGCGACAAATAGGGAGGGGTCGGTGGGTGAGGGGGGGGAGCGAAGTCGGAGAGGGAGGTATGGAGGGGGGGACGACGACAGCAACAGAGGGGGAACGGCCAGTGGGTGAGGGGGAGGGGAAGGGAGAAGCGTCGGGAGGGGAGGAGGATGGGGCAGCACCGGAGCGGGAGGGACATCGACGACGACGGAAGAGACGACATCGGTTGAGGTGTCGGTCTCGAGCTTCGCACGTAACATACGGCTGACAGTAGGGGCACGGGTGGCATTTCACGTGGAGGATTAAGTTACCCCACCTCCGGAGGTGGGGTAACTTAATCAGAGTTAACTCATGATAACCCATGTTTAATCGGATTACAGAATCTTGAGCTTGCCAAATTAAATTGAGTTAATTTTGGAACAAAAGAGGCTTAATCTTGGGTTAATCATCAAACAAAGCGGAGCCGGAAGTCCCGGGAACGGGGGTGCTGGTGCTGTCAACGGCCGGTCTTTCCCTCCCGCGTGCATCTTCTGGAAACAGAACGAGGCCCCTTGAAAGTTGACGAAGGATCACACGGTGAGGCCATTTCATGTATTTTAGTTTCAACAAAAAAAGGGGGGGGGGGTTTGTTTGTATGGGCCGTAGGCTCGTGGAACGGAGACTCTCTCTGTTGGGCCGCTAACTCTCTCTGTTGGGCCGCTAACCAGACGATTTCACTTATGGAGATCCATGACATGCTCTTTATACACGTGGGAACAATGACAAATGCATGCTGACATGTTCGGCCATTGCTGATAATGCCACGATGGAGTAATCTCTTGACAGAGATGCTATGCTCCCTATGAAAAATGCTTGGCAAAACGGTCAACAATCAGAAACATTTTTTTTTGGCCTCCAAAATCGTTTTAACTGTGTTTAACTCGACTTTTAATTGACGGCATTTTTTGAGTTTCCATAAGTTATAACCTTGTTATTTTGAGGGGATGATAGAAGATCTTGGAAACGATCTATATACCATTTTAGGTTGTTACACCTTCCATCCAAAAAAACTCCAAATTGTAGCTTTTTTATGGAGGTAAAAATTAGACTGTTAATAAGGATATGATTTGGACCTAAATGCTTTTTTTGCCATACCAAAGGAAAGGCCAAGAATGGTCTTTGCTAAAACTTTTGGCATACACACCTTTGACCTGGTTACTTTGAGAGAAGGGCATAAAAATACATTTAGTGAAACTTTTAGTTGGAATTTTCTTTCTACCTCCAATTGTGATTTGTGAGTTCGAATGGTTGTAATGTTTTGGGGCCATTTCAGGTGGAACCTTTCCTAATAGTCTTATTTTTTGAGTTTGACTTGTTGCACACTCAAGGGTGTGTAAATTTTTTTTAATTTTTTTTTGAAATAACTCCCAAAGTACTATAACTTAGAATGTAAATTATATCATCACTCGATTATCTAAAATAATAAAAAATTGATCTATTTTTAAAAAATAAACTCAACAATATGCATTTGATCTAATTTTTTTATAATTCAATAATGATGATAAATTGTACTTCAAATTAAGATATCTTGAGACTCACTTTAAAAAAAATAAAAATAAAAAAATAAAATATTACACACCCAAGATGTTACTATGATACTTATTTTACTATGGTAAGAAGCTCTATTTTAGAACTTTAAGTTAAAAGGAAAAGGCAAATAAAAAAGCATACAAGTAATTTCTGAGACATAACATCTTTTACGAATAACTAAACAGAAACATGTAGGAGTCCCATCAATGTGAGTTCTTGGTTTTCATCAAAGTCCAGGTCTAGAACTCACCAAGTTGGATGAAAAAAAAATCAAGTGTTTGCGGAGGAAATGATTAATCAGGTTTTGTAGGATCCATTCTCAGTAAATATTTTCATCTTATAATTTTGGAATTCTTTCCACTGAGTCTTTCCAACGGGCAAATTAAAAGGGGGGATGAAAGGCTCCTTGGGTAATGCTGTATCACCGGTGACAAATTTCTCCTTTAGTAGCCTCTGGCGGATGGTGCAAAAAAATGAATAAAATATCCTTGACAAAATGAACGGCCACAAGTCTTCTATGAGCGTTTTTTTTAAGTCCCTGTTACCTGTATTTATTTATAGGTTTGGATTATAAAAAGTAACATCATTGCTGATAAATTCAAGACCTAGTGAGCTGGTCAGAATATACACTCATCCATGTAGAAATCATATGGGTTTCACGACTTACAACTCTGAAATAGTTCATGTTAAAAGTAGACGGACTTGGCTGTACGCATTTGGGGAAGCTCGGCTATACAGATTAATGGCAGAACACTGAACGGAGTGCACCTGCTTCTAACATCTAGGAATAAAGGTCAAGTCACAACAATTAGACATGAATAATACCTAACTCTGCAGAGGGAATAAATATTTCACCACTCTTCTATATCATCCTCTTCATTTTCTCCCAGCGAATGATCAACCTCAAAATCGTCCAGATCTCTGTCATCCGAGTCCACCCTGCAGCACTGTAGCAGTCTTTCATGCAAACGCGGGTGCTCTGAGGTTGTTGAACCAAGCCATCTGATGGTGGGTTTGTATTCAGTAGCTACGTCAGAGCTGCTACATAACGTGAAAGTGCAGGCTTGCAATCTCTCGGTTGCTATAAGACTCTGAAAAATGAACATCAGAATAATTAGAATATCCCATAAAGGATAACTAGGCAGCAACACCAAGTTCTTAACAGCATTATTTCAGAGAGTTACTGATCATATACGGTCTTTCCGTATGATTACCTCTTCAGCGATTCAACTCTAGCAAGGTCCGCTGAAACTTGCGGCCATAGACTTACGTGCAACTATAAGAAAACCTACTAACATAACTACAGATTTTACATTTTTTGATGAATACGAAACTGCGTCCAAAAGGATTCAGGACAAAAGCACAACTATCAAGTATCAACATTGTCCCAAGGACTCTTAAGAGGCATCATCATTATTTGGCGAATGATCTTTCCTCTCCTCTAGCCATTGTTCTTTTGTTTTCTAGTCTTTCTTATCCACACATTTCCTATAGGTTACCTCCTTATTAATGCCATTCATCTAGACAACATAAGTAGGGTGTTGACTGTTGAGACAGACGCCAAAAGAATCCTACTTTCAATAGATACTGTACGGGTAGATGTCCTAGAAACATTCATAATTTGCCAGAGAAAAATGACAGTTATCAGGGATAATGTTGCTTACACTTTTTTTTATGATGTCGAACCTAACACAGTGGTACTTAAGTCTACACGGAGTGTGAGAGACCTAGGTTCAAATCTAGCGACGCCCAACTCACACGCATCCCTTTTTCCCAAGACTAGCAAATCCCAGGCTCACATCCCTCGAGGATTAAATGTGAGCCAGGTAAGTGCCCCCCCCCCCCCCCGGAAAGAGTCGAACCTGGGACTTCCCTAAAGATCTTTACCACTCGACCCACTCAGGGTCCGCAATGTTGCTTATACAAAAAGAAGAGGAATACAATCATGCTACTATTAAGGGTGTCAGTCACAGAAGTCTTGGAGAGAATTTATTCATATTTCACGAGGCATCATATGTCATATTACACATTGATTTGACATGACAATTTCTAATGCATTTACATGCAGGCAGTAGGCAACAGGCCACTTGGTAGAGCATGTCATTAGCAGACGATAAGAAGCAGCAGGTTGTGGCAATTGCAAAAGGCTGATGACAACAGAAAGCAGCAGAAAAATGGCCGTTGCACAAGTGGCAACTTATTGGCAGCAGTGACAAAGATGGCCAAGGTAGGAACCATAGTCGTAATAATATGACAATCCAAAATACCAACTTGGTCTACAGCTCCACCTTTTGCCTCTTTCTATAGGTGGGAAAGCACTTCAGATTGACTATTGAATGGCAGGATTGTGATCCTCCAAGCAAAGGGCTTGGATCTCTCTCTCTCTCTCTCCAATTTCTCCTTTTCACTCCCAACATTGGTTGTCACACCATCTCTCTCCTCCTTTCCCCCCCCCCCCCCGCCCAAACACCAAGCCTCGTCTCACCCCTCCCTTCTTCCCCAACACTGGCCTGCCATCCCAACCTCCCACCAATCCACCCCCCCTCTCTTGCTCTGACCTCCCTCCTTGGGTAACCTTGGAGGCTTAAATGGGGGCCCAGAGCTTCTAGTAACGAGGAGGTTTCAAGGATACTTCAGTCACCTTAGAGACTTGACAACTATGGTAGTTCCTACATTCTATGGTATTAGTTATCAATATGAAATAGCTTTTTAGTAAGGCAGGCATTGCTTAAAGGTCAAATACCATTATAGGTAGTTGTTCAGTTGTGGAATTTACCTGTACAGTTTTTCTCTGAGCTTGTTGAATTTTCATAGAACTCTCCTGGGCACACCATGGCTACAACTTGTAGGCAGGTTCAGGCCGATCTATTTTACCCTTTGGACATGGTTAGGTGGATCCATTTGACTTAAGTTTGTTATTTACCCTTGATACCCCTACCTTATCCCTTTGTAACAGGGGTAGTTTAGTCTTGATTGTGATTAAGTTTTTTGGTTAATAGAGAATGCAGGGAGGCGGTGGCTAGAACACACAGCCACCGCCCCATACTCTGCGCCATCTCCTTCCTCTCTCTCCCTCTCTTCTTCCTCTGCTCTTCCTTCTCTTTTCCCTCTGCTACATGTAGATAGAAATTCCACACGGTATCAGAGCAACGGTCATCTAGGACCTGTCCAAGTCCAGTCAAGGCAGCAAGTGGCTGATGCAGGGCAGCCGGTCAGTGCCCTCTCTCCCATGGTTTGTGCACATCCTCCTAGGGTCAGGCTGTGGAAGACTGCTGTGCAGAAAGATCTGAATGAAGGTCCTCGGAGTCCACAGCCTCCCCCCTCATATCCTCTCCGAGGTAGCCAGCTGTCCCCGTTCTCAGACCTGTCCCTGTTCAGAACAGGGTGACTCCAGCAGTGCCACTGCTCAGATCTGGTCCTTGTTCTACCAGATCTAATCCATGTTCCACCAGTAGGTCGGACCCCTCTTCAGGCCTTGGAGTTCAAGGCCGCTGGTCTCAGATTTGTCCCTGTTTTGGAGCAGTCTGCCACCCTGTTCAGAACTTCAGATCTGTTAGTTCCCTCTTCAAGCCTTGGAGTACAAGGCCGCTCTTGTTCAGATATGTCCCTACTCTGTTTGTAGAAGCTTGTGTGCTTGGTTTTGAAAACTCTTGAGGTTTAGAAGAAGTTAATACTGCTCAAGAGGAAGCCATGTCACAATCTATACAGTTTGAGGCAACCTCAATGTGTCCCAAACCTGCAGATAGTTCCTACACCAGCATGGACAATGACAATGTCTATCTTCAAATTACCCCAATGAATTTGATGGAGCATAATTACATGGTGTGATATGTGGCTGCAGAAATTTACATTGCTGATCAGGGCAAGAGTGAGTATATCAATGGAAAAATAAAGAAACCAAGTTTTGAAGACTCCGAGTATGATAAATGGCACTTGGAAAATAGTATTGTTATGTCGTGGATTCTGAATTTAGTTGGGACTGAAACTCAACCGATCATCCTTCGACGCAAGACTGAAAGAGAGATGTGGACACTCCTTGCAGAAATGTTCGAACAAAAACAAGATGTATGTGTCTATCAATTGACAAATAAGATACATGACTTGAAACAAGAAATTTGTCTGTGACAGCATCCTTTGGCACCCCTCGGATGCAAATGGGAAGAGCTGGATTGCCATACCATTGATGACTGGTAGTGTGTAGAGGACTAGAAGATGTGCCTGATTATGTTCAACGAATTCAGGTATTCAAGTTCTCAGCTGGCCTCAATCCTGAATTTGAGACTCTAAGGGGCAGATCCTAAGCATGGAACCATTTCCTTCCTTGGAACAAGTATATTTCGAGATTTTGAATGAAGAAAGCCATAGGAGAGCCACAAATGACACTACCAGACCACTCAGTAATCCTAGTGTCGGGGAAGTCTCTGCCTTGGTAGGTGTTGGACAGAAGAGAGGGATAGAGAGGAAGGAGATGGCGCAGAATAGAGAGTGGCAGCCGTGTGTTCTAGCCGCCCCCTCCCAGCATTCTCTATAAACCCAAAAAGCTAATCACAATCAAGACTAAAATACCGCCGTTACAAAGGGATAAGGTAGGGGTGTTAAGAGTAAACAGCAAACTTAAGTTTAAGTCAAACATATCCAGCTAACCGGGTCCAGTAATGAACTTGCGACCCAAAGGGTAAAATAGACCCAGTTCAGGCCCAGATTGGACTGAGCCCAGTCTATCACCTACACAACTAAGAGAGAGTGTCCCACTCAGCAGAGATATATATACTGTTATTGAAACTGTAGAAGAATAAAAAGATCCACATGAAGGCTCATCAATAAGAAGAAACAAAACTACCTTATTGCGTCTTGATGACTGCTCAATTTGCCAAAGCTTTGGGCGACGAATAGAATGCCACCTATTCAACCATAGAAATGGGAGACAGCAAACTATTATCTAGGAATACAAGTCACTATCCTATGTGACACACAGCGAAGGCACAAAAAGCATACCTGGATGACAAAGGCTGTGAATTTCCAAATAGAACACCACGAACAGAAACAGAAGCAGCAATTGACTGAGACAAAATTTCAGGCCCATAACCTCCCTTTACTATCTGAGACCATGTTGAGGATAAAGAGGTTGCAAGCATACAGTCTGCATAACTTAGATAAGAAGCTATGATCCACGCATCATCTATTGCCTCATCACTCAAAAAATCAAGGACTGCAACAGAGAAATTCTGTTTTAGATCTTAAGTGAAAACACATGCTCCTTTGAGCCATGTAACACCGGACAAATCAAGAAAATATTTATTTTATGTTTCTACAATCAATCCAATAAACTTTTTCTTAACTGTGTGATCATGAATTACAAGAGAACTTTTTGACTTATGACATTGAATACAACAACATATTCTAGCAGCAGGCAAACTATAATCCTATGCATGACAGAGATCAAAAGACAAGGCAATTGCAGTATGATCACCATTCTCATGAAGAAAATCAGCAATTGGCCTTGCTTGAGCATGAGCTTGATAAAGAACATTTTCTGGAGCATCCATTTTTAGTTGAGGCCTTCGAAGTTTTTCCTTCAGACTGCCAACATCTGTTCCTGGGATATATTTAATACTGTCAG
Source organism: Amorphophallus konjac (assembly GCA_022559845.1). Lineage (NCBI taxonomy): Eukaryota > Viridiplantae > Streptophyta > Magnoliopsida > Alismatales > Araceae > Amorphophallus > Amorphophallus konjac. The sequence continues at coordinate 169,118 of JAHNEJ010001597.1, forward strand.
ATACAGAAAAGGGTTGTCACTTTCAAAAAACAGGAAACTGTTCACAACAAACCATGATTCGTGAACATTACCAGAATAATGGACAATAAAAAAAATCATTTGACAATGTTCAGAAATACATCACCAAAAATCTCAACTGAAACTGAGAATGCCTTTACCTATTCTTCTACCTCCATCCACCATCCCCTCGCCCTGTCTTCATACCTTAAACATAAATGTATCCCTTTTTTGATTGATGCTACTTGTCTACGTTGGATATTTCGAAACTATTATTCAAGCATTGTTAATCATTTACCTTACATTGCTATCACAAACAAATGTCTATACGTTCATTCTTTCTCTTGCACTGTCAGCAATATACTGCTTACACATCTCAGCATTCACACATTTGCAATTCAAATTAACTATCTCATGCACCTTCCCCCCTCAAAAGAAGGGGGCAAAAATTCATCAATGTTCCAGAGCCCAGGTTTTCTGATAACGAGCATGGCTGACCTTATTTCAATGAGGTGGGACTTCCCCTTGAGCCTTGAAAAGAAAACACTTGACAGTCACAAAGCATGTGTCATGAAGCCAGCTGCTTAAGCCACTTTGGTCCAATGTTGGCCATTAACATCTGGGTGGACCTAAAATAGCAGAATCCAAATCTTGGCCCCTTTTCAATCAACCTTGAACTCTACATTTTTTATTTCATTCTATTTAAGCCACATGCCACAGTTGGACAACCACCAAATCTTTCATTTTCCAATGTCAATGAGGGAGTGAAAAAATACTTTCCATTATAAGTTAAAAGCAAATTACAGAACAAATGGCATTCCATCTAAAACTAATCTAAAGAATATAAAACACAGGAGAAGACAAGAACTGCACAAACCTATCCAGAAAGAGGGGGAAAAAAAAGAGGTATGATGTGAAACAAGAAACAAGAAAATTTCCTCAAATGCATTTGACCATTGTACCAGGAGCTATAAAGTATCCTAGGCATTTCCTTGTTCCGATCCAGAGACTAAGGACTAGCCTATGGCCAGGGAAGGATGGATGCCAGTTTCCAGAGGCTAAATAACTTCTGCAAATCATGCAAAACTGTAACATGAAATACTTACAAAAATTGCCTTGCTTTTCTCAAAGATGACCTATGTCTATGTTCCCATGCAGCCCATAAAATACATTCAACACTACAAATAAATCCTGACATAACTACAGCATTAACACCTATATCTATCCTGGTAAAGAAACTAAAAATTGATAATGTTAATATGACAATGCCAGTAGCTGCAAAAAGTAAGCATTCAGAGGAAAGATCTGCCAGTTAGCTGCTAAGAAGTAAGCATTTCAGATGAAAGGCAGTACAGAAGATCCTAGTCTGCAACACTAAATGGTAAAGATTAGTGTGACTGAAGAATTGGAGGTGATGATCTCGTTTTTAGATTGGAAAGGTGGTCAAAGCATAAGTAATGATACAAAAATGTCAAAATCTCCAACTCAGGAGTAGCCACAGGTAAATCATTTAATATCTGGTACTCCCAAGGGATGCATATATACCTTTTAAAGCCATACAAAACTTCATGAGGTTATGGCCATGAAAAGGCATCATGCATCATGAACTTAGGTACGCAATGAATATACACAAATTATCAACAATGGTGCCGTGAGTTTTAGAGGGACCAACTTTTGAAAGTGAAGATACCAAATAAACTATTCTAACTTATATTTGACAGTGGTAACCGCTGCAAGAGACAATGAATCAAAGTGTACTGTACCCATAGACGAAGCATCCACATTCTCCCTTTTGTTGTGCAGAAACTTCCCCAAGGCATGAAATAAAGAAAGTGTTTCATCTCTACCAAATGGCATGGTAACACTTCCACGTGGTCCATAATCTACATTGATTCTTGAAAGTGGCAATGCAGTAGGGGCAGCATTTCCTTGAGAATCGTCTCCAATTGCCTTTGACCCACGAATCAAAGGAGGTTGTTCTGGTCTAAGACAAAAGTATTGTAAAGAAGTTATTGCATGTCTGATGTCACCTTGACTGAGTCTTGAAATTTGATCCAACAATTCCTCGGAAATATTGCACTTCTCTTCTCGGCATATGCGTGCAAGAGTCTTCCTGATGGAATTGGCTGTGAGAGGATTGAAGAACACCTGCAGTAAATTGCATAACCAATTTGAACAAGTTGATATAGAATATCCATGCCAAATTCATTCAAAAGGATGCTACCTTATATGCTCCAGCCCTCTCTAGAGATGATTCAAGTTCCTCCCAATTGCATGCTCTACAGTCACTAGAATCATCTTTAAGATATTCTGTTATCAAAACAACAGTTGGGACTTGAGTTGAATGAGCTAGAACATGTAAGCACTTGCATAGTCTTCCATAAGCAACTCTTCCATTCGTCACAGGGAGGTCATCAATTAACAAAATAACAGGTTTTCTTAACCCTGCTGCATCACTGAATGGGAGAACTGGGTATTTCCTTATCATATCCACAAATGCCTCAAACTCATCCAGTTTAGACATGTAGCTTACTCCTATTCAAACATCAAGATGCAACACAGAAAACCACATGATGTGAGAATAGTCTCAAAACTCAGATCAACCATTACACAACATCTTTCCCACCAGAAAAGATCTTTAAATGACAAGAAAAGTGTAGCACCAATAGTGAAATGATACATGGAAGAACGAAGAGGGAAAACACCTGAATTGGAATTATGGGTGTGCTCTTTCCAGAGGGTTGGCGTGGGGGTTCTCCATTCACACAATTGAGCTCCAAGCTGTGAAGCAATAACATGGATGGCAGCCTACAATAGAGATGCACATTATCATATGCAGATATTAGGATTCTGAATCCATCTCTAGTAATTCAATATTCAAGGTCCATTATGGCATTATTTTAACAAAAAATGCATAACCCAAATTATTACTGTACCATCCTTTTACCAAAATCCATGGTCACTTACAATTAATCAGTAGGCAGGCTCCAATTGGCATTTCCATGCTATAGAATAGACTATGCATTTGAAAGATTAACAACAATTTCTGGTGACCGTGGAGGATTTTGTAATACTCTCAGCTCTTAAAAAGATCATTCCAAGGGATAACCAAAAATTTGGCTGCAAGAGGATTCAACATATTGAAGGATAAATTAGTGTAGAGGCCTAAGAAGGGGGCTCAAAAGATCCCATATTGGAAACTACAAAGATGGGCATGTGCTTATAAGCAAGACCCAAGTCTTCTCCTTCGAGGGCCCTTTTACCAGCAAAAAAGGACAAAACCCCAGTCACCTCCGGGCGCGGAGGGGACAATACCTCAAAGGAGACACCCCAAATTTGTACGTCTTCAATTAGTATTTAAACTTTAGCGAAATGACGATTAACTCCTAGGTGAATGCGTACAATCATTTGGGGGACAAGATTTAGCAAATAACCCATAGACATGGATCTTATAAGATTTATATAGTTCATTTTAAAGTTTGAACCAGCATTCAAGATTAACATTCTACACCACAAACAATCATCTAAAGATTATTAAAATGATGTTGCCTCACATTAGACTCTCAGATAACATAGGTTATTACGTGTAAAAGATAAACACATCAACTGGCCTCGAAAGTGTTTGTTGTGTGTATTTTTTTCTTGGGGGGCACAATAACCAGTGAAGATCAACACCCACAGTCATCAGGCATTTTAAGAAAGAACATGTAAATGTAATGGGAGGTAAGGATCATGCTAATATATTTCTTAGTGATTGCTTCCTCATGATTTTGAAAATACTAAGTTCCACAGTACGATGAAGTTAACAATGTGCCAAAATCATCGGAGCCAAACATACAGATTTTCCAACTCCAGCTTGTCCAGTAACAACAAGAGTGTGATTCCGTTCATCTTCCTGTGGATAAAGCAAAAGAGCAAGTGAGTTCCAAATTTAAGTAAGCAACATATCCCAACAGAAAGTAAATTTTATCCAACAGAAATTGTATATACCCTTGAAATCGATCCTACTTGTGCCTATATCCTCCAAATCATCATATTATACATAATAGTTTTATCACTCTGACAGACAGAGAGACATCCAGCAGCACAACTTGTGGCATAAAGGATTGCAGGGCAACAGCAGCACTGAGAGTTGAGCATGGTAGCCACAGCAATAAGAGACGGCAACAGCAACTTGGCAAGGGGGTTGAAGTCCGGCCCACACTCACAACACACACACTCTCTCTCTCTCTCTCTGCGCAACAGCAACTTAGCAACAGGGTTGAACTCCGGCCCTCTCTCTCTCTCTCTCTCTCTCTGACAGGCAGACGGGCATCCAGCAGCACAACTTGTGGCAAAAAGGATTGCAGAGCAACAGCAGCACTGAGAGTTAAGCATGGAAGCCACAGCAATAAGGGACGGCGACAGCAACTTAGCAAGGGGGTTGAAGTCCGGCCCACACTCACAGTAGTCAATCTGTTCCTGGCAAGGGTTGGCCAGGACCCCCCAGGTGAAGAAATGGGACGAGACATTGTTTATTGAGTCCCAGTGCCCATCCCGGAAGGGCCAGATTGTCCTTGCAGTTCAGACATGTCGCATATTGTCTCGGATGATTGCACCCACAATCTAATGTTCCAACCAGGATTTTCCAATTCCGGCACAGTGAGGGTATGTACAAAATATAGTTCATATAACCAGTATATTTATCAGTTACCATATTAAGAGGGATCATCCTGTCAAATGTGAATCTTTTAAATTCCCCTTGTTTTTTCTCACTCAATGGTCTCTCTTGTTCATTCTCTCAATTTTGTCTGTGCTTCACTTGACACTCTACTACTCACTCTTTCTAGGTCATAATTTAGGGGCAGAAGAGGTAGAGTCCCCCCCCCTTTTGCTTTTCCTTCCTGTACACCTTTTATCCCTTTTGATCCATTCTAACATGTAAACGATGTTGAAAGCAGTAGATATAGAAATAAAGGAAACAGATAGTCTTATGAGACACATAAATGTAAAAGTAGAATGGCATGAAATTTAAACAATATTCCTGAAGAAAAGAATGAATGCTTACAGTTGACTGGATTAAAAATCACCTTTGATGCCCTCACCCTTTCTTCCAACCATAGCCTTACTTCCTCAATCTGACATACAAAACAACAAATTAAAACAGCAAAAAAGAAAGTGGATTAAAACAAATTAAATATCAAACAAGAAATAGGATTAATTTATATGCAGACATCAGACTAATTTATATGCAGACAACAGACTCTAACTCTAGAAGCGCTAAGTAGATAAATATTTTTGAAAGGTGTCAAAGCCACTATTCAAGAATTCTATAGATGTCCCTCTAAAAGCCTTTAGATCCAAGTTGGTCCCAGCCAAGATCATAGTTATTAAGAAACTATATATGCTAGTATAAACATGTTTCATGTAGACTAACTCCACCAGAAATAACTTGCATGAGACAAATACAACTCAATGGAATGCAACATTTCATGCCACATCTTGATAGGCTCAAAACAGAATAAAAGGATGGTTCTAGGTTTTCCATAATAGTATGTCTAAAACATATTCGATGCATAAAGTTTCAAAAACAATTCCAATATTTCCTAGAATCCACCACAAATAACTATGTTATCAAAAGCGGTGGAGGAGAGCACCTAGGCGACAAGGCGAGGCGAGGCGAGGCAGCCACATGTCACCTCGCTTTCACCCCAATCACCTCGCCCCTGCCCAGTCTGCGACTGGCCCACTTCTGCCCACCTCAACCCGCCCCGCATGCTCGGTCCGCTCCGCACGCCCCGGCCAAGGCCTGTGAACCCGATAACAGGATCCACGGCCAAGCCCATATAAGAGCCTTCTTCGTTTCTCTTCTCTCTCTCCAATCGTAACCCTAAGTCCCCCCCCCTCCAATGCCACCTCCTCTCTCGTGCGAACAGTAGCAGCAAGCCACTCTTGCGGTGACGGCGGCGAGCGGTGCGGCGGACGGCGGCGAGCGGCGCGGTGGCAAGCAGGTAGGTCTTTCCTGTCTCCCCCCTTTCTCTTCTCTCTACTCGACAGCGAGCACAGGCCGAGCCTCTCTCTCACTCTCTATCTCACCCTCTCTCAATCTCACTCTCTCTGTCTCACATACATAGATAGACCCTCTCTCTCTCTCACACACACACACACATCGTCCTGGATGCTGCAGTGGAACACTGAAACATTCATTTTGGACTACTCTGAGAAACAAGGACTTAAATAGTAAATTGAAAATTTTGTTTAAATTTGTTTATTTTTTGTTTAAATTTGTTTAGATGTTTTGTTCGTTTTATTTAAATTTGTTTGATTTTAGGAATGAATGAATTTAAAAAGTTTGTTGATTTTATGCATGCATTTGTGTGATATTTTAGACATGTATTTATATTTTTGAATTATATAGATTATTTTAATAAAATATCATCTCAAACACCTTGGCCATCACCTAGGCGTTTGAGGCCTAAGACGAACCCTTGGTCGTCTTAGTCGCCTCTTGCCTCTAACTACATAGACAAATAATGGAGTTAGTACATTCTATCAACCAATATTCACTGACCAGTAGCATGCATTTATTGGAACCACCTGGGGAACCAAGCTAGAGTGACTTGAAATAGATCAGATGAGTCAGATTGAGACTCTTGCTGCTTTTCAATTACAGGTATACATGTATTTAGGGTGGTGCATTGCCCACAGCAAACGATCAACCCAACCAACTAAGCAGACTGGGATTGAACCCTATAAGACCAATTTGGCTTGTAGAGTGTGTGCAAGTCTGCAACCATTGGACTCCTTACAACTAGTTTTGGCCATCCATTTCACACTGGCACATTAAAGACGTCACCACAATCATGAGCTAATACCCACCGACAATAAGCAGCTTGTACTGAACTCTTTGGGTTTGGTCAGAGTGACTAGGCTTGTACTTTTTACATTGTTTTCAAGGCAACGCCAAGGTGCTAGATGGTGCCCAAAGCAACCGGGCGCCTATGTGACCAGTCCATTAAGGTACTCACCAGGCTGCCTTGGTGCACAACTGCACAAAGGCCACCATGGGCTCATCTAGCCTACCTTGTCAGGGCATCCACCTCCTTGTTTTAGGGTCTGTTTTAATATTTAGACAAAAGTTCAGGGGCAATTTTGAAAAATTAACAAATGATACATCAAGATTGGAAAGAGAAGATAGGACTTGCATTTTCCTTTCCCCTATTTCTCGGATTCTTCTCCCTGCCGGTTCCTCTTCCCTCCTCTTGCAGACATTGATTCATAGTTGCATGGTGCATTTTTTTGGCAATTGACAACTGAAAAATTATGAAATTATTATGTTGGTGTGCTTATAATTTACCTAGAAATGTGCCATATTTGTGTTTCCTTTTAATATATAACATAACTATTTGAATATCAAATTTTAGATTAAAATTTTCATATTGATTGACAGGTATTCACAAATTCATATTGGTTTTCTCCTTATTAATTTTTTATTGTTTGTCATTTATTCTATTTTTGCTTTTTAAAATATAGGTATATATTATCCTTATTAATTTGTTATTGTTTGTCATTTATTCTATTTTTACTTTTTAAAATATATGTATATATTGAAGATTTGTGAATATCAAAAGTCCTATTAACTAAAGATAGAACTTATACATAGAAAATGTATAACAGTAGTTCTCTTGAAATGTACTTAGCTATATAAAGTAGGCTTTGCCTAGGCGCCTCACCCTGTCACCTAAGCAGTAAAGCAGTGGGCCACTGCCTTGGTCGTCTTGACAACCATGAGTTTTTATAAAGAACCACAAAGGTTAAGGAGTTTTACAAATGGAATGCCATATGGAGAAAACAAAATTTCCAAGCACTAAATGAAGTTCAATGATAAACTCATGAGTACAAAAAGAAAGGCCAGGTGTAACAATGCAGATAACGAAGAGAGCAGACAAGCATGATGAAAGTAATTTCTAGTTTGGGGGTGGGGGACCTTCTTTTTGTTCACAGCAAGCTCGGCCAAGGAAGAAGGCTTATATTTGTCAATCCACAGCTCTTTTGTATCTGCATGTCCAGAAAATGATTAAGATTATTCCCTTTTAGCTCGGTTAATGAAATAGAGAAGGCATGATATACATCTTACACTGTAGGAAATGACAACATATTCACTTTGAGAGAGACAATAAAGCATCAACACATACATGAAATTAAGATATACATGACAGCCATCTTGTACATACATTGTGTAGAACAGGGATGGAAGTTTCGGCCGAAACCGATACGTTTCGGCCAAATTTCGGCCGAAACATATCAGTTTCAGACCTGGACAATCCGAAATCGGACTTGCTCATTGTAGCAGGTCCAAAACTTTAAAAAATATTATTTTATTATGTTTCGGGCGAAACTGATTCCGATTTCGCCCGTTTCAGCCCGATACGTTTCGGTTTCAGACCTGTTATCCTAACAAAAACTATTATTTTATTGTGTTTCGGGCAAAACCAAAATTGCCATCATTGGTGTAGAATAAAGTCATAAACCCATCTACTTGCACGATCTTCTCTCTCTCTCTCTCTCTCTCTCTCTCTCTCTCTCTCTCTCTCTCGTATCAGTACATTGTCAAATCGGACACCTTCAAAAAACATGCAGTCCAATAGTTCACCATCCATTGGTTATTTAACATCCACAAGCTAAGCCAAGGTAAAAGCAGGATCCTGAATCAGAAAACAAACCAAGATCTAATAGAACCAATGCTGATCTATCCCAATATCAGTTTGATGTTTTATGTCTCCTGTTTAATTTCTATTCCAATTCTGAACTAACCATTGTAATTCCGGCAGATCCAAGAGCCATCCCAAAAACAGACTAGGGTCACCAAATCTCCAACTTGTTTTGCAAATTCACATCAAATTCAGCCAATTTTTAGAAGTGATGGCAATCATGATTTTCTGTGGTATACTTATTTCCTAGGACATTTTTTCCCCAAAAAAAAACGTTTTCACTATCATTTTCAAAGCATGTGAACATTTGAACCCTGTCATTATCAACTGAGGCAGAAGTCAAGCCAGTATGCAAAGAGCCCAAATAAAATCCTTCTTCCAGCAAGCATCCTTTTCCCTCTTTTCTAGAATGAGACATACTTCCACCTAAATTTGCAGAGGGGACTAAAAGTTCAGATTTCCAAAATGGTTGAACAGCCTGCAGTCACAATGTGTGTGAAATGGCCATACAACTGCAAGTTGTCAACTTTTCCTTCGTCAGTGGTCTCTATCATATAGACATGAGTACATGACAAAAAGACTTCCCAAAAAGCCCAAATGAGAGGGGGGGAATCAAGTGCAAAAACAAAAAACCAGTTCTCAACTCAGACGATGAAAAAAGGTTTTGACTTGGACGTGAATTGAAAAGAGAACAAGCAGATATAGTTTCAGACAAATTATGAGGAAAATTGTTGAACCATTAGACAGTAAAAATAAAGTATCCCTGGTCATTGCCAAATTCTGGTGAAGGTCTCGTCAAGGCAAAAAGGCTCATAAAGACGATTCAAATGACGGAACTGGTGAAGGATCAAGTCAATGTGACAAAGGATAAAATATAGAGACTTGAGAGAATGAGGAAAGACAGAAAAAACTTAGAGAACGGGGAAAGACAGAAAAAAGACCAGCATGGCATGTTCAGAACATTCAGTAGACATGTACTATGAATCCGCAAGCGCTTTTAGACCTCAAAACTATCACTTGATTATTGATAACTTACCATGGATGGGATGGAATCCGTTGAGGCATTCAAAAAAATCTTCGGAAAGAAAATCAAAGTCAACCTGCATCATAAACAGCCGACAAAAAGCAATTACCACATCAAAGCTGAGAGCAGGGAATGAAAAAAAGGTTGAAAGAATGTCAAAACAAATAAACGGGTAAAAAAACTTGGCAACGTTACTGGACCAGCTTGAGCTCAAAAGGTTTATCAGAATACTCGGATCGACCCAAAAACACCTCCACAAGCAATAGCATATAATCCGGGAATTAAATGAGCGCTATGTCCACAAGCAACCAGAAATATGCCCAGCACATCAGTTGCAGATTCCCAAAACGTATAGTTATGGAACTCAAAGCGCATCACCTGTTCTGTACAACGTTGTTCCGCTGTCAAGGCGCCATCGCCCTTCTTCCGTATCCTACGCCTCTTCCTACCGTCCGGCGCAGCCCTCGGCCTCGACGCCGACCTCTTGGAAGAGCGACCACGCCGAACAGAATCGCGACCACTCCTTCCTCCGCCGCCGTCGTCCTCCTCGGCGTCGGAGGAGGAAACCACGACTACATGGACCTCTTCCATCGCCGGAGGCGCAGCCAGCGGTGAAGAACGCCAGGAATCTACTGCCGCCGCATGGATTGGCACGCGAATTACTCCAGCAACACGGAAGGTGGTGGAGCCGAGGGGGATCTACGGTTCCTCACCATCGGAGAGCAGAGGGAGCAGGCGTCTCATGGGAGAGCGAACACTTGGACCGTACTGCCTCCAGGAGCGATGGAGAGAACGAGAGAAATGGAGGGAAAGGGGCGACAAGCCTCGGCGGCGTTTCGAAGCTTGCTAGGGAAGTAAGGGGCACAATGGTCTTTCTGTGTCCGCTAAGATATCCGTTAGTTCTCGGTGACTATCTACGTATCCGATACCTTTTTCTATCCCCGGACGCATTGGTTAACTATCCGTTTTCCGAACAATTTAGCGAGTGTGGTCAATAATTTGGCAACAGGGCCTTTTTAACAGTCACGACCTTCTCAAAGTAATAGATGTGACAGATCAACTGGCGAATATGCGAGAGGGCGACATCGACAAGGACACGGGGACGTCCATGTGAGCATAGATCGAGGATTAGTCCAAGAGTTAGGCACCTCCCACTCTGACTCGACGAAGATTGTTCCTCGTCAGATTTCATATCTGGTAAATTTATCAAACACAAGATTATTCCTTACAGATTTCATATCTGGTAAGTTTATCAGACGCATGATTCTGAGCATGTAGTTCAGTGGACAACCGTCTCTCTTGATAGAGAAGTCAACGAGTTCGAGTCTCACTCTCCCAGTGTGCGGAAGGTAAGATCGGCCTTCCGTGGGCGTGATGCGATCGCTCTCCCAGTGGGTTGTGAGTTTAGATCTCCCTCTCTTGTGATCCCAACATGCCCATCCAATGGGACAATCGAACAAAAACTATACACATATATCAAACACAGAGACATTTTTAACGTTGAATTGGCTTACAGACTTGTAAACAGAGATGCAAAAGATTACTTAATGAATATAATCTTATTTTAAAATAAAAAGTCTGTCGCTAATCTTATCTTCATCGTTGCATGTTTGTATTCTTGTTCTTATTCTTGAAAACTATCAAAAATAAATACATAAAGACTGATATGTGAGATAACGTTACTAGTTTATACAATCTTATACAGTAAGAGATGGGGTGTATGACGTGCTGACCTCTTGTTGGCATCCTCCTAGGAAATGGGTGTTTGAGCTCACATACACGAATATTATTATTACTCTTGTTTAAGTTATTCTTTTATGTGGTTGTTAGGAGGAACATTTCACGATTGTGGAAGGTATGTTCATATCTTCTAGGTTGACTAGCGATGAGAGGGAATTTTTCTGGATCCACTACGGTCCATTATCAATTGACCTACAGTGTAAAAAGATCGTCAATCGAGATCCACTCAGGATCGGCCCAATTCATAGACATGTGCTCGCGCACGATTGTCCCCCGAGTTCCTAGCGGGTAGCCCTTATCTTAATAATAGCAGACGTTACCATGGGCAATGGCTAGGCGGAGTGTTATCACCCACGTCTCTGTGTCATTCGTCATCTGCTCCGCCCCTTCACTTCTCATGCAACGGGCAAAGGAGCTAACCGGTGACTCCACGATCGGACAACAACTGACTCCACTCTTCGCTGAGTCAGGAGGCAAGCGAAACGGACGGGTTCTACCAGGATCCTGTAAGTAAGACCTTAGACAGTCCTCCAGGGACACACAGGACACGATACGCAATCTACTCACATAGACCACTCCAACTACTCTCATCTCTCCTGACTCTACAATTCTCTCGTCCGAGCACTCACCTCCAGCACCAAACGCTCTATCTTATTCTCTTATCTCCCTCTGTCTTCTTCTGAGTACTCACTCCCTTCTTTCGAGTATTTGCTCCCTTCTTCCGAGCACTGTGCTGACTTAAGCGTCAGAGGGTTGTCCTCTAGGATCACATCTAGGGCTCCTTCTGACGTGTCATTCATTGGTTATAGGTTTTCACGGGATGGCCGATCTCTCTCCCAACAAACAAATCATACAAGTGTGATACGAGATTCGAGATATATACCAAATATATGCCTCTATATTTTATGGTGTCATCTGTGGAAACCCTAAGCTTGTACTCGCTTATCTTCTCAAAATAGGCTAGTATAGTGGGAGCTAGGGTCACAAGATTAGTCCCACATTAGATGCTTAGAAAATAACCAACTACTTATAAGGATGGTCTTCATCTCTTAATGCAAGAGGGCCCTTTTACAATGATAAAATCTCACCTCCGTTCTGAGGATAATACTTCTTGAGGGCACCAAGGTTCATCTCGTATTTACACAATGGTGCCGTCTGTGGGTATCGAACCCACGACTGAGGGCTATGTGGGAAAGTGATCAAGTCTCTGACCACTCCCTGTGGTTCGCCTGGGAGACTATCTCCAGAGCCGCTGCCCAGCCATCCTTGAAGCCCATCTCCCATGCTGGTCACAAGATGGAGAGGGCTTGGTTGTACAGCTCCTTCGTGAACTTGGAGGACTGCTAGAACTGCTAGAACTTCTCTACCGCCCCCACCGCAGTAGCTACTGCCTTAGCCTCAGTCACCTTCACAGAGGGTTCCAACATCGCCACCTTCACCTCGGCCTCCACCGCTCTCACTTGGGACCGGTGCCAAGCTGCGTCTGTCGCCCAGAGTTGTTCTCGAGCTAGGTTACGCTCATGTCAGCACTCTCCCTGGCCTTCTCCATGGACTCCAGGACTTTCCCTGGCCTTCTCCATGGACTCCAGGAGTGCCCAAAGCGATTCTCACTCATCCTCCATTGTCCTATCCTGGTTGGTCAGGCTGCCCTGGGCTTTCTTGCTGAGGCCCAACTCCTTTTCGGCCAACTGGTAGTGACCGTGTAACATAGCGAGGGAGCGGCCCTCGGGGATCAGGCTTCGCTGGGCCATGCCTATAAGAGTGTAGGTGGCGTCAAAGCTGAGGGGCATCGGTCGATCGTTCGGCTCCAAGGATTTGTTCATCAACTCATAGGCCATCACAAAGGCATCCCGGGACACCCTGGAGGACTCCCGAGAGCTACTAGACTTAGGCGTCAGCAGGCTGAGGAGTTAGAGATGCAGTACCACCTCTTCTTGTGTCAGTGGTTGTCCTGACGTCATCAATGGCACTGGTGGCTATGCCGGAGGAGGTGTAGAGGCCTTGGCCTTCTTCTTCTTCTAGTGTCGGTGCCGATCTAGCGCTGCAATAGCCTCCACATCTAGTCCCTTGCGCCTCTCACCCGCCATCGTCAAAGACTCACTGGGCAGACTTTGAGAAGCACTTGAAGACCTCTAACTAGCACTTGGCTTTGCTTGAGATGATGGGGTAGGTGCTCGACGGCCGGAGGTCCCCTCTCCAACTTTCGCCTCCAACGGATCGTAGCCGAGGTTGCCTGGGGTGATCACGACGGTGGGCGAGGGCGCGCAAATGATAATGGCATCCGCTTGGGGGGATGCACTCTGTTCCAAATGATTGCGAGGCAGAGGCTCCAAAGATGACAGCGTCACCGTTGCGAACTCGAGTGCAGGTTCAACCCTTTGAGCGCTCGGATGAGGTTCAGGGATGCCTGCAAATAATGTAGTAGTAATCAGACCCTCGCTCAAGAAGTTGTGTCCCTAAATAATCAAACTCTACTAGGTGGAAGTGGGGGGCTCAACCCCAATGACCTAAGGAGGGCAGGGGTCACCTTCTAGTTGATGTCATTAATCCGCCCATGAAGGATTGGTCAAGTGGTGTCCCTATCCTCTACAGTCGTCGCCGACGGCGTATCGGATAGACGGAGCTAGCTAACCCTGGAGAAGCCCCAATCGCTATCCAGACCGGCACCGCCAACCTTCGTCAAGATAATGAAGCACTCCTGCCTGTAAGGTTTCGCACAGCACCTACGGGCGACGCAGCGGATAACAAAAATTTCATTTGCCCGATCCCGGTGTTATAGAAAGCTTAATATGTGCTCTAATCGGTGTTTCTAATACCCTAATTACGGGTTGCGTGTTTCACCTTGCGCGAAACGACGCTGTCCGCTAAGTCCGATGCAGAGAAACCGAGCCGCACAGCTGTACGGCCTCTAAAACAGATCCACACGGACCCTTGCGCAGCGACGGTACTTCCCCGGCACAACTTTCCCCGGTTCTATCACCTTCTGGAGAGAGAGAGAGCAAGAGGGAGAAAGGGGGAGGCTAATCCTCCTCTTAAGCTTATGTGCTTGCTTAAGCTTAAGAGGTTGGAAGAGAAGAAGTTCAAGTTCGAATGAACTCACGTACGTGGTTATATATAGAGTTTTGGCCCTTTTCTAAAGACATCCAAAGGACCAAAATTGTATATATGACATTTCCTCTATTATACATATGTATTAAGCCCCATTTACATTCCTTTCCAAAAGGAATTAAAGGGAATTAATGCATACACTTGTATAATAATAATCCGTCACCCAAGAATCTATTGTGTGTGATCCTCTAGGCCCATAGTCTCTCTAGTTTAAGGCCCATTAACTTCTAATTCCTAATTAGAAGTAAATTAAGCGTATTATTCGCTTCTACAAGAGCCGAATAATAGTTTAATTCATTCCGAACCTTCGATCACGTTGGGTCAAGCAAATCCGCGTGATCCTAGAGGACGCCGGGTTTAAACCAGCATGTCTGGTACCTGTAAGTCCACAGTTACCGCATCGATATAATCCCTCGCTCCTTCTATGAGTCTGGTACGATCGAGGGTACGGTATCTGTCAAACCCCATGATCGTGTCATTTGACTATGACCTCCTTAAAGTGTATGGCGTCCGTTCTAAACTAACTCACACGACCCTGGCCAGGGATTTAACGGAGCGTCAATGTCATGACCCATTAACTGTCTGATATATACCCGACAGTGAGCGATCCCCTCTTGACCATTGATGATCTTCACACGTATCCTGGAGTGGTTAATGACTCGGCAACTCATGACTTATGGTTAAAGTCACTTAGCTAAGTAATTAAACCATTCCAGTCCTCGTGTAAGATCCGATCAATGTCTCAGGTCAAAAGACCAACGATACTACTGTGACCGTTGGATCTTCAGTTGACATTAGGTATAATCAACCATCTGAAGATCCAATAGCGGATCAGTTCAGTGCACATCCACCAAGGACATACACCTACACATATGTGTTGGTGCCCCGCACCAATGACCATGAGACTGGTCACTGACACATCATGTGTACTGGTTTAATAGGTAATCAAAGTCCCCGAGTGATTACCCTCCAACCAGGAACAGTTTAAGGTATATGTTCATGTAAAGTAAGTCTCATGTTCGAGATCTCATCTCGAGCTGACTTTACAACCACATATCCTAGAGACAACGTAAATGAACACAATCGCATATTTACGCTCAAACACCATTTTATTAATGAACAAGATCGTACAACTATTGGGCCTACCCGACCCGAAATTGACCTGTAGCACACCAACACTAACATTGCCATCATTTCACATTCGAGATATCGGGAGAGAAGTGAAGAAATTGCATCTTGTTCCAAGCCCCAAAATAATAGGCTAGATAGTCAGAATTAAGGCAATGTTGGAGACAAAATAAGTGGTGTAAAAGTCAAGAAGTGGGGGAAGCTCCTACAAGGCTACAGTTGTAGGCAAAAACACATAGGATTCTACAAGAGTTGGGTGACAGTTGCCCCGGAATCAAGCTGTTAGAAATGTAAAACCATACGGATGAAAGAAGGAATAGAAAGGTGAAACCCTGCCTTGAAGGCCTTTGTAGAGACACTGATCCTCCCTGGAAAGTATACAACTAAATATTCATTTAGGGTGGGGAAGATAATATCGTACTCCGACGGGATCAAAAAGGCCTCCCTCAAACTTGAGACGACGTAGTAGGATATGTTAAAGAAAGGGCGAGAAGGACCAGGTTGAGCACCAGATGTGCTCAGAGCGCCTCCTCGGTTCTCCTCCGTGCCACCGGAGGACTCAGACTCTTAGGAAAGGAGAAGCCTCCTACGAGGGGCCATGGGAGCGACATAGAGAAGGAAACCTCACCAGAGACAAGAGAAAGCATGGGAGGAGGGAGTGCCGACACCAGAGGAGAAGGATGTCAAAGTGCCTCCTCAAACACTTCTCGCTCCCATTTAAGAACAGAAATGGCAGTGCACTCCCCTCACTTCGACGGCTCAGAATGAGCTACCCTCGAGAAGATTAATTGCCACTGCCAATTCACATGGCGGGAAAGTCTAGGGATGCACCCCTCATCATTCGATCCCGCTTCCTCAGAAACGAAGAGATGTCATCATGATGGCAATGACTTCACAACCGCGTGAGTGGAAGCTATCTTGTGCCCTAAGAAAGGTAGTAGGTAGGGCGACACCCTAGGCCCAAAGACACGGAAAGGTTCAGGAAGTATCGGCTGAACGTACCCCGTGCGTAGCTGAAGACCTCCTCATATGACCTCTACCAATTCCTCCCGAGCACTGAGCACCCTCGCTGCTCGGGAGTGAGGGGCTAGTGAGGAGGAGGAAATTCTCAAGGCTGACTATGGCCCATTATCAACAAGCCACATTCCAAGAATGTCGCTAACCAAGGCCCACTCAGGACTGGCCTAGCTCACACGCACGTGCTCCGCGCACGATCGTGTCCCACGTTCCTAGCGGATAGCCATTATCGCAATAATAGTAGACGTTATCTCAGGCAATGACTAGGCGGAGGGTTATCAGCCACGTCTCCATGTTGTTCACCATCTGCTTTGCCCCTTCGCCTCTCATGCAACAGATAAAGGAGTAATCGGCAACTCCACAATCGGGCAAGCCACTAACTCCACTCTCTCTAAGTCATGGGGCATGTGAAACAGACGTGCTCCATCATAATCTTATAAGCAAGGGCTTGGACATACCTCTAGGGACATAAGGGACACGGTACGCAAACTACTCACAGAGACCACTTCAACTACTCTCATCTCTCTTGACTCTCTAATTCTCTCGTCTTAGCACTCACCTCCACCACTAGACGCTCTATCTTATGCTCCTAGCTCCCTCTTTCTTCTTCGGAGCACTCGCTCTCTTCTTCCGAGCATTCTGCTAACTTAAGTATCGGATGATTGTCATATGAGATCGCACCCATGGCTTCTTCTCTAACGTGTCGTCTATTGGTTGCAACTTTTCACGAGACGGCTGATATCTCTCCCAACAAACAAATCATAGAAAATGTGATACTAAATTCGAGAGATCAAATTTATGCCTCTACAGCTAAAAACCAAAGCGTGCTTTTCATGTAAGTTATCCGATCATGATATTCATATTTATTTTGCACATACAATTCCAATAATCTTAAGATCTTCAAATAAGAAACGTGAGTGCAAAGTTAATGCTAAATATGTACAGAACTAAGGTGATCTCAGTAAAGACTAAAGCAACCACGACAAATCGACACATTACACGCCCATCACTCGATGATCTAGCCGGACTAACTGGGCAATACCTCATCAATATCTGCATCCTCGACGTCGGTAATTTTTGGCGTCGGCGTTCCCTCGGGAGGGGAAGGGGTATGGGGCTTCAGAGGCGAGTGTGAGGGAAAATTTTCGTTTAACGTCAATTCTAGACTTTTTTAAGGACCCCTTTGATTTTTTTGTTGTTTTTCCTTTGGATGATTTAAACGTATAGAGTCATTTTTTAAATATAATTTATGTAGATACTTTTACTTGGTGTTCGGGAACAATTTTTGTATTTTTGTCCCAAATTTTAAAATTGACGTGCTCCCATCTTGTTTATGCCCGACAACCTGTCTTTCCTCTCCCTTTAAAATGAATTCCCACACTTCTATGTTTGTCTTCTTCGTCCCCTGCCGATGGGCAAGAGGCCTCCAAGAGGAGAATCGATACCCAGGCAGCTCGTATCTTCTTCCTAGGTCGTTTGGTCAAGTGATCCTTCTTTGCTCAACAACAATCCGATATAGTTGTACTAATCAGATTTTAATACGTAAACTATATTACAACACTTTCTTTCATCTTCTTGACCTTATCCCGAAGGAAACAAAATATTACTTTATCTTCTCATTTAACAATAATAATTATATCCCATTTACGAAAAGCTGGCCACGTGGTTCCGATTAACCCACCGCCCCCTCCCCCGGGCCTTTCCGCCAGGCCCAAAAAAGGCTCCTGACCCACGATTCCAGAATCCAGATCCTCCGAGGCGTCCCGGATCCACCGAAGCTCCGTACAACTACGGATCAGACGGCTCGGGCCGCCCCGGCGGCTGCCGCCCTACGGGCTACAGTGCATGTGTGGTGGCGATGGCACCGGCGGTAAAATGGTCACCCTGGCTGGCGGTCCGCCCGGGGCGTCGCGGAGGTTGTCGCCAAATTTCTCTCATATTCTAACCAAATTTAAAGTTTTCAACCTCAAAAAAGGCGTGGACAATACTCCATGGAGCCCCACGTTAAAATGATGTCTTCATAAATAAATAATAAACACGCAGATTTTTTTAAAAAATAATAAGAATACAATACCTGCGGCAATTTTTGAAAGAGGAGCAAGGCGGTGTTCTTTCTCTTCCTCGACATCTATAAAAGGAGGGCAGTGCGATCGCATCCCGAAGCGGAAGGGGTCGATCGGGGAGAAGCACGGGATTCCCTACCCCTCTTCCTCCCTCCTCCTCATCTTCTTCATTCTCCGTCCCTGTTACGGTTTTCTTGTTGCTGCGTTTGTTCTTCCCAGGTGGGTCCGTGGCGCCGATCCAGATCTCGTCTCGTACATGTATTTATAGTTTTTTTTTTCTGAATTTTTTGGTTTCTTATTTCATATACAGATCGGTTCTGCCTCGCGTTTGGGAGGCAATCTCGATCCGTAGTTTGTGTTGCTTTTCTTCTGAATAGATCGTGGGTTTCTTTGTAAAGGGTAGGTTTCTGATCGCCCCTCGCCTCCGTCTGCAGCGCGCTATCGATCTGTTGGTTTTTGAAGAGATCTAATAGCTGCTGAAGCTGTCGTTTTTTCCTCTTTTTTTTTTCTTCTCTTTGTAGTTTTTTTTCCGCGTTCTTATTATTTATAGATCATAAGGCTATAAGAAATCGTGTTCCTGATAGCCGTTTCTGCACCCGCCTTGCCTGTTTCTCCCAAAGTTTCGGTTTTGGACGGCCCCTCGTCGTTTTTCAGATTCTGTTGCTCCCCTTTTTGATTTCCCCGGGAAGCTATGGAGGCCAGCAGCAGCGTTCTGGTGGATAAGAGCCTGTATACCAAGAGGAACAACGCATCTGTCACCGGTTTCAATGGCGGCGGCAACAGCAACGTTCTCTTGATGGGATCGGCGAGCCAGCGACGTCTCAACATCCATGGCGCCGGCACCTGGGGACCCTATCCTCTGCCTTACGCGCCGTACCAGCCGCCCGCCCCGACATACTCTTCTCTCCCCAACCCCAACCTTCTCCAACACGCCTATCCCCCACTTCTCCCGCTCCCCACGTCGAAGTTCTTTCCCTCCCATCTCCGAGCCCACAACCCTCCAGCACGAGGGTGGCCAGCCCCGCCGCCGTGTATTCGGCCAACAAGGACCAGAAGAAGCCGAGGTCTTCCCTCCCAACCCGAAGAAAGATCCCCAGCGCGGTGCAGCGCGGCCTCAGAAGGTGGCCTCCGGCACCGCTCCCCCCGCTAGGGTGCCGAAGCCCTCTTCGACCGCCGTCATTTGTCCTTACAAGGACGAGAAGCCGGAGGAGGAAGAGACGGCGTTTACGAACGACGTGTACGCGCTCTCTCCCCCACCGAGCAGCCTCCCGATGCCCAAGTTCTCCCTTAGGCCGAGGTCGCCTTCTCTTCCTCCTCCGGCGTCATGCAATGCCGAAGCCTTCGGAGGCGGTTTCGCGGCCGACGCCGGAGCCAGCGACGATCTCCGCCGTCTCCTGCGCCTTTAGCAGCCTCTGGGCTGTGGCCGGCGGCGACGGGCTCCACCCTGTGGATTAGGTGTGATGTTTGCTCGTGTAGTGTCGATCTGGGTCTCTTGTGGTGGCTGGTGGTTGGTAGTGTCTGGTAGGGGGTTCTGTGTTCCGTATATATAAAAGGAAGATGGTGACGGGGAGAAGGGTGGCCTCTGGTAGACATGGGCGACCCAGAACTCTTCCAAGCCGCCATTTTTTCCTTTCTTCTGATTCCTGTCCTGGGTGTAGTTTTTGTGGAGCACCCGCCCCCACCCCTCAGTTTTTTTTCCTCAAACAGAGGCGAGGATGGGATTGGAAGAGGAAAGGAAGGAATTAAGAAAATAGTTGCTGCTGTGCCTGCTCTCTCTCTCTCTCTCTCTCTGGATATTCCAATGTTATTATGTCAGATTGTAACGAGTCCATGTGAAATAAAATAGGAATAGTCCTAAGTTTGTGATGGTGTCTGATGTCGCTTTCTTTTCATTGTGCTTCTTGTTCTCTGTTTGACATCTGCCTAGTGTTGTGCAAAAAAAAAATGGTTTGTGTTCAAGCAATGGCAAAAATTGTGGCTTTGGAGGTTGGTTTCAGAATATATTTCTTCGGTTGATCTATTTCGCATTATGGATTATGTTTTGGGATTCTTAGTTTTTTGTCTCTATAATTCATATTTAAGGATTAGTACCTCCAATTTAGACACTTGTGTATAAAGAAGTTCTTGCAACCATGGTTTGTCATCCCGATGTAATCGGCCGTGTCGGTCGGTCACAGTTTGGGACGGGATGATACAAGTTGGTATCGGTGCGTATTGAGACGGCAAATAATAATAATATATATATAATAGAATAAAATGATTTAAATAAAATTCTACCTTAGTTGATTAAGTGTGTTGCATGATTTACGCGGATGTCTCCGGGTTCGAATCTTAATTTCATCATGATTTTTTTAAATAACATTTAAAAAAATGAGCAAAAAAATCATGCCAAGACATTGTTTTGAACCTCTAATCTTATGGTTAACCGTAAAATCCTCTACCAATCGATTTATAGAATTAATTTGTTATACAAAAATTAAAATAATATGTAAAATATTTCAGTTGCGTCTAACAGATTAGTCATCTCAATTTATGATTGAGATAGGACGGACGATCTGTCTCGTCTCGATTTATCAAATTTTACTCACAATTAGACACTCCTATTTGTTAAATTATTTGTCCAGGGACTTTTTGATAATATAGCAGGAATTCTTCTGTGAATAATATGGGGTGCTTTTCTAAACATAACCTGAGATTTTTAAGGAGTTATAACGAAATACCTGGTTTGGAGGGACTTTTATGAAATCACTGATTTTTTATAAAGACATCAGTTTATCAATAAAACGTTTGGTAGACGTCAAATAGTTATGAGAAAAAGATAGGTGGGCGCCACGTGGCTCAAGATATTTTTGAACCTCCAATCCATCATACAAGTCATTTTTTTTAAAATCGTAGATGTGTCTGTCGTGTGATAATTCTTCCCTGTAAATATATTCGAATTCGTACGCTCGCGTGTTGAGCGAAAGGGACGAAGTATGACAACGATCTTGGAGTACAGTAACAATCTGTACTAAGCATGTCCTTTGGATCAAATATTCTTTTATATTGAAATTATGGTAATCTTTTTTTTTTATGTCTAAGCTTTAATGTCGATACTTTTCAAAATTTGAAGAAGAAGAGAAATAACCATCGTCACTATTTTAAATATAATGTATTTTATCTTCTTATTAGCACATGATTATTTTAACAAATCTCCTCTTTCTATATCATGTGCATATATAATTTAGATCATAGTGGGGGACCTCTAATGTCAATGTAGTTATTCACTTGCCCAATCGAACATTTTAGTGCGGAGGCTTATGGAGCGTATCATACATACATACATATTTATATATTTTATTTTTTATATATTGCAACGAGCAAGGACGATGTTCATCCTCCCAACAAATTATAAACATCGATTTATCGGCATCCAACCAATGGCATCGGATCAAGAGCAGCTGAGATCCGGTTGTCGTCGATGTTGCCGTCGCCGGTTGTCGTCGGTGTCATTTGTTTGCCGGGGGTGGGGGGAGAGGAGGCGCAGGATGCACACAGGGGGGTATATATATGTATTAGAAATGCTTATCAGTACGCGTCTGAACGGGTAAAACTGTTCACCTGTATAAAATGAAACACGTATAAATTAGTCAAAATATAAAATGAAACACGTCCGCTAATACGGACGTCTTCACCTGGGTGGGTGCACGCTACGGATATCTAAAGACGAAGCAAGTGGGGGTGGACTGGTCGACTTGGAAGATACCCAGTGTGTGGGTGAGAAACAATTGGAGGGCCAATGGCTTGGAACGCACACTTGGGAAAAATGTGACTCTTCAGAGTGTGAGTGGGAGCCACGGCCGGTGTGAAGACCTTTGCATGGACTGCCCAACTTTACCCGATGGGGGGTGCTCCCCGGCCCTTCCCCCATCCACCCGCTTTTATCACCTGCAACCTGCTACTCACTACTGGCTATCATATGCCCGTGGCCGCCCTAACCCTTCTTCTTCGCCGGGGCAGCATGCAAGAGCCACAGAAATAGCTTCTATGATACGTGAGGCTTCAGCTCGCACGCAGCCATAATTTTCTTGTATCGATCGATCCTATACATATAAAAGAAGGGGAAGGAGGGTGCCGAGCAATTGTCTCAACAGGAGGGGCCCTTCGAGTTAGGGTGAAGTGAAGGATTGATAAGAGACGTGTTGGAGAGTACGGCACCACACATCGATCGAGCGAGATTTGAAGGACGCGTGAGAAAGTCAAGGATGAGCCGAGCCTCCGATACAGTAGATCAAATTGTCCCCCATTTTCTTTAAATTTATTTAAAATGTTTAAAAATCCTCCTTAACGTAAAACTCTCTAAGTCAAAACTCTTTCCTCACATGCATATTACGAGAAAATAGGAATTTGAACGCAAGACCTCCCTCTCTCCCCCTCAACTTGTTAGAGGACTTGAGAAAGGGAAACCTATATATAAATATGCCACCACGCGAAAGACTCGTTGACGGTCATTAAAAATCAGAATATGGTATTGCAATAACTAATACTCTCGACTCTCGAGAGAGGGGGAAAAGGGCCCCATCCCATCCATCTGTGGCCGTGCAATTCTGGGATTTTTTTTTTTTTTGGGTTTGGCCACACACGATCAATCTACGGAGAAGTGCCTAAAAAGTCGGCCGTTCTCCTGCCAGACAAGATCTCCGACGTGGGGCTAGCACCGCCCCACGCACACGACGGCAAAGCCTGCGCGCAGCGAGCCGGCCGTCATGCGCAGCCCGCGGGGCGCGCTTCTCGTCACGTGCAGCAGCGCCCGCAGCGCTCGCCGCCTGCGCACACCTGCAGGCAGGCTAGCTGTACATGGAAGGCCAACCCTCACATGAACAACAAACATATCGAGGCAGATAAAATGCAAAATGGCAGTACAGCAACTAACAATTTTCTACTGGAGAGTGACCCCCGGGTGATTGTGGTGGGTTAGACCTACGTCGTTAGCATTATTTAGCAAATAAAATGATCAACTCTAGATTTTCTTGCATTGTATAGTTGGGTCGGTGTTGAAAATTAAGCTCTCACAATGAAGTAATAAGTGATCAAGAGGCTCTTCGAACCGGATTAAAGTACTGCCTGGTGCAATACTTTAATTGAATTGGATAATACGCATGCAGTCCCATGTCTGGTTGAGTTGATATGAGATCCCAACGCCCATGACCTGCAAATACATGGTGTTGTATGAAACGTGCATGGAGATATAACAAGGGAGAGAATATTAATTACCAGTCACGTACGTAGAATATGTGAGAATGGCAGCGCGCGGCAACTGCTCCACGGAGTTATCACTGACCACACACGTATACGTAGTTACGTACTGCTCACCACATCCTGACAAATGTTATAAATTCGCCGGTCTCGGAAGATGGCGTGCATTTCTGCAACAATGTTAAAATAAAAGCACCGCAAAAAAAATGTAAAAAGTCTCCGCAATTGGGGCGTTGCGAGAATCGAACTCGCGACCTCTCGCACCCAAAGCGAGAATCATACCACTAGACCAAACGCCCTTTGCGTTTCTTTCATCTTTTATGACATTATTTATCTAAGATTATACGGCCTTCCCATTTTAAAGAGGGAAGACCTCATAATACTACTAAAAAACTGGGTTTAGATGCGGGGGCAGGGATGAGTTTAAAACTTCTGGAACGAGCCTAATTCACTTAAGCTGGTGACTCAAATTGGATTTTCCTTTCTTTCTTCTGGAGGAGGGACATCCACGGCGGGATCTATTAACAGTGTGCACGAGAACAATTTACCCACGTAGCATGATGATGCAAAAAAACTCAGTCCGGTCTAGAGTTTGGAGTTCTGGTTAAAGATTTACTCGATTTGACACACACTTTTATTTCTATGAGTCAAATTAAAGATTATGGGATGGAAAATATTAATACCGGTGGGATAGAGGTGCATAGCACTGCAGGTATCACTCAACCCGACTTGTAAATTTCTAATGGACGTATGTAGTCGTCATCCTTTGATGGAGTCCAATTAACTCTGCCCAAATTGAAAGCCCAGGCGATAACTCTTGGGCCAGCTACCACCCTGCACTTACAGTTGTACGCCAACCACACGTTTCCCATTGGGCCATGTCCTTCATCCAACAAGAGTCGCCAAGATGGGTTTTGGATCGTATGGGCCTATTAGTGCTGTAACTTTGACCAAGAATCAACGTCCACGGACCACGGAAACTTGCGTGGCACCTTGTTATTGGACAGGAGCATGCGCCACAAATAGGCCAGATGCTTCCCCGCCAAAATGACAAATGCAGAATAAACTCAAAACTTTCCCTCGTGAAAAAATTCGCATTCGGCGATCTCCTATCCCTCGGGAATATCACAAACTGCCATTTTGGCTCGGATAAGCTCACTTCTTTCGATGACGTGTGCATCACATCCAAAGTGGGACAGTCTATTTAATAGTTCCGGCGGAACACGACACTCCCGTTTTCGATCCCTTTATTACTTCCCGCGCCCGGGGAAGCTGCGCCGGCGATGGCGGCTCACGACGAAGACGACGACCTCGGCCTCCTCCTCTCCCTCCGGGAAAGGGTTCCGGAGACCCCTCCGGGCTCCCCGCCTCCGCCCTCGCCACAAGGTCGGTGTCCACTACAGCAATGGCGGCTCCGCCCATCTCCCTCTTCCCGTTCTGATGCTTTCGTCAAGAGAAAAAGATCCCAGCTTGCTTTCATATCCTAATCCACCTCCTCCGCAGGTTACCCATTTGGGTATGGGTCGCCAAGGCGGCTCTGCGCCGCGGCTGACATGTCCGTCTTCCGGGACGCCGTCAAGGATTACCTGGGCGGTAAGGTTGATGCAGTGGATGCGGCCAGGGGCGACCACAAGCTGGAGAAGCCGAAGAGATCCGACGAGGTTGTGGTGGAGAAGTTCTCGGGGCTAAGGATAAGGTGGGAGGTGGAAATAGATCTAGATGCTGTAGGGTTATCCTTTTTTTTCATTTTTTTTCTTTTATCAATTGAGGAATGTGGTCTTCCTTCACCAGGAATCCACATGTATCGGGTGTGGAACTAAGCAACCATTTCTCCGATGTCCGTTTCATTCGTTTGCCTGCAATAAGGTAAGGATTTGAGGTATTAAACTTTGTTTTTCTTGGTAGAAGGTTTTCCTTAGTGTTCTTACAAATGTTCAGGAATTTAATGGTTGGGGACACGATTTCTGGTTGCTGGGCCACCGTCGGTGTGTTGACAGAAAAGGGGAACCCCAAATTGAGCTCTGCTGGGAAGAACTTTTGCGTCTGGAAAGTAGGGTGCTTGGATGAATCAGTTGTATCAGTCTTCTTGTTTGGGGACGCTTTCACTAAGAATTCGAAAGAGCCCGTGGGCACAATATTTGCCTTTTTCAATTCTTCCATCCGGAAGGATGTAGGGGTATGTCTTCCCAAGGCAATCTCCAATTGACAATCCGAGTCATTGCATTGGTCTGATTACTACTTTCTATTCGACAGGGAACAGGCTTCTCTTTGAGTGTATTTTCAGCTGGCCAAATTCTTAAGATGGGGACTTCAGCTGATTACTGTGTTTGTAAAGGAAAGAGAAAAGATGGGATGCCT
The DNA here is from genome assembly GCA_022559845.1 of Amorphophallus konjac. Lineage (NCBI taxonomy): Eukaryota > Viridiplantae > Streptophyta > Magnoliopsida > Alismatales > Araceae > Amorphophallus > Amorphophallus konjac. The sequence goes on from JAHNEJ010001597.1 coordinate 195,478, forward strand.
TGTACAATGGTTATAAATAAGTATGCTCCATGCTCTGGACAGCACTTTTCCCCCAACATCATTTGAGTCATGTTGTGTTTATTATATTGCTGAGTTCATGGTTATGAATGCCAAGCCATCTGAGTCCTTTTAATATATCTTGGTGAAATTTGCTTGTGTTACACAAACACAAGTGCTTTGGTCTCCTTTTAGGTGGTTAAACTATGCATGCAATGCTTACCGTACCCAATTTATCACAGTAGATTTCTTCTTAACCTTTGGTGCTACAATCGCAGAATAAGGGTATGGACTACATGTGTCCGACTTTTTGTCCAGTTGATCTTCTTTCCTCTCCCTGTTGGATAAAACACTATTCTTCTTACGATATCAGGCCCCCAAGTTCCCCCCCCCCCTACCATAATATTGAAAAAGGATGGGCATTGGCGTGGTACATTGTGTTTCTGATTTCCTGAGTCATCACATATCATTGTCCCTTTTGATGCTCATTCGAGGTAAATTTTGCAGTTTTGAAAGTAACAGGTGTTTTCCATTTTTTGTCATTGTCTATCAAAGCTGTAACCAAATCACTGTTTATGTCATTTCAGGCGTCAAGGCATATACTGCAAATACCATTTGTCGGTAAGAAAATGAATTCATCTCTTTGTTGGCACTTAAGTGGAAACTTTTTTTTCTTCTTTTTCTGATTCTGTGTATAATTTGAACTTTTTGCAGAATGCATCACAGAAATATAAGACTATGCGTTCAGAGCTCAAGGGAGGGTAAGTTGTTCAACTGCTGAATCGTGTTTAAAATATTTTTAGTCGATGTAAACAGCACATGCAGCTGCTGTTCGGTGGCCATGGCCTCACACATGATAATGGACAGGGGTTAACTTCTTTGTCAACAAGCATCTCTTGGGTTTAGACAGACGCTTTTAAGGATTTAGCATTGATTTTTTAAGGGGTTGATAATCTAATGACAGCCGGCGCTAGATTTTTGTTTAACTCTTTGAATCCGATACAAGAGGTTTACATGGCAAGGCTTTTGTCATTCATGCTAATTTTGAACTATTCCTTCAATTTAATTGAAATAGAGAAAGCTGAAATTATTATTTAGGCCACATAAATAATTATCTTATAAGCTCTGCCATGGCCGGTCCCAAGTCCGGATGAGAAAGGAGGAGGGTTTGTGTTAGGTTGACAGCCATCAGTAAAAAAATTGTCACATCTCCCACATGAATTCTGATCTAAATACATTTTGTGCTAATGCCAGGGCGTCCCCTCGGAAGCGACGCGTTACATCGGAACCCGGATGGAATGATAAGTGAGCAAGGGCTAGCTAGGGCGTTCCTCGTAAGCGATGCGCCGCAATGGTACCCGATTGCGGTGTCAAATAGGCAAGGGTTCCCGTGTGGGGTTGGACGTTCACGGGTAAAGAAGCTAATCCAAAAACATAGGATCCGTCTAACTACTTGGAATATAGGAACTTTAACGGGTAAGGGAGAATTGGTTAAGATAATGAAGGATAGTAGGGTTATCATAGCTTGCCTACAAGAAACTAGGTGGAAAGGACATAAAGCTAAAGATATTGATGGATATAAAATTTGGTATATGGGTAATAATAACTCTAGAAATGGTGTTGTTATAATAATAGATAAAAACTTAAAAGATAGAGTTGTAGAAGTTAATAGATTGATGTTAATTAAACTTATCCTAGGTGAGGATATTTTGAATATAATTAGTGCATATGCACCTCAAGAGGATTAGAAGAGAGTATTAAAAAATAATTTTGGGAGGCTATTGATAATTTGATCCAAAATATCCCTAGTGAAGAGAGAATCTTTATTAGAGGGGATCTTAATAGTCATGTGGGTAAAGATAATAGAGGTTATGAGAGGATTTATGGAGGGCTTGATTTTGGCAATAGAAATGATATGGGTTATACTATTCTTGATTTTGCTATGGTCTATGATCTAGCAATTACTGATACATTCTTTAATAAGAGGGACGAACATTTAATAACATACAAGAGTGGAACACATATAAGTCAAATTGATTATTTTCTTATTAGGAAGGTCGATAGAGTTTTATGTAAAGATTGCAAAGTTATTCTTGGTGAGAGTCTAGCCTCTCAACATAGGTTGTTAGTAATGGAATGTCTTTATCCTTAAATGCAAAAGAAATATATTATAAATATTTGTTCTAAGATTAAATGGTGGAATTTAAAAAGTAAAAGTTTAGAAACATTTAAAAATCATCTATTAAAGGAAAATATTTAGAATTTAGAACAAGAAACTAATGTAATGTGGAATAATGTTACAAATTGTATAACGAGTGTAGCAAAACAACTCTTAGGTGAATTTAACGGTAAAAAGAATTTAGAAAAAGAGACTTGGTGGTGGAGTGAGGAAATTCAAAATACCATTAGAGTAAAAAAAGAGTACTTTAAAGTTTGACAAACTAACAAAAATAATCAAACCTTAGAAGCTTATAAAATTGTTAAAAAGAGGGCTAAGAAAATAGTTAGCGAAGTTAAATCAAAGGCATTTGAAGATTTATATAATAAATTAGGAACCCGAGAGGGCGAAAAGGACATATTTAAACTTGTTAAATTAAGAGAAAGAAAAATTAGAGATTTAGATCATGTTCGTTATATTGAAGATGAAGATCAAAGGGTTTTAACTAAGAATCTTGAGATTAAAGAGAGGTGGCATAGTTATTTTAGAAGTTACTTAATGGAGATTGCATCAATGATTCTTCTTTAGAAGGTATCCAAGAGTCCATGATATTTGATAAATATCAATATTTCAGGCGTATTAAGATGTCAGAAGTGGAGGATGTTTTAAGGAAAATGAAAGTGGGTAAGGCCTTAGGACCAGATGGGATACCTATTGAAGTATGGAAAGGCCTATGAGATATTGGTATTCAGTGGCTAACTAAACTTTTTAATAAAAATTTAAAGAAACGGAGAATGCCAGTAGTTCCTTTCTATAAAAATAAAGGAGATATTCAAAGTTACAATAATTATCGTGGAATTAAGTTTATGAGTCATATTATGAAACTTTGGAAAAGAGTAATCGAAAAACACCTCCGATATATGACTACTGTATCAGAAAATTAGTTTGATTTTATGTCGAATAGATCTACTACAGAAGCTATTTTTTTACTACGGCAGTTAATGGAGAAGTATAGAGAGATGAGAAAAGATTTGTATATAGTTTTTCTTGATTTAGAGAAGGCGTATGATCGAATACCGAGAGAATTGATTTGGTGGACATTAAGAAAGAAATGAATCTCTCAAGGATCTGTACGACGGTGCTATTATTAGTGTTCGAACTATTGCTGGAGAGACTAGTGAATTTCCAGTTTCTATAGGTTTGCATCAAGGTTCTGCACTAAGTCCATATCTCTTTGCCTTAATTATAGATGAAGTAACAAAACAATTGCATGAGGATATCCCTTGGTGTATGTTATTTGCAGATGATATTATCTTAATTGATGAGAGTATTGATGTTTTAAATACTAAGTTACAGCGTTGGAGACTTGCCTTGGAGTCTAAAGGTTTTAAAATTAGTAGGAGTAAGTCAGAGTTTATACATTGTAATTTTAGTAATGGGAGAGTGGTACAGGAAGACATAGTTCTAATTGATGGGCATAATATTCTGAAGAGTAGTAGTTTTCGATATTTAGGGTCTATCATTCAAGAGAATGGAGAGATTTATGACGACGTTACACATAGGATTAAGCTAGGCCAGTTAAGATGGAGAAGCGTATCAGGAGTCCTCTGTGATCGTCGTATGTCTGTGAAACTCAAAGGGAGGTTTTATAGAACGACTGTGAGACTTGCTTTGTTATATGGTACCGAGTGTTGGGTAGTACGAAAGGAACACATTCACAAAATGTGTGTAGTAGAGATGCGGATGTTGAGATAGATGTGTGGCAAGACTAAGAAAGACAAGATATGACCGAATTGACTTAGGGATAACCACAATTGATAGTAAAATGAGAGAAAATAGACTCAGGTGGTTTGGTCATGTGCTTCGTTCCCCTAACTCAGCGTCGGTTAAAAGATATGACCGAATCTTAGTGGATGCTAGTAAAAGAGCTCGGGGAAGGCTTAAAATGAGATGGTGTGATGTTATTAGGAAGGACATTAGCTTCTTGGGTTTAAATATGAATATAGCACTTGATAGAAGTCTTTGGCGGAACATGATTCTTGTAGCCGACTCTAAATAATTGGGATAAGGCTATGATGATGATGATGATAAATAATTATCTTATAGAACATTCATTACGTATGTTCTCTTTCTTCTGTATGAAAAGTGCTTCAGTTTTGTTCCTCTAATGATGTATCACTATTTTCGTTGAAGATTAGTTAGCTCTCATAGGTTACAGATGATGCGATTATATGCAGGAACCTAAGAACTGCATTCAGGCTGCAGTCCGAGGGCATACACTTGGTCGATCCTCTTAAAGGCAGATCCTCAAAGGCAGTGCAACCAGTAAAAGTTTTGTCTGTCGATGGGCTCAAAAGGGTTCTCAGGTGTGTTTTGGTTTTGAAATTTGAACCCAGTAATACTTTTCCCTCAGTATAATGACCAGATAAACCCATATTTCTTTCACTAATTGTGTCAATTAATGCTTATCTAGGGGCATTATACACGTAGACTGTAGTGAATGATCACCATTCTACAGCTGTTTTTTGCATAAAAAGGTTTCAGTTTTTTTTGCAAGTATCAAGATTTTTCAGTTTTACCTCCACCATTCCCTGTGCAACCTTCATGTTAGTCAACAAAGGTCCATTTTATGATTCATCTTGTTCTCTTTAATGAACAGATTTCATTCTCATGCCATACATTAGCTGATTTCTTTGGGCCTATTTTCTTCAAATAACACATTATTCAAGAAAGGATTTATCTTAGAAATGTTAGTATCATCACTGCTTCAACTTTTGTACAAGTTTCTTATGTTTTGCTATGCTTTGGAATCCAGTAACACCAAAATTTTGAACAAAATGCAATGAGAACATGCAAATATGCTTTGTTATTACTTGGAATTACAAAAAGATTATTATTGAAAACAAAATTATATTTTTACATATGACCATAGTTTTAGTAGCTAACCACAGAAAAACAGTAAAAATGCTTGTTTTGAGGAACACCTTACCCTTCATTATCCTATACCTCTTTATTATCCAGCTAAATCAAAACTGCAGAATCCATATGAACAATGCAATCAAACAAGCAGAAAAAAAATAAATTTCAATACATTTGAAATTTCATTATTTGAATATACAAATGCATACCTTTAAATTAGCATCATGGGACCCCAAAAACATTCAGAAAATTCATAATTTAAGAAGACCAACTTTATACAAAATAGGATGATATCATAGAAATAGCCATATAGATAAAGGAATAGCCATAAGATGGCCCGAAAAATCCTGCCCATAAACCATAGTTGTCAAGGTGGTAAGGCAACCCAAGGCGTACTTGGGGTCCCCCGGTGCCTAAGGGCTTAGGTGCCTGCCTAAGAGGTGCCTACACACCAAGTACGTAGGAACCAGTTGGCAAAAAATATACATACAATTTTATTTGCAAAGGTTTATTCTGAAATAACACTAACATGCCATATAAACCATAAATAGTAGTAAGTGACATTGCAATCAAGTATAAAAATTAAATATGGGATAAAAATAATCACCATTTATCACAAACACATTGCAATAAAGCACCAAAAAACATCACCATTTATCACAAAGAAGCATGTCATATGATAGCAAACAAACATCACCATACACATTAAGCATTAACTAGCAAAGTAACAAAGACAATAAAACTACTAAAGTCAATGTTCAAGAGCAGCCTTGTGTTTGTCTGAATCTGTCTATGGATAGTGTGAGCATGGTTCATGGACTCAATCCGGATCATTGTGAACTTGAGCCATGATTTGGGGTGGATTGGTCCGATCCACTATTAATTATTTAAATAGTAGTATAACATTCAGAAACTAGTTTAAAAATTCTTTTAAAATGTAAAATTATAATAATGATATAACATTAGCCATTGATCTAGCATTTCATTCATGAAGAGCATGAAACTCTATTTTTGAGTTTATTGATTCTCTAATCATTATATAATGTTCAAAAGTTCGTTAAAAATGGGAAAAACTACTGTAAATAATTCATTGATACTTAGAATTTAGATTGATGAAATAGTAGTTCTACAATTTGAAATATAGGGTAAATCATCCAAACGTTGTAAGAAGTTTTGAATTTGCAAAAAAAAAAAAAGGAAAACCTTGAATGGTCGACTTGGCCGAGTCGACCCGAGTGGGGCCAATTTGTACCGGATCATGGGGGATCCAAGTCAGTCATGATCTTCAATCTGGAAAACCTTGAGTGTATGTGAAAGGGGCATAAGGGCCTGTTGCAGCAGAGCCCTTGTTGAAGGAGTGTGTGGAGCTTTGGGCTGCCTTTTGCAGGTCCAACTAGGCCCAGCTGCACCTAGCTCCCAGAAAGACGCCTTCCTGCCTAGGTGCCGCTTAGGTGCCACCTAGGAGCCTTGACAACTATGCCAGAAACATGCACCATACCCCACAGTTATTCATCTATAGGCCACAGGAAAGAGGGTCAATCAGATTCTGTGATAGCCACCACCTTTCATCAATCCCGAGAAACCTGCTGTATAATGTGTGCGAATGGACATTGTATACCCAGTACCATTTGCAACCCACGCTCACTAGTACCTAATGGTCTTTGGGATAAGGCTCAGGGTGGAGGTTGGAAGGACACTGGCTATCCCAGCTGAAGGAGCTCTACCTTTACTGGAACATCTTATATCTCTAATGTAATACCCGATCTGTGTACATCAAGTCCCCAAGTCATACCTCTGTGCAGCATATCTCCGAACCAATTACTCCTTGTCCCTTGCATATGTATATTATGACATTGTTTAATACAATGGCATCTCACTATTAGGGTCACGGGAAATCAAACTGTGTTTCCTGCACTTGATCCTTACTGTTACCTTCTCCAATAAAACTATTGGTAATGGTTAGGAAATCTCATAATCTAGTTGTATTTATTTTATCATTATGTCCTATGACGCTATACTGGTATTAATTATATTGCATAAACTATCTCTTGCCAGGATTAGGTACACGTATATATGGCACTCTATATGTTTGATGGTTTGGTACAGTCCACTACTGAGTGTTTGTCTTTTAGAAAATTGTCCTAACTGCTATCGAAACCTTAGTAATGAAGTTGATTACAGGTTATCAGTTATCATTTGCATCCTTACCATGCACTATATGGGCAATTCAGTTGGAAAGCTTCATTAATACACTATTTTTGACCATGCCCCCTGCAATTTGACCATGAAGTCATGTGCTTGAACTGCTAAATCACCGACGGAAAATTTGAATTGAGAATTGTTCGACTCATGGTTTTAATATAAAATTGAATATCTGTTTAAATGGGCAATGCGTGGGATGCAAGCGGTTCGGTATGTACATCTGTTTAAATATTTTTTTATGTTTTCATAATGTGACTTATTTGCTTAGTTGGTTAGTAGTGTTAGGTTATATATGTGAGGTAGCAGGTTTGACTTGCATGGGCCACTTTTTTGGGTCATTTTTCATTATTTTTCTAATCTTGAAAATTTTAAATGATTTTCTCACTTTTAAATTGTAATTAGCAACCTTAATGACTCTTTTTAAACATAATTTTTAGATAATTATAATATATTTAATTAATAGCATCTAATAAAAATAATTTTAACATCACATATCCCAACACTATTCATCTTCAACTCATTTATTTTATTTTTTTAAATTACTTTTATTTAAACAATTTTCTCACTTTTATAATTTAATTAGCATCCTTAATGACTTTTTAAACATAATTTTAGATAATTATGATATATTAATGAATAGAATATAATAAAAACAATTTAAACTTCACATATCTCAACACTATTCATCTTCAACTTATTTATTTTTATTTTATTCTATTAATTAAATGTATTATGGTTATCTAAACATTATATTTTAAAAAGACTCATTAAAGTTACTAATCAAAATTTAGAAGTGAGCAAATCTTTTCTGTTAAGTGAATAAATTGTTTCAAAATTAAAAAAATAATGAAAAGTCATAAAACAAAAATGACCCATGCAAGTCTTGAAATTGCAACCTCATGTATATAACTGAACACTCTAGCCAACTGAGCTAATCTATCTTAATAAAATTTGTTATAATTTTATTTATAATAGATTTTTTTGAGTCAGACATTTTTTTTCTTTCTTCTTGGCACGCGGTGGCACGTTATCATACCATACTGTACTAGGCCTATGCCAAACCCTGGCTTGACTGTTTATTTAACAAAGCTCTATTGTACATACCCTTGAACAGATAAAAAATTTCTTTAGGATATCCTTTATCATTTGTTTAGATCCCATTGTTCCCCTGTATCCTGAGTCCCCGAGTCCTATGTGGAGGGAGGACAGACGAGTGAAAGCAGAGAAGGATACAAGATCAACAGAAGATGATGCAACATGAGGGCAATGGTGCAAACATGGACTCATGATTAGTGAGGATATGTGCAGTTTCTTGCGTGGTAAGGGAGGAGATATAGATGTGGACAGGGTTAATCACAAGTAACATACTACTTTTACTCCCTTAAGATACCCCTTAAACTTCACAGCGACGTATATGAATTTGTTGGCCATCTGGTTAATAAGATGGAGCACAACCTCCATGGAGTGATGTGGGGAAGCACCCACAAGGGAGTAAGAATAGCATTATGCAGATTAACAATGGAATGGAAGGAGATACGTGCATCAGCAGAAGAAAAAATAATTGCTTTCTTTGAGATTTATCTTGGTACTTTATTTGTTACTGCAAATTCCATAACTTTTAAATATTTCATTTCAGCCGACTGCTTTGAATGGTGATTTGTGTCATTTCTTTCCAGAATCCTGGTGACTTCATGATCATCAACTAGGTAAAATTTTTGGAAGCCTTTCCCCCCTCCAAGGAGGAAGTGGACTGCCCACTAAAATTATCGAAGAATAAATAGTAGTATGATCAAAAGATGAGAAGTTCCTCTCCCCCTAAACCCCCAGACATCAACCAGAAAATAAAATAGAAGTTTCTAGATTGACCTTAGAATGCCTTCCTGAAAATGGGCTGAGGCAATCAAGTTGCTTTTGGGGAACTCCCAGTGTTGTCTTTTTCCAACATTCAGTTTTAAATATCTCTGATGTGCCACTGGCCATCTTGCCGATACCGAAACCGTTTCGGACCTACTCACTGTAGCAGGTCTGAAACCAAAAAAATATTTTTAATGGTTTCGGACTGAAATCGGTCCAAAATCGGATGGTTTCGGTCCGAAACCGGACCTGCTCACCCTATTTTTTTTCCTTTTTGAATGTTTTGAACCGGTTTCGGCCGAAACCGAAACTGGTACGTTTCGGTTTCGGTCCTGGCAGAAAATGATACCGAAACCGGTAATGCCATCCTTGGGCTTAACCCTATCGTACTAGATTCAATGGATTTCTTTTGACTTTGAATAGGATCTGACTTGCTAATTAACAGTAATGCAGGCAAAGTGACAACCAACAGCCAATCACAGGGTATAAGATTTCTGTCTGAGATGGCAGGTAAAGCAGGTTGCTCCTTAATTTAATTCTCTGATCTACTTTCTACCTATTTGACCTTGCTCTTATAATGACCAGCCAAATCAGCTATGCAAAGTAGAGGCAAAGGATACACAAAGTCAAGCCAACCAAATGCAAAGTTGGAGAAAAGGTGCTTTATACACGTACTTATTAATGATAACGGATTTTATTGTCTTGTTTTGTTCCTCTCCACTAACCAAAGCAACTTCCATCCTCAGGTTACCCTCAGACATGAAGGTGGCCCGAAAGGCTGCCACAGTAAACATACAGCCCGAAGCAAAAAGAACAAAAACTTCTGAAAAGATTGTTGAACTTGAATTTTTTTGCTCTGATGATGAACGATGAGTTAGAAGTAGTTTCTTCATTTTTAGCGGTTCCTTCATTTTGATTCTATGCATTTTCAGAAGAAGTTGGCAGCATGAACTACAAGATTGTGTCCAAAATCTTCAGGTGCTGTGTATTTGATGTCTCAGAAAAAAAAACAGCCAAGTTTCAAGATGGTGATGTCTTTGTCCGCTTGGCATGGAGAGGTGTTGCATGGTACTAGCAAAGCAACATCTTACCATTGTAACATGAACCAGTCTCCACATTTGATCTGTGGAAAGGGGGAAACGTCTAGTATTTATTATTTCTCATCAAATATCATTTCAATTGTCTGACAGCGAAAGATGTTGCAGAAAATTCTTGCGGTGTAGTACTTTGTACATGATTATCAATTCTTCAGGGATGGTGCAACTCATCCGAGAGTAAATGTAAAATGTTTTCATATGTTTTCGTTAGTTTTATAATACTGGTCCACTGAATAGCTGATGCATGAGCATATTTGGATGGAACCTTGTCGGTTGATCTAAGTTGAGTTCAAGTAACTTCATTGGAGAGACGTGGAGGTTCAGTTGAGTGGATGAAAGAGTGGCTGTCTCTCTGATGCCAGAATTTCATTTGCAGACTTATGAGTTCTTGTTGAAGCAGTGTTAATTAGGTGGTTAGACTGCCAGCCTCTCATGCTAGGCCTTGTTGATTCTCCACTATGTAATCTTTTTATTTTCTTCTTAAGTAGTGTGAGAATCACTCCCCAATATTCCTTTTCCTTCTTTCAGTTTGTAAATGGAACCTTTGTACAAGCTTTGCCAAAATTAAGTTCTACTCAAATATTTAAAATGCCCAAAAAAACCTCCTCTTACTACTACAATTAGACGGACACCTTAATGTTTAAATGTAATACCTTTCTACCGTTTTATGTTTATGTTAAACCTAGTGACTATTTTAATATCTACAAGCCCATATCATTAACTAATAAAAAGCTAATGAGAAAAGATGGAGGTGGCAACTTTGTAGCTACCGAAAGCTGTCTCGGTGGCCCACCTAATCGCCAAGGCAGCTGTCTTTCAAAACAATGATACACATATATATATTATAGAACATCGCCACAATAATAGGGCATTAGATCTGCGAACAAGGTTTGCCGACTCGGCGAGTTGGACCAACTCGGATTCTGCCTGATACGCTACGCGTCGGCTTGACTCGGGCCGGGTTGTTCAACTTCTCCTTCGCTGACTTGAGTTGACTCGTGCCAACCAGACTGATTAGGACTGACTTGGGTTCGCCGACTCTCATCTGTACATCACTGATCGGCCAACCCTGTATGGGAAAATGCCGGGCGCACGTGATGTCAAGGGGACGTGGCACCTTTGGCTGGCCGCAGTTGCATTGATCTTTGTGACAATTTGGACAAAAACAATTGTCGCCAAAATCGTTTACCAGAGCGTCCCTAATCCGCGTCCAAAATGCGTCCCTAATCCGCGTCGATGAGCATATGTAGTCCTTGCTCAGCATGTAGGGGATCCAGTGGAACTATAAACCCCATATAGAGGTGGGAATCTCTTTTAATTCATATTCCCTCCCCACCAAAGCACAGTGGCAAAGCCATAGAATCCCCATGTCCCTTGTCCCTGTTAGAACGTCAATGCTTTTAATTTGATATTTTGAGCTACGATGGAGTAATCCCCCTCACCAACAATTGTTAACCCCCCCTTTTTTCTGGGTGGGTGGGGGGGGGGGGGAGGAAGAAACTTTGAAGGATCCACAAAACCCCTGGAGGCACTCGGCACTTGATGTTTGGAGATGAGCTCCGCCCAATGTGTGCACAAAACTAAGTTATCACCATGTGGGTGCGAATTGCCGTATGAAAAACGTCCAGCCGCGGAATCAAATTCTCGTCAAAGATGAGAAAGTGGTTACAGGATGAGAAGACATAATGGAGGAACGGGGAAATGAAGAGGGGGGGGGGTGGAAAAAAAAAGGGTAGGAATTTAAGAAGATTTTTGTTTGGCAGAAGGATGAAGCTGATGGGGACCTATTTGAGCGTCTTGCACGCACCGCCGCTATTTGTAGTACATCTCACTGTTAGAGATAAGCTCATCTAGAAGAAGACGATGTATTATACAAGTTCTTCCATTCTCTTCTCAGACGTACGATTCTGTTTATCAAGTAGATCAGGAAATTGAAAATATTTTGCGAAAATGTGTTGAAGAAAGTCTCGAAACTAAAATCTCATAGGAAGAGCAGAAGACGTACATGATGTGACACTCTTTGAAGTGTGATGTGATGACATTCCTGTGATGGTAGCTTACAAAGCTCGGGCCTTTTTTTTTTTTTTTTGAAACAACGAAGAACCCACCCTTTGGGCTAAGCTCGAATAATTTGTCCACTTTTCCCGTGCATTGCATGGGAATTTCATGATGGCGGCCTCTAAAGTTTTAATACGACCGCCTTTAGGAGGTCATTAGGAGGGGGTTATTATTTCGGGTGGAGATGACATCCTGTCAAGCAAGCAGAAAAAAAAAATTGGGTTCAAACATGAGAGCATAAGAATACTGGTGAAGCAGATCAAGATGGAGAGGAACTCATCCGGGATTGCAGAATCTGCTACCAAGTACTGGTCAATCTTTTTCTCCTTTTTTCTCTGTGATTCTTGCAAACCTCTACATCCTGGAAGAGGGAAGCAAGAAACAATGTCTTCCAGCAAGAAGAGGGCCGTTCCTTTTGTTTTCCCTCATTTAAAAGGCTACATATTGAAAGATTCCTGCCATACTACTTTCCTCCCTCCCTTTTCCTCTGGCATCTTATGCCGTGTGCCCACCCCTCCAATCTCAGCACCCAAAACCTGTGGTCTATCTCTTTCTAACTTTTCTACCATCACCCCTCCTTGTTCTCTATCGACCCCAAGAGTCACACCCTTGTGGGTGTTGGCTTGCTATATAAGTGGTGCAGACCTCCAATTGATTAGCACAACAAGTAGGAAATAGAGATACCGGCCTGCCTCTTCTCTCTTCCTTGTCTTGATTACCCAGCTTCAGTCCAGCCTTCTGTTTCCCCTGGTTTGGTGGGATGGCTTCCAAGAGAATTATCAAAGAGCTCAAGGACATCCAGAGAGACCCACCAACATCATGCAGTGCAGGTCTACTTGAATAAGGGCACCACAGATTTGACAGTAAATTCATGATCTTGTGTGCTTTGCTAACTTCTCACATGCTCTCTCTCTCTCTCTCAGGTCCTGTGGCAGATGATATGTTCCACTGGCAAGCAACTATAATAGGGCCTGATGACAGTCCTTACGCAGGAGGGGTCTTTCTTGTGAGCATACACTTCCCACCAGACTACCCTTTCAAACCTCCCAAGGTAACAAATTAACCCCTGAGGACGGCGACCCACACAAGATAGCAAGTCCATAAGAACTAATTGGGATTCCCTGCTGATTGCTCTCTCGTGTTCCGCCTCAATCAGGTTGCCTTCAGGACCAAGGTGTTCCACCCCAACATCAACAACAACGGGAACATCTGCCTGGACATACTCAAGGAGCAGTGGAGCCCTGCCCTCACCATTTCGAAGGTAAACAAGAGGAAAACAAAGCGAGAAACGCTAGGCTCTCTCTCCTTCATGGAAAAGTTGAGATGGTGGCCTGGCCGGATGAGTAATCAATTGTCTGAGAACCTGCTTATCCTACTATAGTTCTTCTCAAATTCACATTTAATTCTCTGAGAGATGTGAGTATAGAGATCTTGAGAAAAAAAAAGGTGGGCGTCACTGGATTAATTTGAACCCAAATCTCTCACACTCCGTGTAGACCCGAGTACCATGTCACTGTGCTAGATTCCCCATCATCTAAAAGGAATACTATATAGTTCCAGAATTGTAGATGAAAGGTGTTTAGTTTGATTAATCTCACATCAGCCATGCACAGAAAGATCCATTCCTATTCCCCTCCCTTTGTTTTTAATCCCCTTAAAATCTCTCTGTTTCTGTCAATTGGATTTGAATTGGATGTTCATGGCATTAATATCTATGACCAGGTGCTCCTCTCCATCTGCTCCCTGCTGACCGACCCCAACCCCGACGACCCACTGGTCCCGGAGATCGCCCACATGCTCAAGACCGACCGGTTCAGGTACGAGTCCACCGCGCGGAGCTGGACGCAGAAGTACGCCATGGGCTGAACGGGGGGCCACAGCCGTTTGAGGAATTTCATCATACAGATTTAGATCACCCTACAAATAAATGCCTCCAACGCTCTTCCAGACGCCCGCCTGGAGAGTCCCCCGTGGATCAAATAGTTACAGACGAGAGTATAGATAGAGTCGATAGTGATTGATGTGGAACTGATTTCATCTGTTTAAATTGAAGCCTGTATGTGTCTTCAAGAGTTTGCTGGAGAGATGTCCCCAAGCTTTTGTCTCCTTCTAAGATTAAATAAAACGGCATTAAATTTTTTGAAGAGGTCGTTGAATGGCACAGAAAAAAAATTGCATGACTTGGTTTGCGTTGTCTGCAAATTATGGTTCAGTCACACACAAACCACAATATGTTTATTATTGGTTCAGCAAGGCTAAAAAAGCACCAAGAAAGAAAGAGAGAGCTGTTTGGAGTCTGTGCTGTCTTGAGATCATCATGTCCTTAAAAGGCTACTTCTTAGGGACGTACTGTGGCAAAAGTTTTAGATAGACACCAATTTTGACTTTTAGTTTCAACATGAAAAATATTCAATGGGAATAAATGAATGTCATTTTAGATAGTTATACACAAGTTGATCATTTTAGATAGCTAAATGAAGCATGTTTGTTAGAGAAGCAGAGAAGATTTAGTCTTCTATGTTCACTGGTGTTAGAACTTTGTTCAATCATTATCATGCTCGTATATTTGGGGTTTGGTTTTCAGCCAACTGTGGCTTTGTTTATCCTGATGTATGGGTGGAACATATGCTCCTTTGTGTATGTACTCTTCAATGGGTTAGTGAAAGTTGCTATCTCACTTGACCCCCCCCCCCCCCAAAAAAAAAAGAGTCCCTGACAGATTTGGGTTTTATTTTCTCCCCTCTGTCATGATGTCCCTTATCCCACCCCCTTGTTTTTGCTTCTCTTTAATTGGGGACCCCTGCAGTTGACTCTTGTTGCCATTCAATTGGAATTTTCGCAGAAATGATAAAAGAATAAAGTATATATTTCTTTAACATTTTGTTCCATGGAAATATGGAAGTATTTCAACGAACGTTGTAGCTTCCAGCATTAGTTTAACAGTTTGTTACCTTGAAGTATACTTGATATTCCTGTAACTGGTCAGTAATGGTGGCTAACAATCAGGGGCTCTAGGTGAAGGGGAGAAAAAAACAAGGGAGCCAAGATAAGAGACATTCTGAAAGGGGAGAGAAAATAAATAAAGTTTAAATAATGCAAGGGGCATTAATTAATTATCCCAAAATAAATTCAAGATACACTTTGAAGTGAAAACCGCATCAAACGCGGCCACGAAACAAGTCAGCAGTAAAATAACCATTTAGCCCCAAATCATGTTAAGGAACGTGCCAACACGGTAGACGTGCGGTGACCAGTTGAGGCTGCTACCAGATCCTCCCGCGGAGAGGAGGACAGAGCCTAACCAGAAGGCGACTCTTATATAATGCTCCAAGATATTGATTGCTCGATGGATCGATAGAGATAACGAAATGTTGTGACCGCCAGACTCCATCCTGGTTGTTTGAACTACCCGTTCTGCTGTGCGAGCTCCCCCACCCACCCAATTTGTCATATTATTGACTTCCCCACTAGAAACACACAATTAGACAAAAAGAACAATATGACTCTGAGGGGTTCACTTCAGGCAATCAAGTGAGGCGTTTTAGCAACTCAAGTAGGTTACGCCGTGGTGACAGACTGCTCACAGAGCAAATCAACAGTCATACATGAAGATGAGAGGAGTCGTCACTTCTCCAAAACAAAGATTTCTGCAAAGTAAACCCCAGTGGACAGAATGCTCCTACCAAATGCTCGGTAAACACCATATTATGATTAATCTTCAGTGGAACTTCATTAAAACGATCAGATATATGCTATCAATGTCACAAAGGGATGGCATCTTGCAATTGAAGGTTAAAAAAAATGGAACGAGTTTCAAATCATTTTGATTGAAACCTGTTCTCCACCGTCAAGAGAATCCGTCCAAAAAAAAAAACGGATGAACAGACATCAGGCACAGACCTCCCCCCCCCCCACCACACACACACACACTCCGAAGAAAGCGGGGGTGGTGGGGTTGGATACTGAGAAATGTTTGCTTCCCCGAACTTCTGCCGCACACATTTTGTTAAGGGCTATCATCCCTCCACGCATCTCTCGAATGGGCCTCAGAATGGAACCACGTACGGCAGAGCATGTATCCCAACCTCGGGCAGGAAACACGCCCGCGGGGGCCAAGAGCAGAGAGCGCTCCCAAGGCCCGCGTCTTCACTGGCAGCTTCCCCTCCTCTGGTTTCACCCTCGCCATGCTGCCGCCTCCCGCTAGTACTTGCCTTCCCGAAGAGCCAGTCCTGGTCGTCGTCTTCAGGGTTCTCCACCTGAACCGGCGGGGGATTCCACTCCAGTATTAACTTTCTGTACGTCCGTCTCACTTCGCGATCACGGCTGCTGCGACCGCTGTGGACCCTGCAGGGCTCAGCAGGCTTGCCATCGGCGGTTTCCTGTAATTCTTGAGACAGGGTGGCGCCGGTTCTCCCCGAGAAGCATGGCTGCTCCGCGGAGGAAGGTGGGCCACGACGCACGGCTGCTTTGGGTCCTTCTTGTCCTCGGGCAGCAGGAACTGTCTCGGTCCTTCCCGAGGAACACGGCTGTTCGCTCGAAATACGTGATTCTGTGTCCTTGTGTCTCGTCAAAGGCAGCCGAATGCGAAGCCCATTATTCCCTGCACAAGATCGATGAAGGAAATGGGATGTTTAGGGTGGGAGGGTCAAGGCGTCAGACAAGAACGACGAGCGTACATCAGAAGAGCCAGGGTGGTGCATATATCTATAACAAGTGCTCACCATGGGTGGTTCGAATAACTCCAACAGACTCGTGCTTGCTCCTCTTGCTGCTGTTCTGGGTGCTGTCAGAAGAATCACAGAGACTCTGAACTGCCGCAGGACCTCCTCGTTCCTCTGTAAGGGTGCTCTTCTCTAGCTGTTCGCCATCATCTTCTCTAGTCTTTGTAGTGTCCACGGTTTTATGAATAGATTGGCTCAATTCCCCGTAGTGCCTCTTCCTGTGGACGTGTTTTTCAGCTTCGGCCCTTTCCTTGTCCCCCAAGGCCTTCTCTTTCTTCCCCTCCTCTTCCCTCTTCTTCTCATTCCTTCTCTCTTTCTTTCCCTTCCCTCTTTCTTTCCGGAGCTTCACAGCACCATAATTTGTCAGTGCCATGGCAAAGCAGAGAGAAGCAACCAACCAAAGGACAAGCAAGGAGAGAAGTCATCATAGTTGATGCTCAAGCCCATAGTGGGAGAATTGCTTTGCAGGATGTAAATATTATTCAAGTAGATACAATCCTGGGGAACTGTCACAAAAAAGAAAACTTTGAACAGACTCTTTAGTCTTTTAGCGGTACATTACCAGGGTGCTACACAGAATTGGTAACCACTGCGGTGAAGCAAGAACACTAAAATAACTCAATAGCTGACTCTGTTTCAAGTCAAAATCTCTCTCAACAAAGAAATGTGCCACCTAGAATTGTTTAACTATAAGCAATGGCTAAAAACATTCAATTGGTATACGTCAGATCACTTCATGTGATGAAGTCATCAGTTCATGACACACTCAAATCCAAACCTTATTATTCATGCTCCAAGATTACAGTTTGTAAACTCAAGCAAAACATTGTAGCTTGAACTGCACAGGACCATTTTTCCCCCCTGTTAACCAGTCTTCTCAAAATTTCAGTAACTGAAATCTGCACTACACAAAAAAGAGACAACATACAGTCCAATTTCTACATTAAAAAAAAATGAACCCAGCCATCAATCCCAAATCTCACAACCAAAGGGAAAGAATGCCATATTTCTGGCAGAAAGTATAAATTTCAGTTTAAATTTCACTTTGTCACTATAATCAGGGTTCCTTCTCTATCCGTTGAGCTTACTCCTTCATCTTGGATGGAGGAGTCAGTACAATCTTGCCATTCAGGTTTGGCAGCCTAAGAGTCGGCAGAAAATGAAGATTCTCATATGAAAGATCTCTCATGGAATACCGTCCACCCGAGATAAGCTGATTCGTTTCTTACGAGACATCTCTCCAACTTGCTGTTTGTGTGAAAAGAAGGACGAGACCTTGGATCATCTATTCATAGGCTGCATTTATGGTCCGCTCAACATGTTTGAGAAGAACTGGCTAAGAGGACTTAGTGTGCCATTGGTCGCCACAGTGAGATCCTTCTTCTTATGGAGACTTGGGCCAGAGCCTAATCCCTTGGAGGAGACAATGTTGTCTGGTGGTTGATTCTCCGTACTACCTTATGATCCTTGTGGAGGGGACGCAACACCAGAATCTTCATAAAAGAGGCGAGGGCAGAAGAATCTCTTATTTTGTTTATTTGTAAGAGTGAGGAAGTGAGCTTCTCTCCTCTGTAATGTGAACACCAAAAAACCCACTTTTTGCTTCTTTTTTTTTGGGAGGTTGGGGGGGGGGGGGGGGGAGAGACCAGCTTGTGTGGTTCGTGGTTGTACAGGGACTTTTGGGGAACTTCATGATTATACTTGTACGTCACCTTTTCATTTTTATATATTAGTGGTACAATTCACTTTCAAAAAAGAATTGCATAGAGTACACAATAATCAGATCAACTGATCAATCACTCTTTTCTGAAACAATCTTTTCATGTTTAAACACCGAAATAAAAATGGTTCTCAAAGGCACAAAGGCTCTCTTCAAGTCTAGGAATGACTAAAAACTCCAAGATCCAAAACGCTATAGTTACACAATGTAAAGTCGACAGCCAATTAGCCCCTCTTTGCAAGCTTGACAACAATATTCCTTTTGTAACAAGATACTTTCAGGCTTTAGTCAAATGACTCCATGGACCTGACATGATTACCCACCAAAATCACAATGATGAAATTGGCAGCTTTCACCATTCTCATATGAACTGTAAGGATGATGATTCTTTCTTGATCAACCCACCTAACTTGTTTTAAAGTAAGCTCCAAACTTAAGGATCGCATTTGATAACAAAACAAGTCATAATCAAGAAATCCGGTCTACCAATCCGTCTGACATTCCATATTGATTGCTGTTTGGAAATACGGGGAAAAAGAAAGGAGAGTTATACTAAAACGGCTTAGGTAAGTTTTTTTTTTTTGATTTTTTTTGAGTGAACCACACATAACCCCACTGCAAAAAAAAAGATATGAATAATGCAAATTTCCTACCTTTTTTTTGCTTGTGGTACAAACCACGTCGGATGGTGCTCGAGACCCACGTCAAAAAATATGTATAGTGTAAATTTCAAATTGCACTATTTTCACTTTTTTTTGCTTGACGTGCAAGTCACCTCGGTTGCACCTCCGATAATGGCTTGGGGCCCACGACAAGATAACTTGACATGGATCCCACTAAAAATTTAAAAAAAAAACTTACCTAATCCGGTGGCCACCACCGGTGTAGTTAGTACAACTCGAGAAAGAATATCCAATGAATTGTAGGCTTGGCATACATCCTCCCCTCCAGGGAGACAATAGAATGAAAAATGGCCAGACACTAAATTCTTCCCCTCCTGTTTGGATCTAAATCACCATGCTATGCAACTAGAGGGGTTCAAAACTATGAAGAACATTCGATCTTGGCAATAACTCTCTTGGATGCCATCAGTAAAGGTACATATTCTGGTTTTAGTTGCAGGACTTGTTGGGAATGATCAGATACTGACCCGATAAGAGAACAAAATTAAGCCTGTAGAAACAAAAATAGTAATAATAATATGATAGTTAGGAATGATAAGATCTGGTTTTAGTTCAATGTTCATTATTTGCCTCAAGAAGGTCAACTAAGGTCAATCAGCTGATCCCAGATGATCCCCGAACAAACAAAAACCAATTTGATAAGCATATAGTTGATAGAAGCCCAATTGATCCTTGCAAAGATGGTCTGTAAGTCACTATAAGTTCCCAGCGTTGCATCAACATGATGCAAGCGATTGTGCACATCAATTGCTTTAAAACTGACAACCCATTTCATCAACATTTTGTTTAACAGGTATGAGTTTCTAACATGATGGCAAGTATGTGATATGAATTCTAGGATCCATGGAAGCAATATCTCATCCTGGTTGCACAATAAAAAACTTTTTGCCTTATGTGCCGTTGCCGGGATTCGAACCCGGGTCCCCTGGCTAAAATCCAGATATCCTAACCAGACTAGACGACAACGGTTTAGCAACCACAGATGAGAGATGCTTCAAGAAGTTAAACACTTAATTGCCTTTCTGTTAGCTGCACTACTTGTCAAGGCCAATGTTGTGAATATAAGCAAATATTTTTAAAACATATAATTATAGAAAGTCATGTGCATAACTATAAAATATCAAGTTTCTGACGGCCAAATACAGTATAATTTATAGGATCCTTTGTTTTTGTCAATGTATGTGTCTGATTATGCAAATACTAGTGTCATGACATCATAGAATTGATGTAATTGTCTTTGACAAGGTTCATGCCACTCAGTGATGATGCTAAAATACAATCCACCGGAAACTATAACCAAACTAACATATGACATATTTTGCTCCTACAGTCCTACAATACAGTTAGAGTATACATTATATAATTAAGTTATGAGATCTGATTATCCATAATACCTAATAATAAATAATTATGACATTAAGTCACCCTTCTACAAAAATGATGCAAGCACATAGCTGAGGGTTCAGGGAAGCCACAATCCCATAGTTCAGCATCATCACAAGTATTATCCATCCAACTAGAGATCAGCTGATCCAGCATAGGGTCCCATATATCACCATCATAGCTTTATACAACACTCATCAGCTGACCCTATACAGAAACCAAATCACTACCCCAGCCGGCATTATCCCTAGGTGATATGAAGTAACTGGGTAACATAACTTCCGAGAAGCATACCTCAACCCTTCCCATATGCAACAAAAACAAGTCTACAAAAAGAGGGCACCGATTACATCTCTTTCCTTCCAATGGTCCAAGAAGTATTAAACTTACAATTCTAGGTAAAATTATCAAAAGAATAGACATATACAATCAATAAACTCGCCTAAAAGTTAATACCAAAAGACATCAGGGGTTGTGTCTTTCGTGATGGTGATGCCCTCAACTTCCTGCAACACATTACTGAAGCTGTTCTCTGGTACCTCAAGAACAACAATAACTTTACATGCTCCTGACTGGTAAGCTCCATGATTCAACAATAAACGAAAAGCAGGAGAAGCCACATAAAAAATCAGGATTTTTATAAGTTTTCTCCATTGTCGCTAAATATCAAGCAGCCTTATTTCTTTCTTTTCTTTTTTGGCAAAAGTTCCTAGAAAAACTTAAACTACAAAAGTAAACAAAGCATTCAATTTCATCAGCACATATTTTCCCTCTTCTCAAAACCCTCGACGGAGCTACATTTACTGAATAGATCTATCATTAACACCTCCTACACGAAACCTAACTATGTATTGTGGTACACCTAGTATACTGACCAAACTTCCAATATCAATAATTCACAAGCGCTCATTAGGGGCACCTTAAATTGAGCACACTATCATTAGCTCAGAATTGTTAAAGTACCAGCGTTTACCTAGGAATCACTCTAATACAGAATTATATTCCAAAGCCAACAGGCATCTTCAATTAAACACCAGGGGCTGACATGTATAATTGAACAACTGATCTAGATTGTACACTTCACAAAAAAAGGAAACTGATCCATACTCTAATATCTAATCCTAACAAAGATGTACAACAACAATAAAAATCCACAATTCCATGTTTTTTTCTTCCAACTCCAACTATGAACAGATTGAATTACTCTATCGTGCATAACCAACTGCAAAATCTGTTCTTCTCACTCCATGACTTTACATCCTACAACAATCAGGTTCAGTCACATCATATAAGGTAGGCAACCTAGAAGGTAACATGTACCGCATAGGGGGGGGGGGGTGGCGGGGAAACCCATTCTCCATAAATATACAAACAAGACCGTATAGATGGTAGGGAAACCATCTTATCCAGCACAGAAAGAATCTTCCCGCTTAAAGATCCAAGTTTTGTTGTCCATTTGAGGAAGGTACCGCAACAAAGGACGATTCAATGGTAGTGGTGGTTCTACTTCAAACACCAACACATGTATCTCCCCTACCATCATGCTAAAGCTTATCCGATGTACAGAATCAAACGCCCCTCCAAATTCGACCACCATTCTTCCTTTCACAACATCAAGTCCAAATCTCAAACCCCGATCAACAGAAACCGCGCAACAGGTCATCAATCCCCAGATGCCCCTACTCGCAAACGCGTCAAAATCAGAATCACCTTCCCGTGTTCCAAACTTTCGAAAATCTTATAACTTATTTCCTCTCCCTCTCCCTCTCGATCTCTCTTCATATACGTACACATCAAAAAGGGCCTCCAAGGGATCACACAAAGAAGGATCCAAGAAGAACATCAAATCGCAACAATCTATTCGCATCTTGTAGCAATTAGCAGACATCAGTGATTGGGGGGTGATCATGCTGGTTGCTCTACAGCAACGGCACAAACCTTTATCGAATCGGTCAAGGCCAAGCCCCTCTCAAACCCCGGAGGCGGGTATGGGAAGCAGCGAGACATCTCTTCCCCCGCTTCGCAAAAAGACGCAACAGTAGCGAGAAACCCAGCAATACACTGATCTGGAAAGCAAGAGATCCTCCCAACGACGCCCCCCCTCGACGGCGATTGGGGGGAGCGAGCGAGGGGAGATTCGCTTCTTCCCTCTTCCGCAGCTCCTGATCGAAGCTAGAGTTAGGGTTTCGTCCTGGTGAACGAAACCAACAAAAGGAGCGCAGGAAGAAAAGACGCGTTCCGTAGGCGCCCATTTGGGGGTATTTATAGACGCCGCTCGTGCTCGTTCGGGGCTTCCGTGGGCGAGTTGGATGCTGCGCGTGCGGTGGGAGACGCGTATGTGGAGTATTGGGAAAAGGCCACGTACAGTGGGACCCACACGTCGGCACCGTCTCTCGACAGGAACGTGGTCGTCCCGTGCGTGGGTGGACGGGGGAGATCGATCAGAATTCGGAAAAGTGGTTTTTGCATATAAACAATCTTTATGTAAAAAATTATAAAAACATTATTTTTAAAAGTATTTTTAATATATATTTTATTATCAAAATATTATAAAAGTATTATTTAAAAATTTTATCTATAAAAGTATAAATATTCCTCACACATTCTATTATATCTGTCAACTAAAAATTTCACGATCAAGGCACCCTTATCTTACCTCCCAACATATATAGGGGAGAGAGGACACTATCGATGGGGGTTTTCCCCTTCGACATCATCATCTCACCTAGTGATACATCATATATATATATATATATATATATATATATATATATATATATAGAGAGAGAGAGAGAGAGAGAGAGAGAGAGAGATGAGAAGAGGGGGACAATACTCTTCGGACCTCGATTGCATCCCCAACAACCTCGAAATCAGAAGAGAGCAATAATCATAGAAAGAGAGAGTGTGTGTGTGAGCATAGATGAAAGAATGGGAGGGCATCGACATCACCACGAGCATGTGAGTTGCAGAGAGGGAGAGAGAGTGCATTGACGACGCTGATAGAGACACCAACGACACAAAGGATGATAATCGTGGGACCGTGATCATGTCCAAGACATGCTTGAACTATGAAGAGAGAGAGAAAGAGAGGGTATCCCCTTATGTGTCGACACCCCCACAACCCCACCCAACGGGAGGTATCATTCTCCCCCTTCATTTGGCCTGCTGAAATCACTTGTGGGGGGCCTCACCGCAAGCTTCCTGAACTAGACCACTCGGAGGCTGTTAATGGGGCTAATGCCCATTGGGCCGCACTCGCTGGATGTGCGTATGCCCGCATGCGATGCCCATGCGGGGGCATGCACTACGTGCGTCCGAGCACGAGCGCCGCATGGCACGAGCGTAGGGCGCCCTCTCTCTCTCTTGCCCTCTCTCATTCTCTCCCTCTTTGTCCTCCACTTCCACTGCCTCCACGCACCGCCTTCACCTCCCTCTCTCCTCTCCCTATAAATACCCCCTTATGGGGTTGTTTAAGGGGCATGGATGGGTTTATGTATGGCAGCGCCATGCTGGTTTATGTATGCTTGGGGAAGGGCGAAGTAGTCGACTCGCGTGATGGCGCCGTTCGTCGCCGCTTCTACCACCTACGGGAAGGGAGACGGCGGGGAAGGAAGGTGGTAGCGGGGTGACGGGAAGACGGAGGGGAGGGCAGGGGAAGAGGGAGTTGACGAGGGGGAGAAAACGGATGGCCGCCAGTGTGCAGGGAGAGGGATGTGGGAGCAGCGGGTGCTGTTGGCGGCCGCAATCGGGCGCAGGCGCTTGGGGAAGGGCGAAGCAGCCGACCGGCGTGATGGCGCCGTTCGTCGTCGCTGCTACCGCCTGGGGAAGGGAGACGGCGGGGAAGGAAGGTGGTAGCGGGGTGACGGGAAGACGGAGGGGAGGGCAGGGGAAGAGGGAGTTGACGAGGGCAGAAAACGGATGGCCGCCGGTGTGCAAGGAGAGGGATGCGGGAGAGGCGGGTGCTACTGGCGGCCGCAAGCCCGCAATCGGATGCAGGCGCTTGGGGAAGGGTGAAGCAGTAGACCAATGTGCGGGGCCGTCGAGCGTTCTTAAAAAAAACATTTGATGCGAGGTTATTTTTATTTTGAAAGAGATTTGAATGTAGTGGGATTCATCACTAAAAATTAGGGAAACAACTACCAAACATGGTTAAGTGAGTTATCTGCTCCTATTTTTAAGTTTGAGAGAAAAAGAAGGGGAAAAAACGCAACTGAACACCCTATTAGGCTTCGGTCATGACAAATCGAACCTTGGGGCGACCGCCACCCAAAAGAGGCCAAAAATGCCCAATTTTTAATGGATTTAATGATTATAATATTAATTTAGATGTTTCTGGGTGAAAACTGAATTACGGGGGTCAATCGGGTCAAAAGGACCAGGGTCGATCGACCTACCTGGGTGGTTGGTCGACCGGAGCTAGGGACAGGTCAACATGCCCTTCTAGTCGGTCAACCCATAAGGGAGTTCGGTTGACCGGACCTACCTGGGTCGGCCGACTGAAATTCCCAGAACCTATCTGTTCAAATCGGCCAGACCGGTCGACAAAACCAAGCCACCGGTCGACCGATTCCGGCGGTCCAGCCGCGGGAGCCCCACCGTGGGAACCTGATTCACGTCCCGCTCGCTCCGCACGGGGGGGGGGGGGGGGGACAATGGGAAACCCTTCCTCGACCTCCTACCTACTTGGAGGACCCATAAACCCCAGGAAGCCACTCGAATTGGCAAAATCGATCTCACCCTGAAATCATGCCTAAACCTTCCTGAAACACGAACGAAACCCGCTCTCGACCTCACCACGGCTCGAAACCACAGGGGAACCCGAGAAAACTAAGGGGGAAACATTCCCCCAACATCCATTCTATCAATGTCACAAGATTGGCTAAGAAACACCGCTTGAATCGGCGGAAAACGTCACTCACCCCAAAACATGTGTTTTCCCCCGACAAGAAGGAAACCCACACTAACTCGCCCAAATCGATATGAAATCACAGGAAATCAACGCGCAAGGTTCGAGATCCGTCCCCCTACCTCTTATGAAGATTCCACATGAAGGGAATGCCGATCCACGTCGAAAACTGCCAAAATCCCACGGTCGTTCCTCGTTTCCTTCACGAACATGCCGCGCTCGCCGCCCTCGATCTTTTCCTCGTCCTCGCCGCCCATCGCCGTCGTCGCCTCACCGTCTCAACCCTCCACGCCCACCGTCGGCCGCCGGAGGTGGGAGAGTGAGAGAGGGGAAGAAACGAAGGTGAGAGGGAGGGTTTGGGAGAATGAGAAGGGGGAGGGGGTTAAGTGTTATTTATAGGATTTAATTTTGGGGTCAAAAAATCTCAAATTTTGAAAAGTTACCAAAAATTAACCACGTGATCCTCAAAAAATACGTAACTCACCTGTTACGTCACAAAGCCTAAAAATAATTTATTATCTCCTATTTGGGGATACGAAGATACGATATTCAAAAAATTCTATTTAAATTAGAAAACTCAATCTGAGACGTGCATAATCGCTCTGAAACTCATGGATGCAAGATCCAAAAAATCTGGGCCATTACAGCCTTCCCCCCTTATAAAAATTTTATCCTCGAAATTTGAAGGAGCACACCATCTCACAGTGAAAGAAGGACTCACTCCACTGGGCATTTGGGAACGCTCCCATCTCTTCCCGTACGATCCGAAAACTCCATGCAAAACCCTCCGAGGGTCATAGCCAAACCAGCATGCGCAGAAAAACCCACTCGTCCCACATACAACACTCAAGTAAACCCTCCAGAAAGAGCAAGGCACACCAAAATCGACAGGTATGGCATCATCTCAACCATACTGGGACCTCAAAGATACAAGTATTACTTGACAAAATCCCCACACAGCACGGAGATGTGACCCGTACACAACCTCTTGGGGAACCATACTCCGCAGTCCAATCAGGACATGAGCTTCCACACTTGCCGACCATAAATATCCCGACAGCTCCCAGACACCAGCATCCTGCACCTCGTGAGCTGCTACTAAACATTACTGGACCAACTCTGGTCCCAACACCAATTTCTCTCCAGTCCTATTTACACGAGTGGGATACAACACAAGTGGCCACCTAAGGCCTCACGATTAGATGACTGTCACATTTTCAACCCGTCCCAATTAACAAACACCTTGGCTGCAGAAGTCCATCCGCCAGCCACCAGACACACATGCTGGCAGGAATTCCTTCCTACTACATGCTCCTCTCATGTTCCTCTCATCGGAGCCAATAATCAACCATCTTCAGAACTCAATAATTCGCCTGCCAGCTCTAACACCTGATATCTCCACTTATTAGGCCAATGACATCCGCACATCATCTCTGCTCACAACTCGACTCGCTTAACAACTCTGATCTCAGAGCTCTAGAAAACCCTTTCCAATACGAAGTTAACACATGGGCCTCCATCCAACCCCATAACTCCAAGATCCTCACACTAAAGAACCGTCTGTTCCATACTCCCACATATTTCTACAAAGCTTTCCCAACTGGTCAGCTAATACTTGTCAACGCTCGACGCCTATGCGCAATCACAGAACCACAGGGACCCGAAGGTAGCATACAATTCCACAACTTTCGGTACACTCTCTCACGAGTAGGGAAGTGCCCT
Source organism: Amorphophallus konjac (assembly GCA_022559845.1). Lineage (NCBI taxonomy): Eukaryota > Viridiplantae > Streptophyta > Magnoliopsida > Alismatales > Araceae > Amorphophallus > Amorphophallus konjac. The sequence continues at coordinate 222,898 of JAHNEJ010001597.1, forward strand.
CCAGTCCTTTATAATGATCGGGTCAACGGTGGCACAATCTACATTGAACCCCAGTCATTCCTGACCTGCCATAACCGGACCATCCTCCTAATGACCTCCACTTAAAACTCGATTGGGTCCCTGCCACTTCTGCCGAACACTCGGCACGACACCCCACAAAATTACCAAAGCAACACCCTCGTCAGACCCAAGACTATTTCACCGACAAGCGCATATGCTGAATCTAAAATCTTCCTCGAGAACATCCACCTTGACCAGAGCCGGTCAAATCATTCATCAACTGTAGGCAGTAAATGTTCATACTCCATCCGAGTCAATCTAATGACCCACAGTCCGCACACGACTTCCATTACGCACTAAGTCTGCTGTAGATCATACTACCCAATTCACGGAGATGACTAGTGCAAACCTAGCCCTTGCTCAACAACTCCCGCAGCTGAGCTATCAAGTCCTCAGCTCCGTCGATGCCACACAAGCAATGCCTCCAACAATGGCACGGCAACCGACATCACCCTCATAGTCAACCCAATCTCAAGCAGAGGGACAACCCTTTTACAATTGACTAGGAAGTCTCCAACTCTTCCCATCACCAGAACATTCTCCATTTCCTATCACGGCTCGGATCCTAGGTCCCGTGGGTTATGGCCCATCACGCTTCCGCTGTGCAATGCTGCACAACCTACACCACCGAAGTAAGAAGATCCCTGACATCTGCCATGAAATGATTCTCAACTCGATTAACTAATCCCAGAAATTAGGAAGAGGAAAGCCCAAACACCACGAGTCCGGGGCGCTGACTCACTCTCATTGTCTGGGAAACCATGTACCAGTCCCATATCCCAAAAATACTTCATATCTAAAGATAAACCGCTTGAATCTTAATACTTTTATTATGACCTCTTACAGCAACACAGTAATCTGATAAACATCATTTTCACGGCTTTTATTTAAACACTGCAAGGGCTTTTCCTAACATACTAGGGTACTTCACTAAATAACTTGATATCATGAAGCGTTATAAATAAACATCTAACTTGGAGGGACTACATTCTGAACATGAAAGGTTACATGTGATGAAAATTAAAGATCCCCTTCTTTTCTTATTTTTCAAGAAAAAAAAACCCACAGCTCTTTTTCCAGAGAGACGTGACAACGAGAAGTGCACTGGAATTGGAGACGTCGGAGTACCTGATTCATAGTATGAACCGATACATTGCCGTTTTCATCACTTTAAGGTGGTGGAAACTAGGTCGTTGGCATCGGTTTTCCTGACTCAAAATATGATTGATTCAACTTTGCTACAATAATTTCTCATCCGTATCCGTAAGACATTGCTGGAGGCCCATAAGGTCGACCGTAAGATCAGCATTATGGAAGCCAGAATGGTACTACGAATGTCCTCATCCACAGTGATAGAATCAGAATCGATTTTACGGTCCCCAAATGACTCCTCAATGACAAAAAAGACATGGGAGCACACATCCGAATGACAATGACTGCAACGCAGGCGAGCAGAATGCATGTATTCTAACTCTTCGCAACGCTAAGCAGCGAAAGCAGTTCAACGCTAGTGAGTACCCCATAGCAAAAGTCTACGACTGCAGGTTGGGTGGGGGGAGCTTAAAGGGGGAGGCTCTATTTCCATGTTTCAGCAACTGCGTTCCCCATGGGGTCTCCACAGATAGGGTTACATACTGGTACAAAAGTGATTTTCTCATCATCCCACCCCTTTCTCTCTTCCAGCCCCGCTTCCACGATCCATTGCTTATGCATGTTGATTACAAGAACCTAATCACTTCCCGGGAACTTAGCGCCGTAATTCGGTGGCAGCTACAAGAAACAGGGATCACGGCATCAGCGACCGGGAACAAACATTAATCAGGTTGAGTAAAATAGAAAGGAACAAACGCATCACCATGAATGTTGCAGATATCATCTTCCCTGCAAACCATCTCCCGTGGAGTGCACGTTGGGCATTGATTGCAGAAGTTGCATTGTCAAACCGCAAATATACAAAGCCCGCACTATTCCTGTTGACCGCAAAAATGTATGTAAAGTAAAAAATTCAGATGATGAAAACTACATTCGGCAGAGAGAGATAATAAAGCAAAAGAGGGCATTACATATAATGTAGAAACCAGGCTCTAATTTATAAACAATAAAAACAAACTATCATATGCTACTTCAAACAATCTACTTCTTGAGTAGTATGTAAATCGGTCTTTGACGACGTTTGACTGATGCCAAAACAATAATTGTAGACCACAACCCATTCATTTATTTCTCCAAGAAATTGACACCCCCATGGTTTTTAGTCTCTAATATGTTGAGACACCACAGAGATGCCCAAGTGCTGGCTCTCAGGCATTGAGATCCAGATGAAAGTTTGTCGTAGGGTTCAACATCAACAGATATAGCTCTGCACCGGCACATGGTATCCCAGCTGCCTAAATGAAGATCGAGTGCCACATTTTGTGGGGAGAGAGGAAAAGAAGACAGTTAGGCAGCCGACTTCGTTTGGGAAGTTAAAGCCCCACAAAAACCAGAACCAACTGCTGCAACATCTGCTCCAGCCAGAGTCATTGCAACAGGGAGAGGTGCCTGTGCTTTTTTTTCCCTTTTCTTCTAACAGCAGCTCCCCAATCATGATTAGGTGAGACATAGCATCCAACAGCAGACCAAGACAGGAAACATCTCTCTCTCTCTCTCTCTCTCTCTCTCTCTCTCTCTCTCTCTCTCTCTCTATATATATATATATATATATATATATATATATATATATGGGCACACGCACACTGCACACACATGGCCAGGGTCGCTAGTACAGCCTGGCTGTATTCTACTTTGGAGCCTTGGATTGAGATCCAAAGGTTCCAAAACATAAAACACAGACCTCTCTCTGGGCTGCCCTCCACTCCCAGTGGAAAGATGGCGTAAAATGCATGGACATGCAAACTTACAACAGACTTACTTGTCCACAAAAATATGCTTAATGGTGCCAAATTTTGAACATTCATCCCGAACATCTTCTTTAATATCCAAATCGAAGTCCGGTTCAGTCTGCCAAAAAAATAAATGTAATCACATTGTTAAAGTTTAAATGCCATCCAAGAAATAAAAAGGATCTTAGAGAAAAAACTAGAAGTTGATGTAAACAAAACCTCAACACTTGGATCAAACATATTCTTCAGCAGTAGACATTCACTGGGCACCCCAATGATGTCAGCTTGTGGCACAGCAGCAACAGGAACCGGTAATCCTGAACCCGGGAGTCCAACCAATGCAGCCGCAGATGTCTGCAAAATAGGAGCAACCCCCGGTGGGGCACCAAGAACTGATGCAGGTGGGACACTTAGGGCAGGATTGCTGACAACAGGAGTGACAAGTGAGCTAGCAACACTGGAAAAAAAGACAATGCAAAATTGTTAGTTTGTAATCCAAAAATTAATCTATGTAAGCAGCAGCCCATGGCAAGCATTGGTTGGTTAAGCAATTGTCCAGGAACAATAGGAGCCTACAATGGAAGAATGAAAAGTATCTCAGAATAATCCTACAATGGAAGAATGAAAAGTATCTCAGAATAATGCTGGCACCACTTTATGCATGTACGTGTGTGCATAAGGGAGACAGAGAAGGCGGGAATGCTGGCACCACAAACCTAGTAGCTATGCCACTACGGTCCAACTTCTGCATAAGCAGAGCCCTGGAACGCGCATTTAGAGCCTACAAAAAGAACCAGGCAATGATATAAAAAAAAGAAGGAAAAACTATGCTGCAGGCATACTTTTGAAGCAAAAACGATATCACAGATCGACGAAGTTCTCAATTATCAAAGAAAACTAAAGGATATTCCAAACTTATGAAGATATTTTGTAAGGTAAAGAGTCAAACTTTGGCTCTATGAAGAATAAAACATTCCAGATTGCCAACAATTAACAAATCCTTGATAGAGTTGGACGCAAAAAAATGAAGGGAAGCAGTGAAACATCATAATCTATCCACCAATGGGCCATGGCCCGGTTGGTACCGAGTGGTGGGTTTAGGAGGGGCCACCCAGGTTCAAACCTTGGTGGATTGCATTTTCTGGCTTTTTTGTTAACTGTCACAGCCACTTCGGCAGAAGCCCTTCAAAAAGGGGGAAACACAAAATATTCAAAATCTTAGAAGAGAGTATCAATCCAGCTCTACATAGGGCAAATTTAAAATGGAAATGAACCAAACATTTCAAACATCTAAAAGTACTGCAAACTTACACAATTTATTTTTCTTATTCCTAATTATAATAGGAGAGATTCGGCAAACTAATAATCTCAATAAAGAAATTAACCAAGAAGGGAACTCATGTCAAAAGTAATGAAATTATAAAATACAAAAGAAAAAGAAAAAGAAAAAGAAGAAAATCAGTGCAGGAAATTTGTCAAAAACCTCAAAACAATGATAAGCACATCCGAGCCAAAGGATTATCAAACTGTGGCTGCTAGCTCAATCAACATTCAATGAGATGCACAGACAAGGAAAACACATGGGCCTTTATTCATCCAAGATGCACATGCATCCTTTCCATAAATAATAATACCTAATTGGCAAACAACTCAGAAAGAGATTTATGCTGCTAGCACAACAGAGTGGCATGCCAAGGTGATTCATCATAGCTCCCGTTATTCATTACAGACAATCAAAGTGATTACCGTGTGAGGTTTTCCTTCCATTCCTTTTTTCCCCGCTGGAGAAGGGGTGAGGGGGCAGAGGGTCCAAGACGGATTTTAGAAGAATGGGAACAAGATGGGAGCAGGGGACCATTTTACTTTGAAAATGAAGAGGGAACAGGAAGGGAAAACAGTTTTGGGTACAGGAACAATGGCAAAATGAGTGCACTTGCCTCTAAGCAATGGATGTATCAAGAACTTCTGATAGCTGGACTTCTAAGTATGACTGTGAGACTTCGAATAAATTTATGCGAGCAAAGATGTAAAACATTCTTAAAAATCCATAAAATAGAACCAGCAAAATTTGTCACACCTCCCCATCACATGATCTCCACCCATCAATCTCTTTGCACACACACCTCCCGACAGAATGTTAAACACACTGAATTTTAAATGTCCCAAGTGCCTTAACAAGGGAGTGAGGGATTATATTATTCATAAACATGCTCCCCAAACAGCCCTCATGTAAGCTTACAAATCCAGATGAAGAAAAAATATAAATAAAATCAAGGAAAATCCCACCGAACATGATCATAGAATTTCACCATGCCTCCCTTCAAACATGAAACCAAAAACAACTCTCCAGCATAAAAAAGCTTTCTTTAATCACACATTCAGCTAAAGCTTCCCTAGGGATTGTGTTTCCCCTTCGTTCTTTGGCTGGCAGTTGCCTAGAGAAGATCACGTGTCTCTGTTTCAGACATCCCTCTTTCTTCTTTGTGTAGAGTTCTTTAAAGTTGAACGGAACTTTTGAAGGTCCCTCCCTGGTTGTACAAACTTGAACTGCCACCAATAAGGTAGTTTTCTACCTGCTAAGACACTAATTGGTCTCACTATTGCTAAGGCACTAACAGTGACTTTTTTGCATTCTACATCCTTTATAATTTTGAGAACTTTTATGTAAGTAATATTTTACTAGGGTACATTTTTAAAGTAATTTTTTATTAGGGTACCTTATTTATAAAAAAAATCCAAGAAGAAAAGAATAGCTGATTTCGTTCTTTTTTAGGTTCGCATTCCACATCTGGTTCAATACGTGATTTCAGGGATTATTATGTTTAGAAAGTAGCTCCTTTCACAAGAAACCAAGGATTGCTTATTGTTGTTCACTGAAAAACTCCATATGACAGCAAATCAAGAGTCACCAAATAACCGGAACCATATAAAAAAACAATGATAATGAACATGATAAAATCATCTAGAAAGCAAGCAAATACGCTCCAACATCAACCACCCACTGCTTATTTAGTCTGATGCAGATCAAACTTCATTTTTGAACGCGATGAGAACATTTCATGGCCAGCTAACTATCTCATCGCTTAAGGTTCATGGCAAAGCTCTCGTTCTAGCTGACACGTGTTTATGGTCTCAGGGAAGGGTTAATGTTCTCTAGATCAGAAGCCACACAGCACTGTCAACTAGAGTGGGTTTCATGTGCTTACAAACTAATTCGAAGCATTTATTGGCTGCAAGTTGGTTACTGTAGAGAGGAATTCAAGAGCTGCTTCTGCATGATCCAGTAGAGTTGAAAAGGAAAATCCCAATAAATGCAGAAATAAAGTGAATTATTCTCTGCAGCAGCATTGCTAATTAAATAATAGACAATTAATACAAAATGAACTTCCATGACAAATAACTCATATGAACAAATTCAAACAATAAGGTCTTGCTGTGGTAACAACTATGGCTAAAGAAAGCAACTGATGCAAGAGAGATCAAATAAGGTCCCAGGAAGTTGGTGAAATAACAGATGAAATGTATAAATGGAGCATTATATATCGTACAGGTTAACAACATTATGAAAATAACACAGAAGAGGGCCAAATGCAACAGAGAGCAGCATCTAGCAGATACTGACCAAACCTCCTCCTTCATCATCATCAAAATCACCAGCATTGGTGCCCACATCTTGCATCCCGACGTGTTCTGATACAGCAGAAACCTATATGCCCAGGAAGGTTATTTGTAAAAACCATTAGAAAATTCCAATTATTTATGAAGGCAAATAATAGAAGGCCCATTTCAATAGCGCCAATCAAAACAAACCTTGATATAGCTAGTTAGTTGGTGGTACAATGACTAATCAAATGGTTTTTTGAGATTCTCTCTCTAGCTGTTTCTAGAAAGAGAAACTCTGGAAACAGCCCATAGCTGGTGATGGCTACATGCAGGGGTGGGTCATCAGCTGGGGCGAATCAAGTCCATTTCGGAGTAGATTCTTTGAGGAGGAATGATGGGATTGAGAGGAGGTAGGATCTGTTTTCGTTGCCAGAGGCCGGGCCATACCCAGAGATTCTGCCGGCTATGAGGGTCGGAGGTCGGAGGCAAGCCCACTCTGGGTCGTTCCTTAGCAGAGGTTATCCAGTCAGGAGCACCATCTACTCAGACACAGACAGGAGCTCGGGAGTGCTGGGAAGCTGGGGCCTTCCCTACGGACCTCATCCAAGTCCAGGAGGCTAGGCTACAGCAATGTGTCTGGGTGTCTCCAGTCAACAGGGCGGAGGATGTGGAGAAGGTTCGCTCATTGCTGGAGAAGAGAGAAGGTGGAGGTAAATGGGAGGTGCAGCAGGTTGCTAGGGTGCGATTCCTGGTGGTCAGCCAACAGGAGGAAGAAGCAATGGCGGCGGCGGCAGAGGCCTCCTCCTGCGGATCCAACAATGGGCGATGGGAAGAGGAGCCTTCCCCAACCCCAGGGCGGTCATTGTACATATCAGAAGCAAGAGGATCCTCCTCATCACAAACCGGCGGACAGAGTCCATTTGCGGATCCAACGATGGACGATGGGAAGAGGAGCCTGCCCCAACACCAGGAAGGTCATTGTACGTATCAGAATCAAAGGGATCCCCCTCATCCTTTGCGATGAGGGCCTCGGTTTTCTGGTCATGATTTGGTAGGGTGGTCACCAGGAGCTTACAACCAGGTCCATTGGGAGGCCGAACAATGGTGGACGCCTCCATCAGGCTCTCTGGCACGGCGGAGCTACTGACGGTCATATATTTGGCTGTCGACAGGGAACACTACGTCGTCCGGATCAAAATGATGCCATTTAGAGGTGTGGCGATGACTGAGTTAGGGTTACAGGGAGGCAGGCTGAAGATGATGAACAGGCGGGGGGATTAGAAATTCGAATCCCCCGCCGGTTCGGATCAGGCGCAGAACGGGCTTATCAGAGACCAGGCAAGGCGGTTCAGACTTGGGACCGCAGGCGAGTCTGGGTCCGCGCTAGGGGTGGCGGGGCTCCAGGCCGCTACCCGACTTACCTGCCTCGGGAGGGCTTGATTCAGGCACAGGAGGACCTGCACAGGGTCTCCCTCTCCACCTGAACACTCGGCTAGGGGTGGTCGGGGCGTTTGCAGAAAGGCGACTCACCCAGCGGCAACCCGGAAGTCATCCAATCAGAGCAGAATGTTGCAGCCAGGGCTTCACCGTAGGCCAGCCCTTGCCGGCAAACTGGTATGCAGGTCCGGATGTCTCTGACTGCAGGGAGAGCCTCTTACCCCGCCGGTGGAAGACGGGACACGGATGATACACCATTAGGTCTTGCAGCAACTGTCTTGGGAAGCGAAGGGACGTCTTCCGTGAACGGGCCGCTGTGCCTGCAGCCAGCGGGAGAAGGTTCCAGTAGCGAGGCCAGGATCCCATCCTCTGGCATGCAGATGTCAGAGACAGCGACCCCGGTGGGGAAGAAGCCTCTCACCAGATAGGCCGCCCTCAACAGTAGGAGGGGAGGGCGGTGCAGTGCCCGGAGGGGCTTCGTGCAGCGGGGATCTCTCCTCCGACGGTAGTGACCAGTTCCGGCGTGCAAACTGTAGTGGTGCCTCTGAGCCCAGCTGCCATGGGATTTGCATGGGATCTGCCGACCAGCCTACTCTGGCCACCATCAGAAGCTCAGATGTTATTGCCCTGGGCTCCCCTGTGGAGGGACAGTGTTTGCCAATTCACCTTCGACCAGAACCCACGACTGTGGAATCAACTGGCCAGCGGGAATCAGAAGCCTTGTACAGGGCGCAAGATACCGGATTTGAAGGGGACGACAGAGAACCTGAAGCGTCAGAGGATGAGTTGTCCTGTGATGGTGACGATGCTATTCCGGAGACCCCGGGAGGGGGTGGTGTGGAGGTAGGAGGGCAACCGGAGAGAGAAGACGAGCTGTCCGCCAGGGTACCCAGCGTAGGAAGAAGATGAAGGAACTGACTGGGGCTGTAGAGAGGCTGAGGGCAGTCAGGTGAGGGAGTTAGTGGAGAGGGTGGGTAACTAATTCATTAGGGTGGAGAGGGACTTCAAAGGGTCTTCACCAGAATCCAGAAGAGATGGCTCCTTAGTATGGCGAGAGAGGCGAAGAAAGAGAAATCCCAAAAGAGAGGGGGGGCAAGGGAGTGTGTGGGCGGAGAGGAGGAGAGAGACATCCTAATGCACCTATGAGGATTGTCTCGTGAAATGTGAGACATATAAGGGGGGTGTTAAAAAAGAGAAGGGTGGTGAAAGAGTTGGTAAGGAGATGTAAAGTGGATAACTGGATATCTTATGTATAGAAGAATTCACGGGGAATCTATCAAGAGGAAGATTGACGGAGCTAAGCTAGCCAGAGGAGTGAAGCTGGAGCAAGACAGGAAGATCAAAAGGGGAGCTATTTCCTTACATTTCCAGAATGTAAAGAATGACTTCCATTGGGACTTCTCGGGGGGGTCTATGACCCTAAAAGCAAGAAGGAGAAGAGGTGTTCGTGGGTAGAGTTGGCACAGCACCACCATAGCTCCGGCTGGCTTTGGTGTGTAGGTGGAGACTTAGTGTTGTTGCTCCACCCTGGGAGAGGACGGGGACCCATATCTACACAGGGGAGATGGAGTACTTCTTCGAATTCATTGAGGATGCCATATTGGTGGGCATTGGCATGGCTAATGTATTGAGGGAAGACCCCACTTGCTCTAGACTGGACAGGTTTCTAGTTTTAATTCATTGGGAGGATCATTTTCCCCATGTGCAGGTGTCATCTCTGCTGAGATCGATGTCGGACCACCAAGGAGGGATAGTTTCAAGTTAGAAAAATTCTAGTTTAGGGAGGCAAATTTCATAGAGACTGTCATGAGCGCATGGAACATGCAGAGGAATGAGAGGTCAAATATGACAAGATTGGTTGGCAAAATGAAGCAAATGGCACAAGTTCTCAAGGTATGGGGTGCAAGGAAAACCCTTCCCGGTACAGCTGCCAAAGAATGAATATTACAACCAATTGAGAGCCTTGACTACTGGGAGGAGATAGGACTATTGGACGACTCAGATAGAAGACTCAAGGATACTCTCAAAGCAGATTTTGATGACATTCTCATTAGAGAAGAGATATATTGGAAGCAGAGGTCAAGAGAAAGATGGATTAAAGAAGGGAACATGAGCATTGCTTACTTTCAGTCCATTGTTTCGAGGACGAGGAGAGTCAACTCCATCTCTTGCATCAGAGTAGGTAAGCACTCTTTCTCCAGGGAGAAAAATATCATAGGACTGGCAAGGGATTTCTACTCCAAATTGTTCACTGAGAATGATGTCAGCAAACCAAGGATTGCACCAAACCTCCTTCTGCTTGTCTCATGATGATAAGGAAGCCATTTCTAAGAGCTTCCCAGAGAAGGAGGTTCTCCAGACTGTCTTCTCTCTTGTTGGGAGAGAGCCCCAAGTCCGGGCAGGTTCCCGTTGGCTTTCTTCCAAAAGTGCTAGGGCATTATAAAAGAAGACTTTATGACGGCAATGCCAGAGTTTCAAAAGGGAAGGGCTCACTCGGGAGGTGTTAATAAAACCTTCTGAACCCTTATCCCTAAAAAACAAGAAGCAGATTGTTTCCCAAACTTTAGACCCATCAGTCTTATGAATGGCACATATAAGAACATCACCAGGCTACTAGCCGAGAGACTTGATAGAGTTATTGACAAACTGGTCAATTGCTTCCAAGGAGCTTTTATCGGGGGCAGGCACATATAGGACAATTGTTTGGTGGCTCTTGAATGTCTCTTTGCCATGAAAAAATAGAGGAAGAAATGAGTGATCTTGAAATTGGACTTCGAAATGGCATATGGTAGGGTCAACAGCAGTGCTTACTTGATGTGGTGGAGGCTATGGGCTTCAGAGAAAATTTTGGTTGGGTCCATGCTTGCATTTCACCCACCACATTTGCTATTTTTGTGAATGGGTGACCTACTTTGTCCTTCCATAGTGGTAGAGGTTTACGATAGGGAGAACCCCATATCCCCCCTTCTGTTTGAGCTGGTTGCTCATATCTTGAGCAAGATGTGGCTGAGAGTGGAGACAAGAGGCTTGATCAAGAGCTTCCATGCATAGAGTGACAGTGTTTCCATTACCCATTCATAATATGCCGATGTTACCATCTTGTTCTTAGCTGAGGATTAGCCCCACCTTCTTGTGGTCAGAATGATACTTGAGGTGCTGGAGGAGATTAGTGGACTCTAATCAGTATCTAATTAATCGTTTCTTCTAAAGTAAAGAAAAAAGGAAGTATTATTATTTTATATTTTATATATTTTATATATTTTATTTTAACTATATTATTTTATATATTAAAAGTCAATTTTAACAAGAGTCTCTTGGTGAACGTGAACATGGAAGAGAGGCACTTGAGACGATGGCTTGCATAATGGGATGCCAAATAGGAGCCTTTCCTATCTCCTATTTGGGACTACCATTGTCCCCAGGGGTCCTTCATAGTAAGGATTGACAGCCTATGGTGCAGAGGTATGAGTCTAGACTAACAGGTTGAAAGGGGAGACTTCTCTCCAATGAGGGGAGACTGATTCTCTACAAGTCAATGCTCGATAGTCTACCCATCTACTTCCTATCTATGTTTCGGATTCCCAAGACCGTGGTAAAGACAATTAAAGCTATCCAGGATAGATTCTTCTGGCATGGAAGTGCGGAGAGATGCAAGGGATGGCATGATATCACATGGGGTAGAGTGGCCAAGAGTAAGGAGATGGGAGGTGTGGGCACTAAAAATATCAAATATTTCAATTTGACTCTCTTGTAAAAGTGATTGTGGAAGCTTGGGGCGGGAGAAGACGAACGGTGGCCTCGAGTCATAAGACATGGATATTATGGTAGAGGAAGAGACTGGGATTTGGTCCCAACATCTCACCTATTCGGAGGGACATTTTGACTTGTAGGGACGTCATTTCATCCAGCGTTCGGGTCCGAATGAGGAATGGGGAGAAGTGTCTCTACTGGAAGGATAGGTGGCGCAGTGACTTCACCCTGGAGTCTTCCTTCCCGAGACTATTTGCAGTATTAAGAGCTCCTATGGTGACAGTCTCTAAGCTTTTTGATCCACAGCTATCAGGAGGTACGTGGACACAGTCGTTTAGACAGAATCTCAAACCCGAGGAGATAGAGCAGCTAGAAGACCTTTTATCATTCCTCCTCGACCTTGTCACTCAGCCTGACATGGAGGACAATTAGTGGTTGATATTGGGGATGAGGGTATTTTCTCAGTTAGGTCAGCATACACCTTCATAACCGATGGAGGGGTGCGTCACCAACTTGCTTCTCAGGTTTAGACTTCCCAGAGTCCACTGAAGGTGAAACTCATGATTCGGAGGATTTCATATGGGATGCTCCCGACCAGGGATATGTTGGCCACCTTCCTTCAAACTATTTCCACCTCTTGCTGCCTGTGTGGTGACGAGGATGAGACATTGGATCACCTTTTTTGTGAAATGCACCTATTCACAAGAGGTGGGAGAAGCTTGACAGGAGGACACAGGGCCATATTGGGCGGCTAAGGAGTGCACATCATCTCTTTTTGCAATGAGGCAGAAGCTGGAGCCTAAAAGGGGACAAAATCACTTGGTCGTTGATCCTACACGCGATATTCTGGGCTATATGGGGGGAGAGGAACAATAGAATTTTCAGAGGAGAAGCAAGAGTTGTGGTTAGATTGGCTTCTTTATGTGTGTGTGAGTTTTAGAGTGGGGGAAGCTGGGGGTTAGTGTGGGTCACCGGTCACACTGTCTTGGCATGGACCATTTGATGCATATGGTTTTGGGAACATAGTGTTTTTAGTTGTACGTCCCCCACTCTTTTTTTACTTCAAAGCAACAATGGTACTACCCACTTCCAAAAACAAAAAAACAAACCTTGATAGTTCTGCCTGCAATGTCCAGTTGTCCATTTAAACTTTGCGCAGCTCTTGCATCTTCAAGTCGGGCAAACTTCAGGAATCAACCAAAACTAATCAGTACAGAAGGACAAAGAATCTGCATTACAAGATTTTGGTTGGGGGTGACTTACTTGGATAAAACCATAACCCTTGCACTGTCGTGTCTCTGGGTCAATAGGCAACTGCACTAGTTCAACAATACCAAATGGTTCAAACACCTGGATGAGGTTAAACCAAGTTGAAAGTCAGAGAAAGATTGCCAGAAAAAAACACATACACACAGAGAAAGGATAATAAACATCAATTATCTAACAGTCAAGCAGATGTCTAGGGTAAAACACTGTTAGCAACACCATTTCCTACAGAGCAAAAGTGAGAAAAGTAATAGTGTAAAGGACACTAAAGATTTTTTTTTTAAGTGAGTAGTACCACAATTGTATACAATGAAAAATGGGATGTAGGACACTAAATATATTTTACAATGTATATACAGTTGATTTAGTCAATTAGAGGTGACAATGGGTTGGGCTGGATGGAGAGTGGAGAGTGACAAAAAATGTTCAACCCTAACCTAAGCTGACATGACTTAGAGTAAAACTTATGACACATACACTGATACAGGTCAGAGTGGGTTAGGTGAAAAAATGATTGAGTTAGACCGGGTTGAGACAAGTCAGAGTGTAGATGTTGGCCCTAATACAACCAGATGTAAAGTTCAAGTCAAACAACCCACCCCAACTTGACATGGCCATCAAAAATTTTAACTTGACCCAGCTTTAATATAACCACATGTGAAGTCCAAGTCAAACAGCCTGCCCAAACTTGACCCTGCACATCAAAACATTTGACATGAACACCCCTTTTTAAGGGTCAGATCGGGTCGGGTGGACAGGTCGGGTTATATTTTGCCAGGTCTATCAACTATATAAAGTAGTCTTCTTAATTTCTCTCTTGTAGTGTTCCTAGACCCCCTAAAGCTTCGAACTCTCTCATGGCACCAGAGCACTACGGTTATTTGATCTAGGGCTTAGTGTGTCTCTTTTCATAGCTTGAAACTCATGGCCTCTCTCCCTGATCTTTTCTTTGGTTGAACAGACCAACTCGGGTCTTTGGACCTCTAGCTACTGAGGAAAGAAAAATGACATGAAGATGTAAAGATAAAATGAACCTTCTCAACTGAGAATAACAGGACTTACAGACAATAGAAAAAAAGAAACACTGTGTGAATAGACTTGGCCGTCTCTGGTCAGGGCAACAATCACAAATGACATGCAACCACCAGTAAAAGATTAATACATCCATAGTTCTGACATCTTGTTAAATGTTTGGCCCTCAGCAAAACAACAAGTAAACATTTGTTAAACAGTCAACATTTTAAACATTTCACCTGCCGAAGTTGATCTTCTGTAATATTGAGGTGAAGATTGCCAACATACAATCTTCTGGCTACACCAGGTCCCATAACAGCTGCCCCTGCTGTGGTCGAGGTGGACTGGACAAGATTCTTCTCAGCCTCTGAAGGTTTAACCATAACAGGTTGACCAAAAAGCTTCTGACCACTGAGTGCAATTGCCATTGGAACTGACATCACATCATAAAATTCAATATACCTGTAATGCCATCAATATATATTAGTTGCACCTATGAAAGCTATGTGCTTGGCTTAAACTTTGAACAAGAAAACTACAAAAAAGACACGGAGAAAGATGAATTCTAAGCATCAGATAAGCAATTTGAATCAAGGTCTTCAAACCCGGTACCGATTTCGATAACGGGCCGGGCCGATACTGGTACGAACTGGTACCGCTACCAATACCAGCCGGGTCCGGTACCAGTTTCAATACAGTGCAGGGCCGATGCCGGTACGAACCAGTACCGGCACAGTACCAGCCGATACGGTACTAGTTCCCGTGTTTCCCCCCTTATATAACTATATAATTATACATTTATATATGAGTTTAAAATTATAAAAATGTAGAAAATCAGAACAAATAGGAAAACCAATAGAATGCAAAATCATATACGATGGAACACAATTAACAATCTAACACATATATTTGAAAGTTTAGAACCATAATAAACATCCTTTCTTCAATGTCCGTCGTCGCACCGCCGGAAGGAAAATTTACTTGAGGTGTCCGGTTTAGGTTTTTGTTTTCCCCCTAAACCTGTACCGGCCAGTACTGGTATGAAATGAGAGGAACCACACCGGCCAAGGCCAGTACTGGTACATACCTGCCCGGTACTGTACCAGGCGGTCTTGAATACCATGGTTTGAATAATGCTGGAAAATGAACTTTAGTAAAAAGCTGATTGAGAGATGGACAAGTGAATGCCAACAACCCTATGCTTTTCCATTTTTTAAAGGATCAGAGCTGGAAGACAGGATGCTCAGTTCAAGAATAGGTTAAAGGAACAAAATTATAAAACAGGTATATAAAATTATTGATTAAAAACTTCTATAAACAACTAAAGGGAGTGAAAAAGTTGAAAGAACATGGCCATGTACTGAAGACATCAACCAAAAATATTACGAAAGAATAAACCATTAGTTACAAAGATAAATATACATTGCAAGACCTGCTCAAACCAACCCAGAAGTCTAGATCTTATCTAATAAACAATGTGTTAAACATTGCCACATGTGCAATAAAAGAAAGAAAACCAAGTATACAAGTCCCCACAGACAATGAGAAAACATTCAACAAAACATTCAACAACAAAACAAAAAAATGACCCAATCTGCTCTCCCAATCTGCTCTCAAAGTTAGATAGAAAGAAAACTAGGCAGTAGAACAAGGAAAAGAAGAAACAATACCCAACTCCCTTTGAACGTCTTGAATTGCGATCCATTATGAGTCGTACATCCCTTACCTACGAAGTACACAATAGAAATTCATTAAAATAATGAATAAAGGAAATGAATAATGGGATTCTTCGAAATACAATTTACAGCAATGTTTTCCCTTTCACACGGATACTTTGTGGTTTTGCCAACAAAACGTGACAGTACTATCATTTGTCATGTTTTAAGTCCATGATTAGTTCACTAGACACAACCAGGTGAATGGCCTTGTGAGTTTGATACTTTAGCTTGAACCCTGAACTCTCGGGTATGTCTTCGATACCCTCTGCGTG
Organism: Amorphophallus konjac; assembly: GCA_022559845.1. Taxonomy (NCBI): domain Eukaryota; kingdom Viridiplantae; phylum Streptophyta; class Magnoliopsida; order Alismatales; family Araceae; genus Amorphophallus; species Amorphophallus konjac. The sequence goes on from JAHNEJ010001597.1 coordinate 238,900, forward strand.
GATTTTTTGGAAGGTGGCCCAAAGACCACAATTCATTGATAAAGCAAAAAAGTACACAGGATACAGCCCGCACAAGGAGCAAAAGAAAGGAGAAGGTCATCTACCAAGACAGTAGAGCCTCCCCCAAAGAGAAAGAAACCCATGAAACCCATAACAGACCCAAGGAGATTACAGAATGAGGTTAGTCCAACCTCCTAGGCAATTGATACAATTCGATATGATATAGGACGGGTGCTTGAACACTTGTCTGAACAGTCTGTTATTCCCTTCTCTCCTAATTGGCCATAGCATAACTACAAGACATTGCGACCAAAGATCCTTCTCTTCCTGAACTGGGTTGATTTTCATCCAGTCTGCCATCCATACATCCATGTGAGAACCCACCATCCTGGTAAGAGCCAGAGCCATGAAGAATTGGTGCCAAACAGCCTGAATAATGCCACAATTTATGAAAAGATGATCCAGAGATTGATAGCATCCACAAAAAACACACTGAAGCCTGATATCAGGTTTGAACCTATGCACTCTATCAGCTGTTGCAACTCTCCCCCAAGCAATCTTCCAAAGGAAAATTCTGATTT
>JAHNEJ010002669.1:0-278618 GCA_022559845.1 Amorphophallus konjac
GTTGATCAAATCTCATGTTATTATATAAATGCCCCAAGTAGACTTCAATATTCCTATAACATGAAGTTTTTCTATTTTTGTGAGTTTTTCTGCATTTTTCCTGTATTTTTGTGATTCACGACTTGATTAAGGGCGTTAATTTTAAAAGTAACGACCTGTGGTAGGGCGTTTTCAAAGAAAGGACGACCGTATGTGAGGGCGTGAATTCCTGGTGTTATCCCTTAATTTCTGGGATTATCTATTTTCAAAATAAAAGGCCTTTTATGAGTAACGCCTTCTCTCAGGGCGTGATTTTAATTAACGCCGTTATCTCGGGCGTATTATTTGAGCTTTCAAACAAGGCAAGGTTTCGTTTCCAAAATTAAATCCAGGAAGAAACGCCCTTTCCTAGGTCGTGTTTCAAGAAAACGTCTTTGTGAAGGTCGTCAATTCATAAAAGACGCCCTGTATTAAGGCGTGTTTTAGTCCAGAGTCCTTCCTTTTTCAATCTTTCCCTCACAGTTCCCTGCTGTCTTTGGACTCTTGCTCGATCTTGATCCTTCCCTGGATGCGTCATTGCCTGTTCTTATCCTTCCTTGGTTTGATCACATCCGTTTGAGGCATTATAAATTAAAAATTTGACCGATCGTGCAGAAGGTTAAGCACCTTCAGTATTCGGCGGATTGAGCGCTCAGAAGTTTTCTTTCATCACGGGCAGAAGCTTTCTTCATCCCTTGCTGCCTCCCCTCTCCGCATCCCTTTGAGCTACATCCGGTGCTTCATCCATCACTATTCGGTTTCTTCCCTTTACTGTCGCCAGGGACAGCAGGGTTCTCATCTTTTCTTCTATTTTGTTTTTATTTTATTCATACCCTCATCCCTCTGTCCTTTATATCTCTATTCCTTGTTCACGTTTTGTTGCACTTTTTTTTCATCATCAAACTCCCCTTCCCTTAAGTCTTCTTAAGGGGTTTTAAAAGAAAACAAAAAAAGAAGGTGCGCATGTTGAGGTCTTTTCATTATTTTTATGTTAGTTTTAGACTGATGCTACTGCACTTTGGCTGATCCCTTTTCTTTTACTTGTCTTTATTGTCTTTTTTTTACAAGGTAATCAATCAAGAAAACCCACTTCGTCGGCCGGCCGATTGGAGTTGGAGGAAGAGATCCACATTTATCCTGCATCACATCTTTCACCAGGTACATGCGATCTTATTTTTTATTGAGGTAAACCCTCTGGCGATCACAAACTCCTCCTTTTAGCACCTCGTGCTATTTTATTGCTTTCACCATATCTATTACTTTTTTTTTATATTTAAAAGTGGATTTTAAATAGATCTACACATTCATGGCCTCTCATGGCACACATTCGTCCCACTTATGAAACCATCACCCGTGAGCTGTGGGAGTTCTTGAAGGCTAGTCCTCGAGCTTCATACACTCACTTATGGGTTATTGGACCGCCGTGAGGTCTACATTTTAAGGTTCACCCCGGAGCAATCCATTTGGTGTTCCTCCATTTTCTCTGGCAAGCGTCAGTCCGGGGGAGGTGCTGCCCAAATTTTGCCAGGGGAAGAACACGTAAGAACAGACAGACGAACAACTAAGCCCCCTGAATCAAGCTGAATCTCTGAGTTCCTGCACAAACTCTTCAAACGAAACACTTGAATCTTCATGCTAATCCACCTTAATAAACAACTAAAACACTTAAACTCTCTTTCCACAAGCTTAATCCATCAATAAGATGAATAAATCAATCAACAGATTAATCTGCAAGTTGAAGAAACAAGAACAGAGCAAAAAGAATCAAACAGAGCGAAATAAAACCTCGCAGGAGCTTAACCTGGCGCCCCCTAATCCGGCGTGGGCTAATCCAGCGCGCTACCCCCCCGCGCCGAATTAGCTCCACACTCAAATCCACTTCGGAATTCCTGAGCTCAAACCGGCGTGCCCCCCTCTAATGCCCATAACCGGCGCGCCCCCTTGTAATGCCCATAGCCGGTGCGCCCCCTTTGTGATTGCCACAACCGGCACGCCCCTCTCTTCTCCCTTATCCGGCGCGCCCCCCCTTCTTGCACCCATTAAACCGGCGCGCCCCTATTCTCTCTTGGTATCTTCCTAAACCGGCATGCCTGAAAGCGAGAAATGATTAATTAAATGAGAGAAAAGACTTAAGGCTAATGAATAAAACTAATAAAAAAGTTTCCCCCTTCCATAATCAAATTTTTGTTCCGGGGGCGCTGCCCCCAAAAACCCCCCCAAGGGGCGCTGGCAGGTCGAACCCCGCGACCTGACCGCGCAGGTCGATCCGCGTGCGAGGGCGCACGTTGGCAAGTTCGGGCTTCACACTTAACAATCTGCTTCCCTCGGACTGCGTATGAAGAAAAAAAATGATGATGCCCCACTAGATCGGACTTGGATCTCGGGAGCTTTCGCCCGAACGTGACCACGATCCGATCTTATTCTAGGCCGATAGTTCGTTAGCTCGACCCGTCTTTTTCGGGATCCGATCCCGCACCCACATTAAACTTGCCATACCTACGGCAGACATCCGTACGGTTTTATTGTCATCCTCGATGCTACTAATACGGACTTCTGTCCGAATAATGAATGGTCCGTTAGGGACCGACTTATATGCCGGGATCCAATCCCGCACCTGCATGAAGCTTGCCGTACCTACGGCAGATATCCGTATGCCTTTGTCGTGGTCTTCGACGCTTCGAATATGGACTTTCGTCCGAATACTGAATGGTCCGTTAGTGACCGACATATATATACTGAGATCTGATCCCGCATTTGCATTAAACTTGCCGTACTCACGGTAGGTATTTGTACGATTTGTCACCGTCTCTTATGCTACAAACACGGACCTTTGGCCGAATGTAAAATGGTCCGCGTATGACCAACAAAATCCGAACGGAATGAGGCGGCTCTCGTCTTCCCCCAACCACACGTGTGGGAATATCAATAAGACCTTCGTGAGTCGCGTTTGGACCTTGGGTTCGCCCCAACCATGGTCATCGCCTGACCCACATTGTAGGCCTATAGCCGGCTATCTCTGTACACATCTTTGTTTTGGAATATAGTCCCGGGACACTTTCCCGCTGTCCTTCGGCACCGGAAATATTAATGATGCCCACGCAAGTCTCGTTTGGACCGCGGGAGGCGCCCCCGAAATGGTCCTGACTCGATCTCGCACCGGGCCAATAAACTCACTGATTTCCGATCACTCTAACCGGGATTCAAACGAATGTCTCCTGTCCCTTTGAACAATAAACTTGCCGTACCCCCGGCATACATATGGTCCGGTTTTCTCGTGACGATTACGCGATTCACAAGCCGGACACTCGTCCAAACATCAAATGGTCAACACACGATCGACATGATCTCGAATGCTTTCTTCTCACCCTCGCACGGGGATTTCAATGTTTCCTAATAGACTTTTCACGGAACTAATTTTCTGGCCATGAGGCCCCTTTTCCTGGCGATTAATCAAAGGTGTTCCTCTCTTCGAGGGGATGTAAATAACGCCGTGACCTTTATGGCGCGGCGGGTTTCAGTCCCGACACGAACCACACAATCGTCTGATTAGTCAGATCGAGTGCACAATAAATCGTCACTTTGTGACTGGCACGCCCACGCACTTAATAAACGCCAATAAACAAATAAACAACGAACTAAAATAAAAAGTGCGTCTACAGCCCCCTAGACTCAAGTTCTATTATTTATATAGGATGCACAAAAGCTTACACGAGGACAGTATACAGCATGGAATTGCTACAGGGAATTTCCTAATTACATAGATTACAAAATGAAGAGGGGAAGATTTGTGGCCCAATGTTTCACAGTCCAAAGGCCCATGAAGGCTTGCGTGGCCAAGTAAGTGATAACCCAGCTCCGTATTGAGGGCCCGCTTATTATAAAATTAGGCGTTAAGGGCCCAAACAAGACCCACCAAGCTTTGGTGCGGTCGCCCATGCGGAAGCCTCCCCTATGCTCGAGGGGAACGCTGACGCATCATTGACCGAGCCGATAAAAGGTGAATAAGATGCTCCCTCAGGGATGCCCGGGGTTGGAACGGCGTGCTCAGAGCCTAGACTTAGAAGAGAGATATACTTTATCCACCCATAGATCAGCCCTTCATTGAGACTCTCTGCCCCTCTAACGGACTAGAGCGGATTCCCCGCGGTTGGGCACTTATTCCATATACCTGTAAGTAAATTCTACACTATCATCTGAGAGTGGGAAGTCCATGAGGATAAGGGGAGAGTAAGTGTAAGACCCGTTCTTTAACGGATCTTTACCGGTATTAATATAGAATTTAATCTATGAATTTAGGTAATTTTAATGGATTTAATGAGCTTTTTCTAGCATTTTATCCCATTTAGTTAAAGCTTTTAAGAAATTCATTAGGCATATACATAATTATGCTTCTTTGGGGGTTTAAAATGTAATTAGAGGTTAAAAATAAAAAAATATATTATAACAAAAAAAATTTTAACCCACCGTTGACCCTCTCTCTCCCCATTTCTCTCTTCTCTCTCTCACCCTCTCTCTCTCTCTCACACGAAGCTCTCTCCCCCTCCTTGGTGGCTCGGTCCGATCGGGTCGCGGACGGAGGCGTGGGTGGCGTCATCGGGAAGCTCGTGACGCGTGGAGCGCGGTGACGTCAACATCGAGACGAACCGCGGCGCGTGGAGACGGGTGGGCGTGAAAGAGTGGCGTGGCTACCTCGGCTTGCATGCGCTCGTAGCGGCGTTTTCGGCGCGATCGAGGTAGGGGGATGGATACCCGAGCTCGCTAGGATTGTTTTCCCCATCCTGCCCCTCGTCTTTATGTCTTCCACAGCCTGCCCATCGTCATTTATGTTTTCAAAGTATGAACATCATTCCTTATGTTTTCAATCCATTCTGGCCATCGTCTTTATGTTTGCTGGGCTTGGAATGATTGCATGATGGTTGTGGGTTACGGAATGGCAGGTTAAAACAGATTTTCCCATCAATTTGGATCGATCGGGAGGGTTTCCCATGGGTTTTACCCCGTTTTTGATATCACGGTAATGGCACAGTCCAAATAGTGACCGTTTTGAAATGAACGGCCCTCGTCCCGACCATTTAAACCCTTAGCACGGTCCTTAGTGCGACCATTTAGAGTCTAGGATGGCTGACCCTCGACCGCTTAATCTCTTTAAACAGTAAGGCGGTGTAGGTAGCACGACTTAATACAATCCGTTCAATTCCATGGCACGGCCCAGACCGGTCCGTTCAGTCCATTGAACGGCTAGTCGCGGGACCGTCCAAGTGACCGTTTAGTCCATTAAGCGGCCAATTGTTGGACCGTTCAGATCATTGAACGATCCAGAATTGGACCGCGTGCGTCCTGAAACCCGGAAAGGGGGTAGCATTGAACGGTTTCATGATGACCGTTTAGCCCCATTGAGCGGCCAGTCGTACGACCGCGTACGACTGGGACGGCTTGTTCTTGACCGTTTAATTCTTGCAGACTTCAATTGTTAACATGTTCAATTAGTTATGCTTTTAATATTACATATTCGTCATATTTAAGTTATTTTGGCATGTTTTTAGATCCCAATAGAATTAGTTCTCTTTCCTTGTGATGGAACCACTAGTTGTAGCCCGACGATGTCTAGTGTCGGCCCACCTAGGAGAGGTGACGGGGTAGTCCCGGTTTACGATTTTTAAGCTAATTTCGTGGGCTCCTGCTTAACAGTAGCGTCCTACTGGGGGGGAAAACTAGCTAGAGGTCTGCCTCTAGGCATGAGCCGGTGTGTGCACACGTGGTCAGGGGCTTGGGCTGGCACTGACGAGTGTTACCCTGACTAGTTCTTATTTCTGGTACTGTTACGTGTCTCACTTGCCGCGATCCAGACTTGTGTAGATACTTGAGACGCAGTGTAAGTCGTTAGTGGACGCATCTGGTTTCTCTTTCTGGTGGTCCTTCTTTCTCCTGTCATTTGGAAATGTTGAGTTTATTCTATTGGTAGATTTCGAGTACTCACGTTTAAATTCAATTGGCATTATAGTTAGATGTTGTGAAACTGTTTAGATAGTTTTACAGCTTTACTGAATTGTTGTTTAATTCTGCCAATGCATGTTTTAATTGCTTTCCTTTGTTTAGTGGCGAGGTAGGGATCCACGTGACCCCTACTGAGTCTTGTTGGGAGACTCACCCTTACATTATTAGGTGAGCGGTCTCAGCCATCTTCCGGAGCTTCTCGTGCTTTTGACGGCCGTACTTAGTGCCAGCAGTGGTCTGTCAGTAGGTAGTCAGTAGTCTTTTTGTCTTTCTTGTACCTTTTGACCGGGGTATGTCCCGAGTAGTTGTATATTTTTGACTCTTGTTCGATAGTTGGACTTGTATATATTGTGGATCTGGACTATTGTACATATTTATCACTCTGATATTTAAATTACTTCCGTTTATAGTTCAAATTGTTGCTATAATTAACATTGCGCGCATATAATTCCAATTCGTTATGCATCCCCTCGACAAAACCCTCCAACCCTTATGGGGCCTCATCAGCCTCTTGGGTGGCTTCCCCGAGTTCTTGGTATCAGTTTACCGGTATCCAGATCTCCGGGTCGTTACACTTGGTATCAGCGTAGTGTTGAGGTTATGTATAAGGAATCAAAATTACATTAGTCCAGAACAAGTCCATGTGAGTCTACTGCTGCTGGCTTAGGATGTTTTCCGTGATTACTTATGGATTTTCCGTTATTATGTGTCTTCTAGATTAAAATGCCGCCAAGAAGAAGAGCTCGTGTTCCAAGGGAGGAAAGTGGTACCTCTCCTCCTCCAGCTAATGTCCCAGCTCGAGTTCAAGCTGATCCTGCTTCTGCAGATGATTTGCCACCAGGTGTCCGTGGCAGGGCATTAAAAGAATTTCTGCTATTCCACCCACCGACCTATGAAGGGCAAGCAGATCCTGGTGCAGCGAGAGTGTGGCTAGATGCAACTGAGCATATATTCCGTTCTATGGAGTGCACTGAAGAGGAGAAAGTGATGCTGGCTACATTCCAATTGCAAGGAGCATCACTCACGTGGTGGACCACGGAGTAGGAAGTTGCTTTTCGATCTCGTCCGCTTCATCAAATAACTTGGAAGGAATTTGTCATGTCTTTTGAGCGTACATACAGTCCATCCCATCTCAGAGTGGACAAGATGTATCAATTCATGGAATTGGCTCAGGGTGACATGACTGTTCTGCAATACCGTAACAAGTTCTTGGAATTGGGTCGATATGCGCCTCATATCTTTGCCGATGAAAGTTTGAAGACCGAGCAATTTCTACGTGGGTTGAAAGCAGAATTAAGGTAGCCTTTGATTGCAACCCGAGTAGCAGAGATGGATGTGGCTTATCAGGCAGCTGCGGCATTAGAACTGGATATGGCAAGATCCTGAGGGTGTACCCAAGTTGACTCAGTTCAACTAGGTGTGTAGTATCAACAGGTCAGTCAGCCGACTGTGACAGGAGTCCCGTCTTCTACCCCTACTGCCAGTGGCACTTCCTTTTCCAAGCCCAAGTTTAAGAAGACGTTCAAGAAGTTTAAGAAGCGGTATGACCAGCAAGCATCTTTTGGTACCGTGCAGTAAGCACCACCTTCTTCCCAGCGTCAGGGATCAGTGGCTAGTCAGCCGAGACCGAGTCCGAGGTGTGGTGGTTATCATCCAGGCTTGTTCAATGCCGGTGATTTGTTTTCATTGTGATCAACCGGGACATGTGGTTTGAGACTGTCCTCAAAGGCCGAAACCAGTTCAATTTTCTCAGTTCTCTCAACCATAGCTGTCTCAGTTCAGACCTCCACCACCACCACAATCTCAGCAATATTATCCTCAAGCTTCAGTGTCTTCATCCCAACAGTCTACTGCAGCTGGCAGAAAGTAAAAAGGGAAGGTTTCTCACATTACTCGCGCTGAAGCTGTGTCATCTCATCTCGTAGAAGGTACTATTATGATTTATGGCCATGCAGCTCGTGTTCTATTTGATTCAGGTGCTTCTCATTCATTTATTTCTAAAGACTTTATTGCCTGTATTGAGGAGCTGACATCTGAGATCTATTGTGAGTTGCTTGTGGAATTACCTTCTGGGGATTTCATGTTCACTCCTCTTTGCCTAGAAAAGACTCCTATTGTGATTGGCAATCACCAGTTGCCAGCTAGATTATATGCTTTGCAGCTGATGGATTATGATATTATTCTGGGCATGGATTGGTTAGAAGAGTATGGAGCCGTGGTTGACTGTAGATCGAAGAAAGTGTATTTTCAGCCAAATGGGAAACCAGCATTCTACTTCCAAGGTATTTGATCTCGTTCCTCTCGCTTGATTATTTTTGCTATTCGAGCATGTAGATTACTTGATGTAGGTTGCCAGGGATTCTTAACTTTTGTGGTTGCTGTTAAGGCACCACAGCAGGACATCAATGATATTCTTGTGGTTTGTGAATTTCCTGATGTGTTTCCTGATGAGCTACCAGGATTACCTCCTCAGCGAGAAATAGAAATGGTGATTGAATTGATTCCAGGTACGACACCTTTAGCAAAGGCACCTTACCGTAGGGCTCCAGCTGAATTGAAGGAATTGAGAGCACAATTGTTAGATTTGTTGGAAAAAGGTTATATCCATCCAAGCTTTTCTCCATGGGGTGCTCCAGTTTTATTTGTGAAAAAGAAAGATGGAAGCCTGAGGCTATGTATTGATTACATGCAATTGAATCAGGTAACTATCAAGAACAAGTATCCTCTGCCCAGGATCGATGATTTGTTTGATCAACTTCAGTCAGCTAATGTCTTTTCACGAATTGATCTTCGATCTGGCTATTTCCAATTGAGTATTCGGGAATCTGATGTGGAAAAGACTACTTTTAGCATGCGGTATGGTCATTATGAGTTTTTGGTTATGCCGTTTGGGCTAACCAATCCTCCATCAGCTTTTATGGACCTGATGCAGCGTGTGTTTCGTCCGTATCTGGACCGGTTTGTAGTGATCTTTGTCGATGATATTCTAGTCTATTCTGCTTCTGAAGATGAACATGTGCAGCATCTCAAGATTGTATTGCATACTCTGCGAGATCACGAACTTTATGCAAAGTTCAGCAAATGTGAGTTTTGGCTTCGGGAAGTGCATTTTCTCGGCCATGTGATTTCTGGTTATGGAGTTGTAGTTGATCCGGAAAAGTTCAATGGCAGAGACCAAGATCTGTGACTGAGATCAGAAGTTTTCTGGGTCTTGCTGGTTATTATCAAAGATTCATTCAAGATTTTGCACGGATTACCGCGCCAATGACTCGTCTGACTCGTAAGGATGTGCCTTTTGTCTGGTCAGATCAGTGTGAGCAGAGCTTTAATAAATTGAAAAGGCTACTCACTACTTCTCCAGTGCTGGTTTTACCTTCTGGCTCGGGTGGATTCGTGGTATGCACGGATGCTTCTCGAGTAGACCTGGGTGCAGTGCTTATGCAACATGGTAAAGTTATAACTTATGCATCCCGACAATTGAAACAGCATGAAGAGAATTATCCAACTCATGATTTAGAACTTGTAGCGGTGATCTTTGCATTAAAAATCTGGAGACACTATTTATATGGTGAGAAATTTGAGATCTTTACTGATCATCAAAGCTTGCAGTATGTGTTTTCTCAAAAAGATTTGAATCTTCGGCAGCGCAGATGGATGGAATATATGAAAGACTATGATTTCACTCTTTCCTATCAACCAAGTAAAATGAATGTGGTGGCTGATGTTCTTAGCAGGAAAGTGCAAATCAGTCATTTGCTGGTTCAAGAATGAAAGTTGTGGGAACAGTTTCCTTGCGAGACATTCAGTGTGGAAATTCCTTCTGATCCGATGGTAGCTGTGTGTGCTAATCTTGTGATGACCCCAGCTATTTATCAGCAGATTAAGGAAGCTCAGCAGGCAGATTCTGACTTGTCCCGCATTATAGTGATGCATGATATTGAGTTTGATGATGAGTTAGTGGTCAGCTTCAGAGGGAGGCTGTATGTTCCAGCTGATGGTGTGTTGAGAAATGCCATCTTGCGTGAAGGCCATGGATCTCGTTATGCTATTCACCTCGGTACTACCAAGATGTATCAAAATCTGAAAAGGTAGTTCTGGTGGCCAAGAATGAAAAAGGATGTAGTTGAGTTTGTGTCTAAATGTTTAACATGCCAACAAGTAAAAGCCGAGCATCAAAAACCTGGAGGAATGCTTCAACCTTTAGAAATTCCGATGTGGAAGTGGGATCATGTTACAACATATTTTGTTGGGGGTTTACCCCAGACTTCACAAGGTTTCGATGGAATCTGGCTGTTAGTTGATCGCTTGACTAAGACAGCAAGATTATTGCCAATTAAAGTTGCCTAGAGTGTTCAAAAATTGGTCGAGCTCTATGATGAAAAGATTGTGCCATTGCATGGAATTCCAATATCTATTGTGTCAGATTGTGACCCACGGTTTACTTCTGGCTTCTGGCGCAGCTTTCAAAAGGCGCTGGGCACAGAGTTAGCTTTCAGTTCAGCGTATCATCCTCAATCTGATGGTCAGTCAGAGAGGACTATTCAGACTTTAGAAGATATGCTGAGATCGTGTTGCCTAGATTGGCAGGGTTCGTGGAGTCAGCATTTGCCATTAGTGGAATTTGCATATAATAACAGTTATCACTCCAGCATTGGCTTGGCACTATATGAAGCTTTATATGGGCGTCCTTGTCGTACACCGTTGAACTGGTTTTAGTCTGGTGATAGATTGTTGAAAGTACCTGATATGGTGCAGTAGTGTGCTGATGTGGTTCGTCAGATTAGACAGAAAATGTTGACAGCTCAGACTCGACAGAAAAGCTATGCAGATCAGCGCAGGCGACCATTGCCATTTGAGCCCGGAGATATGGTGTTTGTAAAAATATCTCCGATGAAAGGTGGAGAGGGGGATTCCTGAAGCCCACTCAAAGAGCAGACCTAACTAGGCCCAACAAGCCCCAACGAGGCAAGCTCGCCCAAGTGACAGCCCGCAGGGCCCACTCGGAAAAGCCCAATAAAATAATGCTCGAGGAAACAACTATCCTAGGCGGCCCCAAGGCTCGGAGAGCCCGAGCCTCGGTCAGGTCACAGGAAGACCCACGCACGAGCTACCCCTCCGCCCGAAGGGGGGAAGTGCTAGCCGGTCTATCCGACCCATCTCCTCACCGAGCTAGGCCTATCGCCCGATAGGGCCGGCCCCCTTAAGCTCAGGATGACCGATGAAATGTTCATCATTGCAGCCGTTAGAGTCCACAGCGGGCCAAACGCTAAGAAGTCCAGGAGCTCCGGTTTCCCCGCGAGGATAACGCCCCCACGATGAGGCCATCAAAGCCCACGACGAGGACGTAACCTCCACCGAAGACCTCTCAGCTTGTAGAACTCCAGAAGGCGGCGCACTATAAATACGTGGGATACCCTCTGGAGAAAGGTAAGTCAAGAAGGGTATTGTTCCACCCCCAACTCATGAGCAAGGATCACTTCACCCCATTGGTGGAGAGGGATCTCGCGCCCTCACCTTCTCCTCCCTATCGCTGCTCCCACCATTGCTCTACTGACTTGAGCGTCGGAGGGTTTTACCCCAGGGAATCCCCCTGGGCCCTCTGACCCGTTTCCCTGTCTTGCAGTTCATTATCTTGGTGATTACCAGCCAGCTCAGGAACCAGCGCGAGATTTCACCTCTTCATCTGGCGCCGTCTGTGGGAAACGCACGAAGAGCCAACATGGTGAGAAGGAGCTCAGGGAGGAGGTCCACCGGCGAAAGGGGTAAGGCCATGGTAGCAGCAGGGGATGGCCCTTCTAGGGCCTCACAGAACCCTCCCTCCAACGCTAGCATCCCCGCCGACGGACCACCCCCCCCCCCCCCCCGCGGCGGCGGGGCTACCCCCCTACGGTGGCGCCGAAGCCTTCCAGGCCCTCAACGCCAAACTGGATGTCCTCGTGGATCTCATGAAGACCCAGGCGGCCAGGGATGCAAGGTCTCGTGCCCCGTCAGGGAGCCCCCCCCCGCAGGAGTACGTCCCAGCACACAGCTGGGGGCCGCTTCACCCTCCGCAGCCAGCAGCTCATCCGTAACAGGGTCGGAGGACCCTCGCAAGCTCCACCTCCGGAGCAAGAGGCCTCCTCCGCGCCGAGGAAAGGAAGGCGGGGGGCGCAACGGCCAGATCCGAAAGCTGACGTTCCTGGAGACCGCCAAGGCACCCCCCCTAGCCTCACGGCACGACAGCAACAGGAGTTATCCCTCTGGCTGGGAGATTTCGAGAGGCGCTTCGCTGAGCAGGAGCGCGCCCTTCGCGCCCTGTAGAAGGCCTCTTCCCCGGAAGACGAGGAGAAATCTCTGTTCTCCGAGTATATCTTGAAGGCGGAGGTATCTCCCAGAGCCCCCATACCAACCTTCAAGCTTTACGATGGCCAAGGTGACCCGGTCGACCATTATGATAGCTTCGACGCCCTGATGACTCTACATGGAGCGTCGGACCCCATCAAGTGCCGAGCCTTCTTGACCACTCTGGTCCAGGGTGCTCAAGCGTGGTTCCGGGCTCTCGCCCCCGGATCCATCCAAGACTTCAAGCAGTTCGGGCGAGTCTTCAAGGAGAGCTTCGCCGGAAGTGCCCCCCCAAGGTCGGTAGCGGGGCTCTTGGCCCTCAAACAGGCACAAGGGGAAAGGCTCTGGGCTTACGTCCACCGGTTTAAATCGGAAGCCCTCCGAATACCCCGCCTGGATGTGGCCTCGGCCACAACCGCACTGACCGGGGGTACCCGGGATGAGAACCTCCGCCGCGAACTCGTCCTCCACCCTCCCTCGACCCTTGCCGAGCTAGTGACTCTGGCTCTATGCCACGCCGAGTGCGAAGAAGTGCTCAGCGCTTGCCGAGACGCAATCGGCTCGGGTCGGGAGGGGGACAAGAAGCGGGGCCCCAAGCCAAATCCTAGCTCAGGAAAGAAGCGAGATCGAGATGGAGAGCGCAAGCGGAAGTACGAGCGGTACACCCCGTTAACCGCCCCGGTCTATGAAATCTATGAAGACGTCAAAGACTCGGGACTTCTCCGTCGGCCCGAGCCGATGAGGTCGAAGAACCGCAAGTGAGACAGACATTGTCTATTCCACGGCGATCATGGAAATCACACCGGTGATTGCCACCATCTCCAAGATGAAATCGAGCGCCTCGTCCGCCTGGGGCACCTGGCTCGGTTCACTGCCGAGCGCAAAGAAGATCAAGGCGCCGCAGGGGAGATTGACAACGCCCCCCGAGGGGTCCACATCAACGTCATCTCTGGAGGAATAGCATCAGGAGGCGACAGCAGCCATGGAAGGAAGCGTCATGCCAAGCGGGCGAGCCGAGCCCCAGAGCCACCCAAGGCCCCGCCCCAGGTCATAGTCTTCTCCGATCAAGACATGGAGGGGTTGAGCACCCCGCACGATGACGCCTTCGTAATCTCGGCCACTATAAACCATTGTAACGTAGATCGGATTCTTGTGGACAATGGAAGTGCCCCTGATGTGTTGTCTTATGACTGTTTCCTCAAAATGGGAGAGGGTCCATCCAAACTCCGCCCGATCCGGACGCCCCTCTGTGGGTTCAATGGCCTTGCCACTCTCCCCGAGGGAGCCCTAAGCCTGCCGGTTACCCTCGGCACCCCACCCAAAACCGTTACGGTCATGGTAGACTTCATAGTGATCAAAGGGATGATAGCGTACAACGCCATTTTCGGCCAGGGAATCCTCAGCCGGATCAAGGCAGTACCATCTACCTATCACCAAAAAATGAAGTTCCCCACCAAGAACGGAGTAGGGGAAATCCGAGGTAACCAGGCCACGGCCCGAAGGTGCTACAACATCTCGGTGGAGGCCACGCGGCCGGACGGGAATAATAAGGGCCCCCGGGAAGTCGAGGAAAAATCCGCAGCTACTAAGCCAGGTGGCGAGTTGCTGACAATCTTCCTAAACGATGACCCGACCCTAGGAGTAAGGATCGGAGCCGACCTACCACCCGAGGAACAGTAGCAATATAAGAATTTTCTTTCTGAGTACATCCGAGTCTTCGCTTGGTCCGACGATCAGCTCCCTGGGATACCAGAGGAGACCGTGCTGCACCGACTCAACCTCAACCCCACCATGAAGCCCGTGCAGCAGCGCCGAAGGAAGCACGCACCAGAGAAACAGACGATCATCAAGGCGCAGGTGACTGGTCTTTTTAGACCGGTCCTGTACCCGACGTGGCTAGCCAACGTCGTCCTGGTACCAAAGGCTTCCGGCGAGTGGCGGATGTGCGTGGACTTCACCGACTTGAATAAGGCGACCCCTAAAGACTGCTATCCCTTGCCCAGCATCGACCAACTGGTCGACTCGACATCGGGCAACGAGATGCTCAGCTTCCTGGACGCCTATTCGGGTTACCATCAGATCAGAATGAATTCTGAAGACATCGAGAAGACCGCCTTCATCACCGACTACGGCGTGTACTGCTATACCCGGATGCCTTTCAGGTTGAAGAACGCCGGAGCCACATACCAAAGACTGGTCAACCACATGTTCGAGGAGCAGCTAGGTCGGAACGTCGAGGCCTACATTGACGACATGCTCATCAAGACCCCCAAGGCCCAGGACCACTTCATCGACCTCACCGAAGCCTTCGGCGTCCTCCTGAAGTACAACATGAAGCTCAATCCCGCCAAGTGCGCCTTCGGAGTAAGATCCAGGAAGTTCCTGGGTTTCCTGGTCACTCAGCGTGGGATCGAAGCTAACCCCGACAAGGTCCAGGCCATCCTGGACATGCGCCCGCCCGCCTGCATCAAGGACGTCCAACGTCTGACAGGGCGTATCGCCGCTCTCAACCGTTTTCTATCCCGTGCGGCCGAACGATGCTTGCCCTTTTTTAAACTGTTAAAGGGGCCCAAGTGGGCATTTGCTACGTTCGCATGGGATGAGGAATGCCAGAAAGCATTCACTGAGCTTAAGGAGTTCCTGGCTTCACCCCCGGTGCTCTCCAAGCCCGTGCCGAGCGAAGCTTTGCTACTCTATCTCTCGGCGACGTCATCAACGGTCAGCTCGGTCCTGGTCATAAATGACTCGGGAATCGAAAGACCAGTCTACTATACCAGCAAGGTGCTTAGCGAGGCCGAGAGGAGGTACCCCGCAACCGAGAAGCTTGTGCTAGCGCTGGTTACCTCCGCGAAACGCCTCCGACCCTACTTCCAGGGGCACCCCATCACCGTGCTAACCGGCGAGCCGTTGAAGAAGATTTTGGCCCCACCCCGAGGCCTCGGGGCGACTCATCAAATGGGCCCTTATGCTTGGGGCCTACGACATCTCGTATCGCCCGCGCTCAGCTATAAAAGGTCAAGCGCTCACTGACTTCATCGCCGAAAGCACCATCCCGACCGAAGGGAGGCTACTGACCATGCCCGGGCCAACCTGGGAACTGTACGTCGACGGTTCTTCCAACTCGGTCGGTAGCGGTGCTGGGATCCTCCTAAGATCCCCCGAAGGAGTGGAGCTGCAGTACGCCTTGAAATTCAACTTCCAGGCGTCCAACAACGCTTCCGAGTACGAGGCCCTTATATCGGGAGCACGCATGGCCCGGCGGTTGGGGGCTGAGCGAGTCAGGATCCACACCGACTCTCAGCTGGTCGCGAGCCAGGTCAACGGCGAGTACGAAGCTCGAGAGGCACCCATGATCAAATACCTCCAGCTGGTCAAGATCTTGGCCCAACGATTCGAGGGATTCGAGGTAGTCCGAATAGCCCGGGAAGAAAACTCTCGAGCGGACGCCCCCTCTCGATTGGCCTCCTCCCTAGGCCCAGAAGGTACCCGATCGGTCCTCCTCGAAGAGCTAGAGCGCCCGAGCATTGACTCGGAGCTCCTCGCTGTTGACTCGGCCGTCCCGAGCGACTGGCGCACCCCCTACCTGTCTTGGCTTCGAGACTCCCAAGAGCCCTCCGACCCTCGGGAAGCATGCCTAATGAAGTACCAAGCCCGGCGCTTCGTCGTCCTGGACGACACACTCTACCGAAGGTCTTTCGCCGGCCCTCTCCTGAAGTGTCTCGGCCCCGACGACGCCAGCCGAGCCATTCGAGAGGTTCATGAAGGCCTGTGCAGAGCGCACTCAGGGGCAAGGTCACTGGCCAGAATCCTGTTACTACAGGGGTACTGGTGGCCCACCCTGCAGCGCGACTGCTCGGCCTATGCTCAACAGTGCGACCGATGCCAACGGCAAGGATGGCGATCAAACAAGTAAGTCATTTATTATCTCATAAAGAGGAAACTCCCTAAAGGAGGAAAGAGAGACAAACAAGAGAAAGGGGCAAAATAAGGTAAAATACATCAGGCCTCGGGCCCACTTTGAAGCTCGGAAGCAACGGAAGTAGGCGCGTCACCCCCAGCACCTTCGGTGACGGCCGACCCGGGCACTGACCTCGCCTGTACGAGAACTGTCTCAGTCACGAGCCCTCCCGAGGCGTCCGGAGTTGGTGACCCCGCCGAAGGAGACCCCTCTGGATCTTCCCCGCTCGACGCAGAGGAGCTAGAAATCGACTCATCTGAGTCATAAGCCTGGCCCAAAGGGAACTCGATCCCAGAGTCTCGATCGAAGGCGTAGTCCACCGCCCGGCGATAACCCTGCTTAAACCCCTTTCGGGCGCCACGGCGAAGCGCTACCTCATAATATGGTAGGGCGGCTCTCTCCAGGTCGGCTGAGTAAGCGTCCGAGCTTTTATATCGCTCGACCGCCTCCGTCTCGATCTGCTCCGTCCTTCCAACGAGCTCGACTCGAGCCCGCTCCACCTCGGCCGCACGCTCCTCTGCTCCCGCCAGGCGTTCCTCTGTCGCGACCATACCTCGTTCGGCCTCTCTCGACCGCCTCTCCGCCCGGACTCGGTCCGCCTCGGCCACGGAATGAAGGCGCTCTGCTACCTCCGCCCGGTCCAGTAACTCGGCCCGTTCGAGCTCCCAGCGACCGTCCAGCTCGAGGTGACGCAGACACTCCTCTTCCAAGAGTTTGCTTTTCCTCTCGAGCGACTCCCGGGCCTTAGCCAACTGCTCAGTCAGCGCCTCAGTTTCTAGCCGGCTCGCCCGTGCCGAGTCCCTGATCGCAGAGAATTTCCATCGGAGCCCCTCATGTTCCTCGCTGAGGCGGGCCAGTTTCCTCTCGCACCCCCCGAGGGCCCAGGCGAGATTCGACCGCTCCGCCTCCGCCCGAGCGTACGTCTCCGCCATCAAGGCCGCCGTTCGAGCCATGACTAGGCCACCCTCCATGAGGACGTCAAGGACTCCGGAGGGGGAGTAGCGCTTGTCTCCCCCCCCTCGTCTTTGCGGCAACCTCTCGGCAAACCCGATACAGGTCGCCCGAAACACCGAGCCTTTCCAAGGCCTCCGACATGGAGATCTGCTCCCCACCGGACGCCCCGCCAGAAGGTTCGACTCGAGCAACGGGGCCGACCGCCCCGCACACCGCGGTCGGTTGGGGTTGCGACGCCTCCCCAGGCGAACCCCCAACCTTGACCGACGCCGCAGGATCGACCGCACCTGGAACTTCGAGCACTTGGGGCTGCGACGCCCTCGCGGGCGAACCCCCATCCCTATCTGTCTCGGCCCGTGCCTCGCGGCCCGAGACATCACCGACCTTGACCGGTCTCCCGGTCTCGACGTCGGCTACTTCAGCACCGGTCCCCTCCATCCCTAGGGAGGGGAGAACCGACCTATCTCCGCCCTCTGAGGGGCCCCTGGTCTCCTCGGCCCCCTCTCGCCTGGTGTGGACATCAAAAAATGTCGATGAGGATCATGCGGTATGCACATCTCGACACTCGAGAGCAAGCCAAAGACGGAAATGCCGAATAAACCTCACGCCTCGCCCGATCAGGACGAGAACTCGCTTGGTGGTCTACTACCCGCTAAGGAAGCCCCCCCAAGCGGAAAATACAGCTACAATGCTCCGACCGGTCATGTCGAGAGCTGAATCAAAGAAAAGTCGAGAACTCCGACACAGTCTCGGGATACACCGAAAGTCATGTAAAGTCTGGGACCAAGCCCGAAAGACTGTAAACAGAATATTATGAAGGTCATACGTTGCAACTAGAACATTCCAGGAGCGCTAACACTCGAATAAATGGCTGCGACTTGAAAAGAATCCATTCGAGGCTTAAAACGGCACGAAAGGGCCTTAAACCGGCGCGCTCTAAACCGGCGCGCCCCTTTAACATCTTAATCCAGCGCGCCCCATTTTTTCATTGGCCCTTGCTTTGGCCTTAAACCGGCGCGCAAACAAGCATCCCATCTACACTCCTATGCTCTGTTTAATGATGTGCAGAGAACATTGAATGCCCGACGCTCTGTATCCACCTCCATTCGACAGCACAGAAGTGTCAATGGCGAAGCAACCCCCAGCAAACCTACGAACATCCCATCCTAGGATGAACGACATCATACGGCGTGAACCAGCATCGTCCAGCGCATCGAGTCAACTTCAGACCTCGACGCGGACGAGGTGAAAGTGGCGGGAACACTCCTGAATGCCCATTCTATAAAATGGCAAGTCTGAAGAAGGAACAGGGTCGGTTGGTTCATTCGGCTGATGGCTGGCCATCGAAGAGAAGAAGAAGAAAAGAGAAAAGAAGAGACTTCATCCCCGTGCCCGTGAGGTGAAGAAGAAGGGAGTGAGCGTGAGAAAAGAGAGGTGAGCTCGGAGGGGGAGGAGCTTGTGCTCTGTTCCCCCTCCCCCACCGATGTATTTCTTTCCTCTTTCTCTGATGTGTTTTCGTTCCTTCGGGGCAGATCCCCTCCTGTATCTTTTTTTCCCTTTCCCTTGCGGATGAATAAAAGGAATGATTTTTGATTGGCAAGAGTAGTGTTCTACTGCCTTGATCTCCTCCCCTTTCTCCCGGTTCTCTTGTCATCCAGGGACCTTGGAGACCTGCCTCTCTGTGGCACGGCCTTCAGGGGAACCCGTCAGGGGATGAACATTCATGGCCTCTCACGGCATACACCCGTCCCGCCTACGAGATCATCACCCTGAGTTGCTGGAACTCTTGAAGGCTGGTCCTCGAGTCTCCACAGGCACTTATGGGTCAACGGAGGCCTCACTCCGAGTTTTGAGGTTCACCCTGGAGCTTTGCTCCGTTTGGTGTTCCCCTATTCGTCTCTGGCAAGCCTCAGTCCGGGGGAGGTGCTGCCCATTTTTTGCCAGGAACAAACGAACAAGCTATTTCTGAGGGCCAGAGCATCACATGCTTGAAGCCTCTGAACCAAACTGAGCTACCCTACACAACGAACACATCCAATAAAACACTCAGATTTTCGTGACAATTCACCTTAACAAATGATCAAACACTTAAACTCCATCTCCACAAACTTAATCCACCAATTCGGTGAACAAACCAATCAACAAATGAACTTACAGTTGAAAGAAAAAAGAAACAGAGCCAACAGAATAAAAGAAAACCCCATAGAAGCTTAACCCGGCGTGCCCTTAATCCGGCGTGGGTTAACCCGGCGCGCTACCCCCCGCGCCGGTTTAGCCCCACACTCAACTTCATCTTCAAACTCCTGAGCCTCCATCCGGTGCACTACCCCCCCCCCCCACGCCAGTTTAGCCCCACACTCAAATCCACTTTAGAATTCCTGAGCTCAAACCGGCGCGCCTCCCCTTTTTTAGCCTATTCCGGCGCGCCCCTGGCCCCTCTTCCTTCTTGCCATATAACCGGCGCGCCCCTGGCCCCTCTTCCTTCTTGCCATATAACCGGCGCGCCCCCCCTTCCTTGGCCTTGAGCCGGCGCGCCCCCTTGCACTTCTTATTCCGGCGCGCACAACCCTTTGCTCTCCCTTAACCGGCGCGCCCATCCCTTGGCTTCTCCCTTAAACCGGCGTGCCTAAAAGAGGAAGGTTCAAATAAAAAGAAGAATGCAAAGATCAATGCCAAAAAAATGAAAGGAACTCTATTACCCGCGCTTCAATTAAAATTTTGTTCCGGGGGCGCTGCCCCCAGAAACCCCCGCAAGGGGCGTTGCCCCCTTGACCCCCACGACCTGACCGCGTAGGTCGATCCGCGTGCGAGGCGCACGATGGCGAGTTCGGGCTCCATACTTAACAATTCACACCCCCGGACATGGTGCAAAGAGAAAACCAATGATGCCTTGTGGTATCGGACGTGGACCTCGGAACCTCCGACATGGTCATGATCCGAACACATCTCGGGCCAATAGTTCGTTAAGTCGACCCGCTTCTCCCGGGATCTAATCTCGCAACCCCACATTAAACTTGTCGTGTCTACGATAGACATTTGCACGGTTTTATCATCGTCTTCGATGCCTCAAATGTGGACTCGCGTCCGAACAATGAATGGTCCGACCGTGACCGACACGCACGTATACCTTGGAACCTTCGTTTCCCCGGACTGTGTGTGAAGAGAAAAGCAATGACGCCCCCACTAGATCGGACTTGGATCTCGGGAGCCCTCGCCCGGACGTGACCACGATCCGAACTTATCCCGGGCCGATAGTTCGTTAGCTCGACCCGTCTTTTTTGGGATCCGATCTCGCACCCACATGAAACTTCCCGTACCTACGGCCGATATTCGTATGGTTTTATCATCGTCCTTGACGCTACTAATATGGACCTCCGTTCGAATAAGGAATGGTCCGTTAGTGACCGACGTATATACCGGGATCCAATCCCGCACCCACAGGAAATGTGCCGTACCTTCGGTATGTCTTTGTCGTGGTCTCCGATGTTTCGAATATGGACTTACGTCCGAATACTGAATGGTCCGTTAGTGACTGACGTATATGTCGGGATCTAATCCCACGCTTGCATTAAACCTGCCGTACTCACGGTAGACATTTGCACGGATTCGCTTCCGTCACCGTCTTATTTTCTATACGGATCTTTGTCCGAACATAAAATGGTCCATGAATGACCAACAAAATATGAATGGAACAAGACGGCTCTCGTCTTCCCCCAACCACACGTGTGGGAATATCAATAAGACCTTCGTGAGTCGCGTTTGGACCTTGGGTTCGCCCCCAACCATGGTCATCGCCTGACCCACATCATAGGCCTATAGCCGGCTATCTCTGTACACATCTTTGTTTTGGAATATAGTCCCGGGACACTTTCCCGCTGCTCTTCGGCACCGGAAATATTAATGATGCCCACGCAAGCCTCGTTTGGACCGCGGGAGGCGCCCCCGAAATGGTCCTGACTCGATCTCGCACCGGGCCAATAAACTCGCTGATTTCCGATCACTTTAACCGGGATTCAACCGAACGTCTCCTGTCCCTTTGAACAATAAACTTGCCGTACCCCCGGCATACATATGCTCCGGGTTTCTCGTGACGATTACGCGATTCACAAGCCGGACACTCGTCCGAACATCAAATGGTCAACACACGACCGACATGATTTCGAATGCTTTCTTCTCACCCTCGCACGGGGATTTCAATGTTTCCTAATAGACTTTTCACGTAACTAATTCTCCGGCCATGAGGCCCCTTTTCCCGGCGATTAATCAAGGGTGTTCCCCTCTCCGAGGGGATGTAAATGATGCCGTGACCTTTATGGCGCGGCGGATTTCAGTCCCGACACGAACCACACAATCGTCTGATTAGTCAGATCGAGCGCACAATAAATCGTCACATTTGTGACTGGCACGTGTAGACACCCAATTTTGGCCGATAAATTGAGCTTTTTTCTTTGTTCTCCCAGTTAATGCCCCGATTGATCCTTAGTTGGTTGATTTTATGGGATTTCTCCCCGTTCTTGGCCCAACATTTCAATTCCGTACCTTGGATCTCGTCTCGAGTTTGGCATTCCCGCGCTATCCGCTCTCATCGCTTTCTTGCTCATAGCGCGTTGAGGATCTAATTGAAGTTATCATTTGAGCAGTTGTTATTTCTTGACATTTGATCATTATAGCATCCACTTTGGATGTTATTCTCACTCAACATTTGATTAAATGGCTGCCCAAAGGATATTTCTCCTTTTTTAAAATCATTTATTAGGCTTTTAGTTATCGCGCTATATCGTCATTGCGCGTTCTTCATGAACGCGCTATGGGTATATAGCGCGTTATCAGGCAGAGCCCTTTCCAAACCGGACTCCCTTCTTTCGACTCAGAGTCCTTATTTGGTAAGCTTCTGATTATGTCTCTTATCCAAGAAGGTTTCTAAACCTAGCAGGAACCTTTCCCCCTCATTAATCGGCAAGATTACCTCAATTTGAGCCGCCAAATCATCGGATTGAATTGAACTCCGACCTAGGGTTGCTTTTTGACCTCTTTCCTATAAATTGCACCCTTTGGCCGTCATTCTCGGGGGATGCCACTCAAGATGTTGATGAGTAGGAGGAAGTTCTTCGTGCCAGATCAATAGATCCTCGCTTCTCGCACACCCAAGGGAGTATTTAGGGGCTCTTTTCGTGTTATTCCTCTTTCTACTCTTTTTCTTTCCCCAATCTACGAATTTTAATCTTTGCATAGCATTGCATATTGATTTCAAAACACTCCTTTTACGAAATACATGCATACACACACACCACACCTATCTTTTGCCCTTCCATAGGGGTTTAAAAACCACCAAACCCCCAGGTAATCGAGCCCCCCGTTTGCATGCTTTTGATTAATAATAGGGGTAGATTCTACTAAAATCTCGATCTAATGGGCCTTTTGTTTGTTGTTTATGATTGTTTGCAGGCACTAGAAGACTAATACGTGGAGCCCTTGCACCTAGGCCAGCCTTGGAGCAAGGAAGGAACGAATCCAAATAAGCCCGCTTCCTGTCTGATATCGCGCTATATGTTCCTAGCGCGACCTGAAGAACGCACTAGGACGATATAGCGCGTTCATCTTCAGGCCTACGGCTGGCCCCCTCATGAATTTTTGAGGTATGTAGCATGCCCCTATTTTAGTCTTTTATTATTTGGCATGTTTCTGGCCTCAGTGGCGATCACGAATCTTATTAATGCATGTTTCACCCCTCTTTTATCATCGACTTTAGCGCTTTTATCTTGCTAGATTATCTTGCTAAATACAAAATCATCAATTTTGGGGGTGATCATAAATTCATGATTCACAGCACGCCCACGCACTTAATAAACGCCAATAAATAAATAAACAACGATTATTAAATAAAAAGTGCGTCCACACCTGGTAGGTGGGGGAGCTGGCCCTGAAGGGTCGGCCCCATCTTGCCCCCGAGAGGGGAGTGCCGCCGAGCCTGAATCACCCCCGGCGGCGGTAGGATGGCCGGCCTTCTTGGCCCGTTTCTTGGCCTTCGCGGCTTCCCGCAATCTTCCCTCCATGGGATCCTTGCGCTTCGTCCCGCTTGACCGAGAAGATCCCTCGGAGGCCGCCCCCTTGCCCTTATCCCGGGCTTGGGAACGACCCGCGGGAGCAACAGGCTCATCGGCTGCCGAATCATCCCCAAGATCGATGACCTCGGTGACCTCTTCCAAGGGCTCCCGCCGGATGTCTGCAATGAAGAAGAGGATTCGGTTAGGAAACGAAAAGTCGACCCTCCGACCCCGCAGCAGAATCCGAAGAATGGCACCTGATGGCTTGAGATGTGTAAGCAGATACCGCTCCACGTTCTCCAGCGTCACCAGCTCCTCAGTCGACCGGCGATTTGTCAACAGGAGAGCGGCGTATTCTTCCACGTCGGCGGGGAACTTATCCTGGCGCGGGGAAAGATTCGGATGGAAGTTGGGCATAACCTGGCACCTCCAGGACTCGTCCACTACTTCCGCGTTCACCCAGAAAAACTGCCTCTTCCACCCTTTGTGCGAAGAATCCTTCACCGCCAGCGGAATACAACTTCGATTCCTGCGCACCTGGATAAAATAGAAGCCTTTCCCCGCCGACGGATGTGCCTTCAGCTCGAAGAAATAATGAAAGAGATCCAGCGATGGGGGAACCCCCTGCAGGCGGCAGAGGATCCGAAAGGCAGAAAGCAGGAGATACGAGTTGGCCACAAGCTAAACAGGCGCCAACATGAAAAAATTGAGAAGCTTCAAGATGAAAGGCTCGAAGGGGAGGCAGAATCCACTCTTCCATGCCAGGAGAAAAGTACAAATATAGCCCGTACGGCTGTCCAAGCTCGTCTCGTATGGGGCAGCAGCTACAAAGCTATACCGGAGAGGCAGGCGAAACTGATGCTCCAATTTCTTCACGTCAGCCTCCCCCAACTCGCTGCGATTGGGGACGGGCTCCCGCCTCACCTGCTCGATTTTTGAGTGTAGATCCGCCATCGAGCTGGAAGAAGAACCTTCACTAGAGCCCGAAGACTCCGGAGGAGAAGGAAGCCGCCGGATCGCCTCCGCGGTTACACGCGCCAGCTCCTCAAATGCCGCCGCAAGAGCTTGCTCCCCCGCTGTATCTTCACGGCGCATCAAGGAGCCCCAGAAGCAAAGAAATGGAGGAAAGGCAGATAACCCTGAAAAGATTGGGAGGAACGAGCAGCGCCCTACGCCTATAAACCCTCGCGGGAGGCGGCGCGCCGTTTCAACCTCCGAGAAAAAGGGGGCCCCTTCATTTCAAAATCCGTCAGGATCATTATTACTATGGGCCCAGGCGACCGCTACACGTGGCATAATCACGCCAACATGATTCCACCCACCAGAGCCACGCCGGTCCAAAGCCTCAAAAAACTACTCAACCGAGCCTCCTTGGCTCGGGAGTAGGAGGGGGACAAGTGGAGAGGGGGATTCCTGCAGCCCACTCAAAGAGCAGACCCAACTAGGCCCAACACAGCCCAACGAGGCATGCTCGCCCAAGTGACAGCCCGTAGGGCCCACTCGAAAAAGCCCAATAAAATAATGCTCGAGGAAACAACTCTCCTAGGCGGCCCCAAGGCTCGGAGAGCCCGAGCCTCGGTCAGGTCACAGGAAGACCCGCGCACGAGCTACCCCTCCGCCCGAAGGGGGGAAGCGCTAGCCGGTCTATCCGACCCATCTCCTCACCGAGCTAGGCCTATCGCCCGATAGGGCCGGCCCCCTTAAGCTCAGGACGACCGATGAAATGTTCATCATTGCAGCCGTTAGAGTCCACAGCGGGCCAAACGCTAAGAAGTCCAGGAGCTCCGGTTTCCCCGCGAGGATAACGCCCCCACGATGAGGCCATCAAAGCCCACGACGAGGATGTAACCTCCACCGAAGACCTCTCAGCTTGCAGGACTCCAGAAGGCGGCGCACTACAAAAACCTGGGATACCCTCCGGCGAAAGGTAAGTCAAGAAGGGTATTGTTCCACCCCCAACTCCTGAGCAAGGATCACTTCACCCCATTGGTAGAGAGGGATCTCGCTCCCTCACCTTCTCCTCCCTATCGCTGCTCCCACCATTGCTCTACTGACTTGAGCGTCGGAGGGTTTTATCTCAGGGAATCCCCCTGGGCCCTCTGACCCGTTTCCCTGTCTTGCAGTTCATTATCTTGGTG
Source organism: Amorphophallus konjac (assembly GCA_022559845.1). Lineage (NCBI taxonomy): Eukaryota > Viridiplantae > Streptophyta > Magnoliopsida > Alismatales > Araceae > Amorphophallus > Amorphophallus konjac. The sequence goes on from JAHNEJ010002669.1 coordinate 25,428, forward strand.
ATTACCAGCCAGCTCAGGAACCAGCGTGAGATTTTGCCTCTTCAAAAGGCGTTATGAGATTTTGAAAGCGTGGAAAGCTCAGTCCCCGTTACATTGGTCCGTTTCCTATCTTGGAATGTGTGGGCCAAGTGGCTTATCGACTTCAATTGCCAGCAGCGATGCAAACAATCCATGATGTGTCTCATGTTTCCCAGCTGAGAAAGTATGTCCCTGATGCATCTCACGTGCTAGATGATTCAGTTTGGCCTGAAGTGACAGCAGATTTGTCTACGCCAGAGTACCCAATCCGAATTGAAGATCATCATGAGCAACGATTAAGAAATAAGGTAATCCCTCTGGTTAAAGTTGTATGGCAGTGTCACTCTGGCAATGAAGTCACGTGGGAACGTGAGGATGAAATGCGTCAGCAGTTTTCTTTCTTATTCGAATAGGGTATAATTTCCTTTCAGTTCTTCCTTTTAAATTTCGAGGATGAAATTTTTATTAGGAGGGAGGGACTGTAAGACCCGTTCTTTAACGGATCTTTACCGGTATTAATATAGAATTAAATCTATGAATTTAGGTAATTTTAATGGATTTAATGAACTTTTTCTAGCATTTTATCCCATTTAGTTAAAGCTTTTAAGAAATTCATTGGGCATATACATAATTATGCTTCTTTGGGGGTTTAAAATGCAATTAGAGGTTAAAAATAAAAAAAATATTATAACAATTTTTTTTTAACCCACCGTCGACCCTCTCTCTCCCCATTTCTCTCTTCTCTCTCTCACCCTCTCTCTCTCTCTCACGCGAAGCTCTCTCCCCCTCCTTGGTGGCTCGGTCCGATCGGGTCACGGACGGAGGCGTGGGTGGCGTCATCGGGAAGCTCGTGACGCGTGGAGCGCGGTGACGTCAACATTGAGACGAACCACGGTGCGTGGAGATGGGTGGGCGTGAAAGAGTGGCGTGGCTACCTCGGCTTGCATGCGCTCGTAGCGGCATTTTCAGCGCGATCGAGGTAGGGGGATGGATACCCGAGCTCGCTAGAATTGTTTTCCCCATCCTGCCCCTCATCTTTATGTCTTCCATAGCCTGTCCATCGTCATTTATGTTTTCGAAGTATGAACAATGTTCCTTATGTTTTCAATCCATTCTGGCCATCGTCTTTATGTTTTCTGGGCTTGGAATGATTGCATGATGGTTGTGGGTTGCGGAATGGCAGGTTAAAATAGATTTTCCCGTCGATTTGGATCGACCGGGATGGTTTCCCACGGGTTTTACCCCGTTTTCGAAATCACGGTAATGGCACGGTCCTAACAGTGACCATTTTGAAATGAACGGCCCTCGTCCCAACCGTTTAAACCCTTAGCACGGTCCTTAGTGCGACCGTTTAGAGTCTAGGACGGCTGACCCTCGACCGCTTAATCGCTTTAAACAGTAAGGTGGTGTAGGTAGCACAACTTAATACGGTCCGTTCAATTCCATGGCACGGCCCAGACCGATCCGTTCAGTCCATTGAACGGCTAGTCGCGGGAGCGTCCAAGTGACCGTTTAGTCCATTGAGCGGCCAATCGTTGGACCGTTCAGATCATTGAACGGTCCATAATTGGACCGCGTGCGTCCTGAAACCCGGAAAGGGGGTAGCATTGAACGGCTTCATGATGACCGTTCAGCCCCATTGAGCGGCCAGTCGTACGACCGCGTACGACTGGGACGGCTGGTTCTTGACCGTTTAATTCTTGCAGACTTCAATTGGTAACATGTTCAATTAGTTATGCTTTTAATATTGCATATTCGCCATATTTCAGTTATTTTGGCATGTTTTTAGATCCCAATAGAATTAGTTCTCTTTCCTTGTGATGGAATCACTAGTTGTAGCCCGACGACCTCTGGTGTCGGCCCACCTAGGAGAGGTGGCGGGGTAGTCCCGGTTTACGATTTTTAAGCTAGTTCCGTGGGTCCCTGCTTAACAGTAGCATCCTACTGGGGGAGAAAACTAGCTAGAGACTTGCCTCTAGGCACTGTGAGCGACGTCACGCGGTTCGGAGTTCGATGGTGCGGGGAAGAGGATGCGGAGAGCGCGTGGGCTCTTCTTTTTGTTTGTTTTGCTGTTTGCTGCAACACAGAGATGAGAGAAGAGAGAGAAGGGGCCACCACGGGAGATTGCTCCGGCGGGGCGAGCGGGACAAGTATAATATAGCAAGATATGGGGTTCAAACGGCCATAGCGGGAAGTGACTCGCCGCGACCTCGGGGGGACGGGAATGGTGCAGAAATTAAATAACAAAAATTGAAACGGCCATTGGGGAAGTGACTCGCCGCGGCCTCGAGAATATGAGCAGAATATATCAGAATATAAAAGAGAATATAAGAACAGAGATTTAAACGGCCATTGGGGAAGTGACTCGCCGCGGCCTCGAGAATATGAGCAGAATATAACAGAATATAGAGAGAGTATAAGAACGGAAATTTAAACGGCCATTGGGGAAGTGACTCGCCGCGGCCTCGATGATATGAGCAGAATATAACAGAATATAGAGAGAATGTAAGAACAGAAATTTAAACGGCCATTGGGGAAGTGACTCGCCGCGGCCTCGATGATATGAGCAGAATATAACAGGATATAAAGAGAATATGAGAACAGAAATTTAAACGGCCATTGGGGAAGTGACTCGCCGCGGCCTCGATGATATGAACGAAATATAACAGGATATAAAGAGAATATGAGAACAGAAATTTAAACGGCCATTGGGGAAGTGACTCGCCGCGGCCTCGATGAAAAGATGTGATCGCCAGGGGCCGAAAGACCCCAAAATAAGAAAGTGATCGCGCCTACCTCAAGAGCGGGAGATGGCGGGTTGCTTCTTCCTCTCCTTTCGGCCGGCCGACGGAGAGGGCTTTCCTCGGCTACCCTTGCAAAACAACGACAAATAAATGACAAGTGGCTTAGAAAGATGAATGTGTAGTATTCATATCCTTGCAATAAAAATGACGAAATAACGGGAAGACACACACCTGGTTGGTGTTATCTTTTAAACCCCTCTCGGACTCGAGTAGGAGGAAAATGAGATGATGGATGCGAGATGATGAATGCAAAGAACTACGAAGAAAAGGAAATAGTTGGCTTATTGGATGTGTCGGTGGTGAAATTCGGCGGAGCTCCGGCAGCATGGGGACGACGTAGAAGCGCGGTGGATGAAGACGACCTTCCTCTCGCGAGCGTGGGCACCCGAGAAGCCGGCAGAACCTCCACCTACAAAAGACCCCACGGGTTAGAAGAATGACTCCGTAGCCTCTGGGCTCCGGCAGCCTATCGGATCACTGCTTAGCTCCCTTAGAACTGAGGGGGTGGGCCTCTATTTATAGAGCTCCGGAAGGTGGAGGCGTCCAGGACCCTGGACACCTCCATCAGGGCCGAAATAATATTTTATTCTATTTTTATTGATTTTTTTAGAATACTTTTATGGGGGCGTCCAGGGTCCCGGACGCCTCTAACAGGTCCACCGAAAACCGACGACGGCCGCACGCGGTTTGGCACAACGCGTGGTTTTGTGAGCGGCGCCTCGTGATTCAGAAATGGGCGCGTCCAGTCAGCTGGACGTCTCTATAATTTAGATTTTTTCACACACGACAAACCGTCGTTCGGTGGCCGGCGCCCGTGAGAGAGTTGATGGAGGCGTCCAGGGGCCTGGACGCCTCCAAAATATATTATTTTTTATTTTTCTTTTGTCTTTTATGCCAAAGCTGGCATTTTATATTTTTTATTTGTTTTTATGGAGGCGTCCAGGGGCCTGGACGCCTCCATAAATATATATATTTTTATTTGATTTTTGTTTTATTTTTTATGATTATTGATATTATTTTTATTATTTTTGCATTGATGGAGGCGTCCAGGTAAGTGGACGCTTCCATGATTTTAATTTTTTTATTATTTTTGGTCATTGATGGAGGCGTCCAGGCGCCTGGACGCTTCCATGATTTTGATTTTTTTATTATTTTTTAGTCATTGATGGAGGTGTCCAGGCGCCTGGACACTTCCATGATTTTTTACGGAATAATTCAAAAAAATGTAAAAAAATTCATAAAAATAGGAAATCACCAGAGTAATTAAAAATGTGAAGGCCGCCTTGGGGTATCATAGTGTAATATGAGATTTACTCAGGAGACGTCAGGAATGGCGTGTCTACAGCTGCCTCGCCTTGGCATCTGCTTTACAAGGGAGCGACACGTAGTGGAATGGTATCGAAGTGGAGTGAAATGAAGTGGGAGTGGACTGATAAGTTGATGCCAAGGTGTGATGAGACACGCTTTTGACGTTACTGTTTGGAATCTTTCCTGGAGTTTCAATGAGGCGACCTTGAAGAAGGTCTTTCAAATATTGACGATTGCTTGGACGGAGATCAAATAAGGGAGGGTGAGATGTGCGCTCAGGCACGAAACAAAAGGAGACCAACTTCTCGGTGTGGAAGTACCTGGGTCATAAACCGGAGGTTTCACCTTTGGGGAGCGGTTACCAGCCAATGTGGAAGTGCTGCGGCCAAGGTGGGTCAAAAAAGATAAAGGAATATCTGAGGGTCTGTCCAAACAAGGGTCTCCTTTGGAAGAGCAGCGTCGGGGCCGTCTCAAGGAAACTCAGTATTTCATTCGGAGTGGAATATCTCATATTTGTGGGAATTGGAGCACAACGGCTTTCACAATCGAATCACTTGAATGATCTTCCGCAATAAATCAAAGTCCTATATGAATGCATGATGGGTTCAAAGAAAAATTTAAAACAAACTAAAATAGAAAATAGCCAAGGATAATATTGTCAACTTGTGAAGAACGGGTCAGGATACCGACTCGGTGAGCTGATACTGGGCTGGGGCCCGTTTATCCGCGCACCAACTCACTGAATAGAACCGTCGTCCCCATGCTACCACAAGTTAACGGCCTATCCGTACAACCCAAATTCTTCCGGGATCATCACTGTTTTTGTTGAAGGGGAACTCAAATCCCAGATTTGTTCGGGTCGCAAGGTCCTTGACATGTTCTAGTAGCGTAGGTATCGTATACTATGATGCATGACATGGTGGGACCAACCATTGAAAGGTGGGACAGGAGACAGGACAAAGACGTCCGTTAGTAAAACCTGCACAGATTAGCAAAGGTTTGCAACATCAGAAAGTAGCAGAATCACAGCAGAATCACACCACAGTACAAAGGAGATCCAGACAAAATCTTGACAATGACCACTGATGTGACACGTTTTGTCCTGTAGCGATCTTCCCTTCCTACACTTCTTCTCTTGCACCAAGTTGTTTCGAGGCACGCTTCACGAGACCTTACCTTAAACAGCAGGGAACTACGCCTCGCACGGAGGGATCTTGTTTCCTTTTCCCCCTTTTGGGCGCGTCCAGGCGCGAGGACGCGTCTTAATCCTTGAATTCAAATTTAAAGCGACGGGTGGTCTTTCTTCTCCCGTGCCTTACCCGCAAACGAGCCCGCCTTCTGCCGAAACTTGCTTGCCCCCTTTTTTGTCTTCCTCCTCTTTTGATCGATGGAGTTCGGTGGGCCCGACCGTGGTGAAGGTGGAGAGGGACGAGGAAATCCTCGCCCAAGGAGGGACGCGCCCGAGCACGGAACGGCGTCCATGGAGGAGGAAGGGCCGCTTCGGGCCCCCGAGGGACCCGAGGGGCCCGATGGCGTGGGAGGAGGTGAACACGGTCCGGTAGGTCCTTCGATCTCTTCCTCTTTTAATTCATTTTGGGTTTTGAAGAGAGCCGCGCGAGGGGGAAAGGGTTCGGCGAGTGTTGCACTCAAATGATGGAGGCGTCCTAGACAGGGGACGCGTTCCTTTTGACTGATGTGGGACCCTTTTCTTGGTGCAGGACATGGCAAGGACCCTGGGTCTGGCCGATGAGTGGGCGAGTGCGGACGAGCCGAGTCGCATCAGGAGGGAGAGTCGCGGCAAGGCGAGGCTCGAGGAGTGGCCCGTACGTCTCCCTGGACAGCAAGGGGGTATACTGGTGCAGGACAGTGCCGACTTCCTGCGGCGGCAGAGAGAGAGCTACGCGGGGCTTCCCCAAGCTGGGGACACGCGTGGTATCGGCGGCTCGCGCGCCCAACTGTCAGAGACTAGGCGGCAGCTGGCCGTCGCTCAACATGAGTTGTCGCTCCTGGTAAGTTATGTGCCGCACTTTTAACTTCAGATTTTGGAGTTTCACTGACGGCCGTTGTTTATTTTGTTCCAGCGTGCCCAGCAGACAGCGACGGTGGGAGTGGTTGGCGGATCTTCCAATTCCTCGGCCCCTTTTCTCGAGATTGCCTCCCTCCGGGAGCAACTTGCCGGTGCGGTGGCCCACGCTACCCGGGCGGAAGAGGAGCGTGACGCCTGGGTGGCGACTGTAGCGGAGCTGCGGCATCGCGGTGAGGAGAGACCTTCTCCAGACATCCTGGAGTTAGGGTTCTTCTGCAGATGATGAGGAGAGAGGCAGAGAGAGAGAAAGCCGAGAGAAGGTCCGAGCGACAGCGGGATCTGACCGAGAGGAGGGCCTTGGAGGCCCAAGTGAGGGAGCTCCAGCTGGGCCTTCAGGCCGTCGTGCAGAGGCTAGGAGGGATGGAGACGCGCTACGAGAGAGCGCGAGAGTTCGGGGAGCGACTCCGCCAGTCCGGTCGCTTTGCCGCCAGTGGCTTCTTCGCCACGCCAGGGGAGGAGCAGCGAGTCACTGCTGCGGAGCAGGCGCCCAGAGGCGAGGCAGGTGCTACTGCACGGGGATCCCGGAGGCTTCTGAGGGACCCTCACCTCGGGGGAGAGGAGGAGAGTGCCCAGAGAGACGAGTGATGGTGAGGATTGGCGGGCTAGTGGACCCGCCACCTCTCTATGATTGTAGTGCTTATGACAGCTTATGTAGAATTATGAATGGAGTGATTTGATTTTCTGATGCTTGTTTGTCCTCTTGTGCGTTCCTTCTTCCCTACACTTCTTCTCCTTTGCACTGTTCCCATGTGACGGATCTGTCGAGACTCCGCCTCGAGCTGAGAATCACGTCTTGTTGTGACCATTTTCCACGGGAATCTGCCGTCGAAGTCAATACTGACGGCCCTAGTTCCTTTTCCCGGATGTTGTGCCAAATTTTGCGGGCGTCCTCCAAAACATGATAGGGTATCCCTAGACAACATAGGGGCTATTCGTCCTATTCTTCGCCCAGTCAATCACCCTGTGCGAGCGGTGAAGCGACACATGGGGCCGCTTGGCCGGTGTCTTATTGCGAGGGCTATCATCGACAGGTGATGGAGGCAATCTTGGCCCGCACTCCTTCCATTTCTATAAATTCTTGTCCCTTTTATCTTCCCAGGTATATCGAGGAATAACTCGAGGAGCACAAGTTCTTACGGGAGAGGAGGAGTTCAAAATTCTGAGAGTTGGATGGAGGGCGAATCTTCCCATTCCTCGAAGAGAAGCAGGTTCAGTGGTAGTAGTTCCAGGAGGCTTTCAGACCTTGAAGGGCACTTCAGCGAAAGGGCCCAATCTCAACTCGTAAGCCAAGTTTTCTTGCACTTTTCTCATTCTTTCTTCCTTTCTTCTGACCAAACCTCACCCCTATTCCTTGTATGTGTCGGTTATGATGAAATCACAAATCTTATGGGAGTTGGTAGTAGCAGCGTACAGGGGCCTCCCAGATTTTCAGAAGGCGAGGCTAGACGTGATGGGATTTGGTACCTTCCTTCGGATCGAGCCGATCCAGCTTGACCTAGTCCTGATCCAAGCCTTGTGTGAGAGATGGGACCCAGTGAGCCGGGCATTCCTGATGCCCTGGGGGCACATGGTGCCCAGCTTGGAAGATGTGGTCCGAATTACGAGTCTCAAGGTGGATGGCGAGGCAGTGACCGGAGTCACTTACGCGGACTACCGAGAAGGTGCCCAGAAGTTACTGGGTTTGGACCTAGATGGTCGGAAAAACAGGTCGGTAGCTAGGGCATCCCTCATGGATGCATTAGGGCTCACCGACACTCGTCGGCGGGACGACGAATCCTCAGAAGAGTTCATGGAAAGGATGGAAATAGGATGCCGTGCCGTGTACTGCACAGATTTCGGCAACTGGGAAAGATGTAACATAGATTTGAGGAGATTTCTCCTCTTCCTTTTGGGGAGATTGGTACTGAGCTCGAAAGGGGATGGTATCCAATGTTACTTCCTGGAGCTGCTGTCATACCTTGAAAGAGTAGGGTATTATGCCTGGGGAGCCGCCATGCTGGCACACTTGTTTGCAGGCCTATTCCAAGAAACGGATCGTGAGATGACTGTGAGTGGTTTCACACCATTCATCCAGGTATTTTTTTTGGTTTTGCTTGTTTTGTATTTTTTTGTTATTTTCGCAAGGTGCTGATGACCTGCGCCGAGCAGCTATGGAGTTATTATTACCTCCCTATGGGGAGAGCTCGACATTGGCGACCCGTGATGGTGCCGCTAGCCAGGCGGTGGGAACCCGTCATGAGTGCGGCACCCCTATCCTACCAACTGATGGTGTTAAGGCGGGAGCTACAGGAGTTCCCTACAACGATGGTAAACTGGAGACCCTACTCAGACATGGTCGATGCCAACCAGCCGTGAGTTCTAGCAAGTCGTGCCCGGTTCGGACGGGAACTATGGATGCACTGCCTGAATGAAATCGAGCCGCTTCGGCTACGATTAGTTATGAGGACTTTAGGACTGGCTCAAGAATGGGTGGATTCAGCTGCGCCACCTCGTGTCGGGAGAAAGACGCGGGGACCGGCGACTTGCATTGACTAGCGCGTGCGATTCCCCGAACAGTATGAGGACTGGCAACGGGGTGGCACGATTGTAGAATCACAGGCGCGGGACAGCGAGGACTACTTGCGTCTATATAGGACAAAGTACGCAGAACGGTTCCAACCCAGGGGACTTGCGGAGGTAGGTTTCCCCTTTTTCTCTTCTCTTCTTTCTCCTTTTCTTGGTTTTTCTGGTGAAAATGCTGACTTGTAAGGCTGCAGGATGTCCGGGATGCCATGATAGCGAATTTATGAACTCGCTTGGCAGAGATGGAACAACAGTTGGGCGATGCCCGCGGAGCTACGAGCGCCTTGGTAGGTGTATAGTACGTTCCTAATTAAAACCCCAGATTCCATATGTTGGCTGCTAATTCACATGGTCGCAGCATGCCCAGATTGGCGCAGCCTCCCCAGCGATGGGAGTAGGTGGTGCCTCTTCCAGCTTGTGGATTCCCACCTCAGAACTTGACTCGCTTCATGAGCAACTTACTCACGCCACGCAGCGTGCTGCGGAGGCAGAAGGGATGCTCCGTATACAGGTAAAAGTTTCAGCGTTGAGTTCTCTTTGTTTACGCCTTATCGCGTATCTGAGATGGTACACTCGACAGGAAAAGGAGACGGAAGAAGCGCTTGCCCAAGCTGCGCATAAGGAGGCTAGGATAGCAGAACTGGAGAGGGAACTGCGGCGTCATCCTGATGACGACTCATCCAGGGATGCTATGGAACTGAGGATCAGTCTCCAGTTAGAGAGGGAAGACCGTGAGAGAGAACGGGCAGAGAGGGAAAGAAACGCAGAGAGAGAAAGAGCCAACAGTTTGGCTGAAAGGGAGGTGCGAAGGGCCATGGAGGCCCAACTATTCGAACTCTGAATCGGCCTTGGTCTTGCTGAACAGTGGCTGAGAGATGGTGAGGAGCGCTACCGAAAAGCACGAGAGCGTGGCTTTCGTGTTGGTAGCTTCTCTGCTGCTTCCGTGGATCAACGCCGGGATGTGGGAATAGGAAGAGGAGTGCAGAGCGGCAGGAGTACTGCTTTTCGTAGTTGGGTAGCACCTTTGAGAGTGTTTTGCCCGGAGAGTAGTGGGACGAGTAATGCAGAGAGAGAGGACGGAACTTGATGTAAATTTTTTTGGTTTTTTGGAATAAAACACAAGGTTTGGTTTGTTTATTTTTCACCTTTGCTTCAGTTACCTGAATCCCTGCACATATCACTGAAACAAACAAATCAGAATTTCTGTTCTGACTTGGCCCCTTGCTCAATAAGCAAATGGTCACTGTGACTGTCCTTGATAACTGGTCAAGGGGCCAAGCCTTTATTTAACGAAGGCAAGGGAAAGATGCGGTGATGATAAATGCGACAGGCAAGCACACGAATGCAAGCGATATTAAAAAGTGAGATGCTGCACGCAAATGTAATCATGCAAAATTGATTTGTTTTCTCTTTTTTATATTTGATATTTTTTTTTGTTTCATCATAAAAAGATTTTTTTTGTTTGCAAATATGTACATTTCTCTTTTCCATTTTTTTGTGCTTTTATCATTTCAATTTTTTTTATTGCTAACGCCCGGCAAGCACCCAAATGGCACCTAACCTACGTGAGACAGGGGTTTCTTACTAACCTCCCAGGTATCTTAAGTGCACATCTAGGTTGATTTGGGCCTCTAGACCCCTCGAATGACGATCCCGCCGGCTAAGACTTACTCTGATGACAATACCGTCATGCCATGCTTAGGCTCCCAGTTGCTTCCGACCACAGGGATTCACCCAAAAGGTGTTTGAGGTAAATGATTTGCCCGGCCCGGGTCTGTTTCCTCACAACTCTAGATGGTATGAGATGGAACACCCTGGAACCCTAACGACCAACCGCGCGACGCTGACCCGGAATCAGACGCCGTCGCACCCATAGGTGACGCGCTTGCATTGGCCTAAGTCCGAGGTTAAACAAGAAGACATCAGGGGTCTTGACCAGCCAGAAACACAGAGACTCCTTCGCAGCGATAGCTTTTGCTTTTCAAAGTAGGCAACCAAAATGTGTATATTAAAATAAGGTCGCAGACCCTGGGCAGTTTTCACCTTTCAGAAACTCCATCGAACCTTCATCTTTAGAGGGAGAAGGAAGAGCGTAGGGGATAAACCTCCTGAGAGGACCGGCAAAGCCGTTAACCCGGCGAGCGAATAAGGGCCCATTAACTCTTTCCTTTCGGACAACTTCGGACCAAATCTCGAGCATTTACATTCCACGGCCCCCCTTTGTGGATTCAGACTTTTGCTTTGAGGGGTTCCGTTTATCGTACCAGGCACGGTCACGACCAGGCTTTTCTCTTGATTTTAATTTTGTATTTCTTTCTGTGAGGGAGATATAGTCGTTTGACGTTGGTGGGCTCCCTCTTCGTATGCCTGCGGGGACACTGCCCTCTTCTCGTGCTCTGATCGATGCTCGAGGAAATGGGTCCTACTCTTGCCTTTGAGGTTTGAGTTTCGGTTTCTCATGCTCAGCGTTTTAAGGGCGCCGACTGTCTCATTTGGTCGAAGAGAAAAGAATAAAGATTACAGCTTCCGGAGATCTTCTAGGTGTGGCCCTACCGTAGGTGATGCTACCAACTTTTTTTGAATAAAATACATAAGTGAACACATGTTAGCTTCCTTCGAGCGAGCATAGGCCGACGTGGCCGGACAGGGGTCTCCACGGTTCTGGCAAACCAAGACCCGGTGCCTACCAAGCCTTAATGGGCCCTATCCTAACATGAAGGTTAGATGCAGGGACTTAACTACATGGTGACTACCAGGCATCGGCATTTTGAATTTTCCATATTTTTAGTGGTTTTCAATATTTCTTTATTTTTGATGTTTTTTATCTTTTCATCATTTTTTTGTTTTGTGCTAAGGGTAGTATTTCTTAAGATAAAGCCCATTCCAAGGGTGGGATAACTCGGTTCCTTCGGCGTTGACTAGCTTGTAGGCGTTGCCAGGGTACACGGCTTGAATTACAAATGGTCCTTCCCAATTGGGTTGGAGCTTAGAACGCGGCCCTCCAGGTTTGACAAAAATTCTTTTTACGACCATCTCACCGACTTTGAATTTTCTCTCAACGACTTTCTTTTGGTAAAAGCGAGCGAGTCTATTTTGATACACACGCGCGTGTTCGGCAGCGGCCAGCCGCTTCTCATCCAAGAGTTCCAACTGGGCGAGGAGTGAATTACGACGATCGTCGAGGGGAAATTCCTCGTCCAATTGTACCCTGAGAGAAGAGATCAGAGTCTCGTACGGGACTACCGCTTCCATACCATAAGTAAGGGCAAATGGAGTCTGCCCGGTGGGGGTACGGATTGAAGTGCGATAGGCCCATAGGGCTTCAATAAGCTTTTCTGGCCAGTCTGAAAACTTACTAGACTCGCAGGTTTTTTTGATGATTTTGAGCAATGTTTTATTAGTGGCCTCCGCTTGGCCGTTACCTTGTGGGTAATAAGGCGACGAATGATGCAATGCAATTGCGTACCTTTTGCAGAGGTCCTGTAGGTCCTGAGAAATGAATTGTGGCCCATTGTCGGTGACGATCGTGCTTGGGACGCCGAATCTGGCGAGAATGTTCTTCATGATGAACTTGCAGACTGTTGACGCCTTGATTTCCGCGTAAGCTTCGGCTTCGGCCCATTTGGTGAAGTATTCCGTCGCAGTAAGGATGAAAGATTTCTGCTTGGTGAGGGAATTGGGATCACCTAGGGGACCAATGATGTCGAATGCCCACATGGAGAAAGGCCATGGGGAGGATATTGGATGAAGTGAGGAAGATGGTGAATGGATTTTATCGGCGTGAAGTTGACACTTGACACACCTACGGACATAGACAGCACAATCCTCTTCCATAGTGGGCCAATAAAAGCCTTGACGAATGATCTTCTTGGCGAGCATCTGACTATTCACGTGGCCACCGCACACACCCGAGTGCGTCTCTTCTACACATTTCCAAACCTCATCGTCACCAAGACATCTTAACAGAATACCAGTAAGGCTCCTCCTATAGAGTAGACCTCCAATCAATGTGTATTTCTGAGCCACCCTTCTTATGGCTTTCTTGTCCTCTGTGGTGGCCCCTTCAGGATAAGACTGATCTTGGCAATATTTGACAATTTCATAGAACCATGGTTTCTCTTCATCAGCCAGTTCTTCTTCGGCCTCTGCCAACATGAGCTCCCTCTTCTCAAGGATATCTTCCTGCAGGATCTTCCTTGCTATCCAGTCTTTGATGTTTACGTAGGAAGCATCATCGACTGCAGGGGCGTGAAGTTTGTAGATAGAAATGGACTTAAACCATCTTCCTAGAGGGAACCTTATGGATGATGCCAATGAGGCGAGGGCATCGGCGAGAATATTCTGATGACGAGGGATATGAACAAAGATCAGTTTTGTGAACAGTTTGGCAAAGGCAGCAGTGAGTTCTTGGTATGGCTTGAGTTTGGGATCGCGAGTGCGATACTTAGTGAGTACCTGGCGAAGGATGAGTTGACTATCACCTACGACTCGCAACTCAGTGATACGAAAAGAATGAGCGAGTCCTAGACCAGCTAGAAGAGCTTCATATTCGGCTATATTGTTGGTGACTGGAAATTTGAGCTGGTATGCCAATGGGAATGTGAGGCCTTCCGGCGACAGGAGGGTGTAGACACACTAAAATTGACATCATTTTGAGCATATCTCCTATCGCACTGTGATGCCCCATTTGACCCTCAAATCGGCTTATTTGAGTGATTTTCCTCCTTTTTATTGAATATCCAACTTCCCCAAGCTTTCCACATGTTTTTCCATTTTTCTCCAGTTTTTTCTGAGCCATTTCTCCATTTTTTCGGGCCTTAAATCAAATGGGGGAAGGGACCCGGGCGTCATTTAAGTAACGCCCCGTCAGGGGGCGTCATTTCTTTAATTAGCGACCGTCTGTTCGGTCGTCAATTCTTGTTCAATTCCGAACTCCAGAAGCACCCCTTCCTTTCCTCACTTACACTCCTTTTTCACTTGGGAAAGAGTTCCTATGGCTTCCTAATATTGAAAGGACACTTGAAGGAAGGATCCCCCTTTCCATCCTACCAAAACTAAGTTTTCTAATTTTTTTATGGAATTAATTCCGAATTTCCCTTCTTCCTCATTTAACCTCCTTTTCCACTTGGGAAAGGGTTCCTATGACTTTCCAAGGTTGAAGGGACACTTGCCTACTGCTTATCTCTTCCAAATTCCAACTAAAACATGTTTTCTTATTTTCTCTTGATTTAATTCCGAATTTCACTTCCTTTCCTCATTTAATCTCTTTTTCCACTTGGGAAAGGGTTCATATGACTTTCCAAGGTTGAAGGGACACTTGCCTAAGGTTTATCTCTTCCAAATCTAACTAAAACATGTTTTCTTATTTTCTCTTAGATTTAATTTCGAATTTCACTTCCTTTACTCATTTAATCTCTTTTTCCACTTGGGAAAGGTTCCTATGACTTTCCAAGGTTGAAGGGACACTTGCCTAATGTTTATCTCTTCCAAATTCCAACTAAAACATGTTTTCTTATTTTCTCTTGATTTAATTCCGAATTTCACTTCCTTTCCTCATTTAATCTCTTTTTCCACTTAGGAAAGGGTTCCTATGACTTTCCAAGGTTGAAGGGACACTTGCCTAATGTTTATCTCATTCCAAATCCCGCTAAAACATGTTTTCCTAATTTCTCTTGGAATTAATTTCGAATTTCAACCCTATAAATAGGACTCCTCTCTCCCTTGTGTTAAGAGAAAAAGATCAATTCAAGGGGAGGTGCTGTCGGACCAAAGGCTCAAGGAGGAAGACTCCCATGCACCTAAAAGCTTCATCCACGGAGTTCTTCTTCCTCTATTGAAGATTTGAAACCTCTACATCCATAGAATTCTACATCCTCTTATTCCTCTATTGAAGATCTTGAAGCCAATTGGAGAAACCACTAAGCTTTCCCCCTCCCATCTCTTATTTTTCTTTAGTTAATTGCATGCATCATTATTCCATCTCTTCCTTTTATTTCTTTTTATCTCCATGTTGAGATCTCCTTAGTGCAACACTTGCACACCTCCCTATTTGCATATCATTCATCATATCTCCCATACCCTTTTACATAGGGGTTTAAAGGCCAAACACCAATAAGGTGTGTTCATATCCATGCTTTCTATGTCCATATTTACATTTGGATTTGATGCTACACATCTTGGTTTCTAATCCATGTTTGTTTATTGGTGTTTGTTAATTTTGCAAGGGTAATCAATCAAGGAAAACTCTCTTCATCGGCCGGCCGATAGAAAGAGAAGGTGCACTCACAATCTCCCCCACATTTAAGGTATTTATATCGCGATCCCTCCATTGATTATTTGTTATATCCTTTGAGGCCCTCGCGTCTCTGGTGATCACATTCCCCTTAGCATCCTCGCATGCTCCCCTTTTCTCCCTCTTTTCCCATTCTTCTTCTATTCATTTTTTCTTTTTCCCTTTTAATTGTTCTAAGTGGATTTCTTAGAATCTACAAATTGGCGATCACGGTGGGACCACCATTGTTTTTCTTTGATTACCCTTCCCCTTTTGCACCCTCGGTGCAACTCCCTTTGTGCTCCACATAGCACTTTCCTTTTTGTTTTATCACTTGTGCATCGCGTGCACATCCCCCTCCCCTTATGTGATTGCTAACTTGTTGGTTTTTGAAAAATTCCACTTTCTTATCTCTCCATCTTTTTAATTTTCTTTTTTTTGGATGCCATGCTTCATATTATGTTGATTGCTATGATTTGTATGGCCATGTGAGTGTTTTACCTTATCTTTCTTTGGTTTGGCTCATATCATGGTTCATACTTTCTTTTCTTTGTCTTTTGCATTAGGACTTGCATTTAGGGCATTTGGCTTGGGAGACCTCCTCTCTCTATATTAGGATTTCACACACCCCCTTGGTGAAGGAAGGACCCTCCATTGAGCATTCCGTCTCTTTGGATTGGAAATTCCTAAACCAAGCCTCCATAAGTCCCCGCACCCGTGGATTCCCTCACGGACGCCGGGCAGGTTGTACCCTTGAAGTTCCCGAGTTTAGTTGGCCTATACGTGGTGAGAGAGTGTTCCTAGTTGGCATTGAAGTAATCATATTGAAACTAGGTTCCTCCCTTGTGTGAATCATTCCAAATCTTTGTAAAAAATCATTAATTCACCAAGGTTCAAACATAAAAAAAATCAAGGTAACCATTCCAACTTGTGTGCTTCTTTGCAAATTGTTTGCACATTAAATTGCTTACATAATGGCTTACTTTGATAGACAAAATAACATGTTCAATTCAATTAATGTTCATGAGGGTGATCAACCTAGCACATCTTATTCCTCTCAATTCCAACATGTTCAACATAATTCTCACCATAATTCTTTCAAAGGACCACGTCCTCACTCTTATGGTGTTGCCCGACCCATGGGCAATGTCCAATCCAATGGTCCTTTAATCCAATTGCGAGCCACTATTCCCTCGGGACCGTCTCCTCCCAATGATGAGAAGGTTTCCCAAATCATTCATGCATTAGATCATCTCACCCCTCAACAGATCCAAGCCCTTAAGGCCGCCATTGAGGGTGCATCTCATTCCTCTCCTCCTCCTTCTAATCCTACACGGGTGGCCCATCACCCACCTCCCTCTTTTATTCCTACACGGGTGGCCCATCACCCATCTCCTCCTATTCATTCTACTCGGGTGGCCCATCACCCGCCTCCTTCTATTCCTCCTCCATCACGGCGCCAAGGCCCATTTATTCCTTGCAATCCGGCCCATCCGGGTTCTTCCATGGGTCGACCCGTTAATTCTTCTCCACGGCCTTTTTATACGGCCCCTCCTCCTTCAAGGCCCTATCAACCTTCGGTTGCACAGGTCACACCCCTCCAGCAAACTCTCCTTGACAAAATCACTCTTATGGAGGAACAATTAAAGAGGGTTACGAGCCCGCGGCCCGCTCCTCCTACTCCAGTTAATTCTCTTCACGCTTTCCTGGATGACATTACCAAGATGGAGAGTGAATGGAAAGATAGGAGAGATGATTATGACTTTGGCACTTCAAGCAATCAAGAGCCGGTAATTGAAGAATCTGAAGCAATGTATGGTGATGAAGCTATGCAGGCACCCCTTCCGAGTTTCCTTCGTTTCCCACTCCCCCCATTATCATTTGATGAACCCCCTGCTCAGGACGAAGCCACCGTCTCCGATCCAACCCCCGTTTATGAGACTAATTGGTGTTACGATGATGGGTCGATATTCCAATCACCCACGCCGGCACATCTTGAGGCTCCTCCTATCCCTAACTCCGCTCACATTAAACCTCTACCAATTACACTTCCACCTGTCATGTCAACCTTCACAACGCCAGCTTTCCCTGAGCCTTCCCTTAAACCTCCACCAGTTACACCTCCACCTGTTATATCAACCTCCACGCCATCAGCCTCCATTGAGTCCACCATTGAACCTTCCCCAATTAACCTCCCATTACCACCGCCTCAACCCACCTTACCTATTCCATCACATAACCCTTCACCTTTACCCGTGGCTAATCCTGAGCAGGATTCACCCTTTTTTGCACTCGAGCCAATCCCGACTGCTTCCGAGCAAAGGGAGAAGCTCGACGTGTTTGAACCTCCGCCTCCACTTATCCTTTCTCCAACGCCTTTCATTACGCCCCCACCATTCATGGAGCCTTCCGCCTCTGCTTCACCTCCCTCTACTACTCGGAAGGGGAGTGCTTCTACAAACACTTGTGCCGAGGATGATCAAGAGCTGCGAAAGAAGAATTTGGCCATGGCCGCGCTATTCAAAATGCAAGAGTTCATTTGCCGGATGCCAATCCGGGTTATTGTGCCAGGCATGATTGAAGAGGCCAAGTCGCCGTCATGCCAAGCACTGATGCTGTGTAAGGGCCGGGCAGGGCACCCTCTGTTCCAACTTCCAAATCTTGAACCCCTGGGCAACATGATGCTTCTGAGCCCTACTTTCCAACTCCCTCACACCATTACTTTTCACCCTCCAAGGGAGTTGTCGTTTACGATTGAAGCTTCGTCATGGGCTTGTATTTCATCCATTAGGCCATTTGGCTGTATTCTTTCACTGCCGTGGAGGGGAAGTTATCTTGGTGCCGAAAGGCCTTCCGCTATTTCATCCACCTTCTTGTCTATCACATCTTTTCCATGGGCCATTCCCAGGGTTAGGAGGAGGATCTCATCCTCTCGCCCTTCACATTCTTCATATTCTTTGCATTTCATGCATTCATCGCATCCATCCCATTACATGCATTTGCACCTCCTGCTTCCCGGGTTTCCAAACCCGTATCTTCCCCGCCTTCCGGCACCTCCGGATATTCCGCACTTCCCATCTTATTCATCTTCATCTTTTTATCCACTATCCCTGGGGCATCGCGTCCCTTTTCCTGCTATCTCCCTGGAACCTCCAGGAATTTTATCCCTCCTCTTTGGGCATCTCGCCCTTTCTGATTCTATTCCTCCGGAACCTCCGGACTTTCCCCTCGGGCATCGCGCCCCTTTCCATTCTCCTCCTCCGGAACCTCCGGACCTTTCTCTCGGGCATCGCGCCCCTTTCCACTTTCCTCCTCCGGAACCTCCGGACTTTCCCCTCGGGCATCGCGCCCCTTTTCATCTTCTTCCTCCGGAACCTCCGGACTTTCCCCTCGGGCATCGCGCCCCTTTCCATTCTCCTCCTCCGGAACCTTCGGACCTTTCTCTCGGGCATCGCGCCCCTTCTCATTTGCTACCTCCGGAAACTCTGGATTTTCCTCCTGATCCTCCTTCATTCCTCTCTCTTGGGTATCGCGCCCCTTTCTATATTCTTCCTCTGGAACCTCCGGATTCTCCACCTGATTGTCTCCATCTTTTCCCCGAGCATCGTGCCCCTTTCCATTTGCTTCCTCCGGAACCTCTGAATTCTCCGTCTTATTCTCTCTATCATCTTCCAGGGCATCGTGACCCTCCTGATTTCATTCCCCCGGAACCTCCTGACCCTCCATCTTTCTTCCGATTCATCTTTCTACTCCTCCGGGACATCACATCCTTCATTTTCTTCTTCCTTTTCCATCATCTTTTTCCCTATTTCTCCCCAGGGCATCGCATCCCTTCTTTCAATATTCCTCCGGAGCCTCTAGATTCCTCCTATCATGATTCTCCTCCTCTGCCTCCGGACCCTCCGGATCCACCTCTTTCCATCTACCAATTTCTTCTTCTGATTCCTCCTAATTCTGGGTCTGACCCAACTTCTTCCACATCCACTGCCTTGGGCATCTACCCTTTCTCCCATTACTTCCGAGGCTTTAGTCCTAACCCCCCTTCTTGATTTTCCGCTTCTTCTGTAGACTGTTCCATGTGATCAGGGTCTCCGCGCCTTAGTGAGGGAGTTCTAGCCCTCGCCTCTTTTCTTTTCTCCTTATTCGTCTGAGTCTGGTTTGAGCACCACTCATTCTTGTTAAGCCACTCCCAAAATCCTTTGCTTCCAATCCTTTTGACTGCCAATGAGGACAAATCCCACGATGATCAACCTCGCCTCTGACAACTGCTTCTACAAAGGTTGCAAGGTAACATATTGGTGTAAGTATGCATTTTGATGATATCATTTTCTCATTACTTCACGCATGATTTTCAAAATCAAGTGCTTCTTAAGAGATTAAGAGTGGTGTTTTAAACCTTTATCTTAAGCTTTTGTTTAATTGAAATCATTCTCAAAAGAGTCCTTTAGGCTTGTTTTTTGCAGCACCTCTGGTTAATAAAAACCCGTGCTGGGAATTCAATATTCTCTCCCCGCTTGTTAAGAGCAACCCTTAGCTGGGCACCGCACACACTTCACGGCGTCCTTAGCCGGCTCCTTTGGTTAAACACCGTTGCTACCTTGGCCATGCCATGAGTATATCTGAAAGTCTTTTCTCTTCTTTACTCGGCCGCATGCAGGGGCAAGAGGTTGACGGATGAGATGACCAACCTAGGTAATCCCCAATACGAGAGGAGTCTCAAATAGGGGCAGTCTTGACCCAAATTAAATGAGTTTTCATGATATACATTTCGCCAAAAGGGCTATTATGAAAATCAAGTCAAAATTTCGATAAAAGCAAAAGTATGAATTATGGCATGTCAAGAGTGGCAAAGTCCCCGCAGGGAAAACCCTGGTCGTATGCATGTCAAGGGTCTAAAAATTAAAGGCACAAAGCCCCGGCACAACAGACTACCTCTTTGAAGGGAACACCTTGGAAGGAATTCAAGTCCCGATATCTCCCATCCTGCACAAAGTTTATCCTCAATTATTCTTCTCTTCTCCCTCCAAGACCGAATGTTTCTCGGGTATGGCCTTGGTAGGGGCACCGTTGATCAAAGACGGTCGGTTATAGGATGCCACTTTCAATGCACGTCCAGCTTTGGGCAGTTTTTAGCGAAAAGGGAAGGAACAAGGACCCCTAGCCAGTGGTTCAAAACACCATTTGATGCTGCATTAACATTGTCTAAGCCAAAATCAAACAAAAATTGAATATTTCCTGATCAAAATCCAACAAAAATTGAATATTTTCAAAAATTCATAAAAAATCAAAATATTTTCAAAATCCACATAAAAATTCATATATTTTTCAAAACTCATAAAAATTTGCATATTTCTAAAATCTAAAAATTTGCATTATATTTTCTGATGGTGTTTTACAGGAACAGCTTTGCAGAGACCAAAAACACGGGATGGGTCCTCTCTCTACTTATTGCTATCAATCTATTGATTCTTTCTCGATATTTTCATGACATGCCACCAGGGGCATTTTTTTTGATTATCATCTCCCTATATCATTCTGATTATCATATCTCATGATTATTCATCTCCAAATCTTTTTTAATCAACTCCTGCTAATTTCATCTGATCACTCCGCCGATGGGCATTATATCAGATCTTGATCATTCATCTCCAAATCTTGATTAGCCAGATTGTCTCCTCATGATAAAACAACAAACAATGCTATGATTTGACTTATGCTATTCATGCCATATACATGCTGTAATTGATGCTTTGATGATTGCTATGCTTAAATACCTTCTTCATTGTTTGTTATCTTTTATATCTTGGCTAATGAATTTTTGAGCGCAGGATAAGAAGCTCTTGGTCCCGCCGACTGGGCATCATCATCAAAGTCCCACGGTGCTTGCAGCTCATTTCTCAGTTCCCATGCTTATTGATATCACCATCTCCCTGTATGCATTCTACTATATGTTACATATGTTACTAGATTATATCAAGGACCTTGTGGCTTTGGTAAATCTGGGATTTGAGTTCCCCTTCATCAAAAATAATGATGATTCCAGAGAAGTCTTAGTCACACGGATAGGCCGTTGAGCCGTCCAAGACTGGGGACGATGGTTCCCTTTTTACGAGTTGGTGCGTGGATAAACGGGCTTCGGCTTAGTATCAGCTCGCAGAATTGGTTTCTTGACCCAGTCTGGGCAGTTTAACAATATTATCCTTGATTATATTATATTTCCATTTGTTATTTTCCCTTTAGCCCAGCATGCATTCATGTAGGACTTTGAATTAACGTTGGAAAATCATTCTGATAAGCTGATATTGAGAGTTGAATTGATCTTAATCTTTCTCGATATGAGATTTTCATTGCCGAATTGGATCCTCAGTTCGTTTTATCGCTGTTTTGGGTCTTTTCTCGAGAACTCCTTGTTTGGATTTTTATCATCTTATTTTTTAAATCATTCCCCTTGATCCACCTTGGCTGCATCACGTCCACATTGGCTAGTAACCGCTCCCCAATGGTGAAATCTACAGGTTTGTGACCTGGGGTACTTCCACCGCGCTGGAAGTTGATCATTTTATTTTATCTCCTTCGTGCACCGCGTGCACATCTCCCCTTTTATCCAAACATTGTTGATTTCGTTGGATTTCCCGAGATTTACTTCATGTCGAGCTTTTGATTTCATTCTCATCAAGTGATGTTGATTGCGTGTCTCATCACACCTTGGCATCTACTTTTCAGTTCGCTCTCACTTCATTCCATTCCATTCCATGTTGCTTCACTTCATTCTATTCTATTTCATTCCGTGTCACTCTCTTGCAAAGCAGATGCCAAGGCGGGGCAGCTGTAGACACACTAAAATTGACATCATTTTGAGCATATCTCCTATCGCACTGTGATGCCCCATTTGACCCTCAAATCGGCTTATTTGAGTGATTTTCCTCCTTTTTATTGAATATCCAACTTCCCCAAGCTTTCCACATGTTTTTCCATTTTTCTCCAGTTTTTTCTGAGCCATTTCTCCATTTTTTCGGGCCTTAAATCAAATGGGGGAAGGGACCCGGGCGTCATTTAAGTAACGCCCCGTCAGGGGGCGTCATTTCTTTAATTAGCGACCGTCTGTTCGGTCGTCAATTCTTGTTCAATTCCGAACTCCAGAAGCACCCCTTCCTTTCCTCACTTACACTCCTTTTTCACTTGGGAAAGAGTTCCTATGGCTTCCTAATATTGAAAGGACACTTGAAGGAAGGATCCCCCTTTCCATCCTACCAAAACTAAGTTTTCTAATTTTTTATGGAATTAATTCCGAATTTCCCTTCTTCCTCATTTAACCTCCTTTTCCACTTGGGAAAGGGTTCCTATGACTTTCCAAGGTTGAAGGGACACTTGCCTAATGCTTATCTCTTCCAAATTCCAACTAAAACATGTTTTCTTATTTTCTCTTGATTTAATTCCGAATTTCACTTCCTTTCCTCATTTAATCTCTTTTTCCACTTGGGAAAGGGTTCATATGACTTTCCAAGGTTGAAGGGACACTTGCCTAAGGTTTATCTCTTCCAAATCTAACTAAAACATGTTTTCTTATTTTCTCTTAGATTTAATTCCGAATTTCACTTCCTTTACTCATTTAATCTCTTTTTCCACTTGGGAAAGGTTCCTATGACTTTCCAAGGTTGAAGGGACACTTGCCTAATGTTTATCTCTTCCAAATTCCAACTAAAACATGTTTTCTTATTTTCTCTTGATTTAATTCCGAATTTCACTTCCTTTCCTCATTTAATCTCTTTTTCCACTTAGGAAAGGGTTCCTATGACTTTCCAAGGTTGAAGGGACACTTGCCTAATGTTTATCTCATTCCAAATCCCGCTAAAACATGTTTTCCTAATTTCTCTTGGAATTAATTTCGAATTTCAACCCTATAAATAGGACTCCTCTCTCCCTTGTGTTAAGAGAAAAAGATCAATTCAAGGGGAGGTGCTGTCGGACCAAAGGCTCAAGGAGGAAGACTCCCATGCACCTAAAAGCTTCATCCACGGAGTTCTTCTTCCTCTATTGAAGATTTGAAACCTCTACATCCATAGAATTCTACATCCTCTTCTTCCTCTATTGAAGATCTTGAAGCCAATTGGAGAAACCACTAAGCTTTCCCCCTCCCATCTCTTATTTTTCTTTAGTTAATTGCATGCATCATTATTCCATCTCTTCCTTTTATTTCTTTTTATCTCCATGTTGAGATCTCCTTAGTGCAACACTTGCACACCTCCCTATTTGCATATCATTCATCATATCTCCCATACCCTTTTACATAGGGGTTTAAAGGCCAAACACCAATAAGGTGTGTTCATATCCATGCTTTCTATGTCCATATTTACATTTGGATTTGATGCTACACATCTTGGTTTCTAATCCATGTTTGTTTATTGGTGTTTGTTAATTTTGCAAGGGTAATCAATCAAGGAAAACTCTCTTCATCGGCCGGCCGATAGAAAGAGAAGGTGCACTCACAATCTCCCCCACATTTAAGGTATTTATATCGCGATCCCTCCATTGATTATTTGTTATATCCTTTGAGGCCCTCGCGTCTCTGGTGATCACATTCCCCTTAGCATCCTCGCATGCTCCCCTTTTCTCCCTCTTTTCCCATTCTTCTTCTATTCATTTTTTCTTTTTCCCTTTTAATTGTTCTAAGTGGATTTCTTAGAATCTACAGAGGGCGATGCCGATTCCTCTCCCTTGAGAATTCAGAGCTCCATCAAAATATAGCGTCCACATTAGCTCATCTGATTGGTTGATGGACATTAGTTCCTCATCTGGAAACTCTGATTGGACGGGATCGAACTTGGGAAGAGGATGGTGAGCGAGATGCTCGGCTATGGCATAACCTTTAATCGCCTTTTGCTGGATGTAGGTGATGTCGAACTGAGAGAGAAAACTTTGCCAGCGTGCTAGCCTATCCGTAAGGACGGCTTTCTCCAGAAGGAATTTGATAGGATTCATTCGAGCAATCAAGTGGACTTCGTGAGCCAAGAAGTAGTGCTTCAATTTCTGCACTACCCAAACGAGGGCAGCACAGGTTTTCTCCATGCCGGTGTACTTCTGCTCACAGGGATTGAGAAGTTTGGACAAGTAATAGGTTGCCCGTTCCTTGCCTTCTTCATCAGCTTGTGCGAGGACGGCTCCCACGGAGTCATCCAAGACTGAGATGTAAAGGATCAAAGGTTTTTCTGGTTTAGGTGGAATGAGAACGAGTGGGCTAACCAGATATTCCTTCAACCCTTCAAAAGCTTTCTGACATTTAGAATTCCAGTGGAATTCTACTCCTGGCTTGGTCAACTCGTAGAGAGGTCTACACCTTTGTGAATGTTGAGACACAAACCGACGAATAAACTGCAGCCTGCCGATTAAACCTCGGACTTCCCTCAAATTCTTGGGAGGCGGCATATCCCTGATAGCCTTGGCTTTGTCGGGATCTATCTCGATCCCTCTTTTACTCACAATGAACCCCAGCAATTTACCTGACGACACACCAAACACACACTTTTTCGGGTTCATTTTCAATTGGAATTCTCTTGACCTTTGCAAGACCTTAGCCAAAACTTCTGGATGTTCCATCCTGGTCCTTGATTTCACCAATAAGTCATCCACATACACTTCCAGATATATGTGCATCATGTCATGAAATATGGCCATCATCGCTCTTTGGTAAGTAGCTCCAGCATTCTTTAACCCAAACGGCATGACCACGTAACAATATGTTCCCCAAGGGGTAGTGAATGACGTCTTTTCCTGATCCTCTTCTGCCAAACGAATTTGATTGTATCCTGAAAATCCATCCATGAAAGAGAGGGTTTCAAAACCTGCCGTGTTATCAATCAACACATCAATGTGAGGTAAGGGAAAATCATCCTTTGGACACGCGCGGTTAAGGTCCCGGAAGTCGATGCAAATCCTGACTTTCCCATCTTTCTTCATGACCGGGACAATGTTCGCCACCCATTGAGGATAAAGAACGACTCTAATGAACCTGGCTTTGTGGAGCTTATCGACCTCTTCTTTCATTTTCAAAGCCATCTGAGGGTGGAAACGCCTTAACCTTTGTTTTACCGAGATGGACCCTGGTTTTAGGGTTAAACGGTGTTCGACCAAGGTTGAATCCAAACCCGGCATATCCTCGTAGCTCCATGCAAACGTGTCCTTATATTCCTTGAGGACCTCAATTAATGCCTCTTCTTCAGAGGGTGGTAGGTTGTCACTTATGAGGATGATCCTAGGGTCTTCCTCAGTCCCCAAGTTGACTTCTTTGGTGGATTCTTCTACGGCGGTTGACGGCTCGTCGAATCTCCTCATTCCGCTAGCGTATGCGCCCGCCGCATCCTCATATTCTTCACCCTCATCTTCAGTGGGGCATTCTTCATTCGTGATCTCGTAGACTCCATACCCTTCATCAGATGCACAGTCGCCCTCGCATTCTATTTCGGGTAGCTGGATGGGATTTTCTAACAACTGGGGGATGGCAAGAAGGGCCTGACACCTGGCGGCCAAATCCAGAAGGAATCGACGAGGGATCTGCCTACCCTTGGATTTCTTCCTAGGTACTACCCTTGGCCTATCATTCCTAGATTGACTGACAATATTTACAGACGAAGAGGAAGATGAGGAGGATGGTGTAGAATGTACAGGAGAAGACCCCTCAGAGGAGGGGTAGAAAAGGTCGCTCATCGGACCTTGGACGGGTGGTCCGCAAGGCGGTACGCACCCGTGGGAGATATAGGAGGTTTCCTCAACGAAGATGTGTTGTTGGAGAGTTTGAAAATTGACGTTTTTTTTTCGTTTTCATTTTTAATGACAAAGCAGTGAAAAGAGATTGGAGGAGAGAGGAAAGTGGTTATGGCTAGAGGATTGTGGGGCTCGTAGAGCAGATCATGGTTGAAGACCTGGCGTGGGTTGAAAAGCCCGCGTAGGTATGTAAGCAAAGAAGGGGACCTGGGAAGATCATCAGACAATTGTCTGGCCCAGGAAGAAGATATCAGCAAAGGCTGAGACGAGTGGATGGAGAGGATGGCGGCTAATGAGCCGTCGACGGCAATGTTGAGGACGGATGAAGATCCGTCGATGACAGAGTCCTTCTGGCGAGGACGAGGATAGTTTGGAACCTTGGCAAGAGTGGTAATATTCTCTGGTATTTCGGAGATCAATGGTGGTCCTTCAAGCTGTGGAGATGAGAACATCCTTTCCAGTGCAACGGAAATGTCCCATATGTCGAACCATTTGTCCCACTCGCATTCCGGATCTTTGATCTTGCCTCTTTTGGTGATCCTCGGACATTTTTCAGCCAAATATACAGCATGTGATCCTCCATATGCTTCTCGTGGGTGATCTCCCATCTGAACAACGGGCCCTCTGTTGAAGTGGTTTGATAGAGTCCACGTGAGGGGCTTCCAATCTGCCTTGAACGGTCCTTTGAAGCCTAGGCCAAACCTACGGTTCGGCCTAATTTCTTTTGGCGGCTTGAGCATACCCTGTAACTGTGCGCCCAGACCTTTTCCCTGTTGATAGCCGATGTTCCTCATAATCTCCCAACCTTTGGAGTGAAAAGGGAGACAGGATGTTGCGGTTGCCCTGACCGGCTCCTTTGGTGCTAGTGGAACATGAGATGGATCACGTACGTCCAGCAGTGACAATATGGGCCGATGAGACGGCCAAACAGAAGGCAGAGAGGTGTTGATAGCATCCACTGTGTGAAGGACAGGTGTACTGACCACTTTAATAATTCTCCCATTGTAAGGAAACTTCAGGCACTGATGGTTGGTGGATGGCACAGCGTCCATGGCTTCGATGTAAGGGCGACCCAGTATAGCCTTAAATGTGGGGTCCATGTCGAGGACATGGAATTCCGTGGGGATTGCCATGGGGCCTAGTTCTGCCTTCAGAATAATCATCCCCTGCGGCGGCCTTTTGCTATTGTCATAAGCCGTGACCGTGATCGATGAAGGTCTTATTTGTTCCTCGCCAACCCCACACAACTGAAGAGTGCTCATGGAGATCACATTTATGGACGCACCCGTGTCGACAAGACACGGGTTTATGGATACCCCATTAATTTTTATTGAAATGCACAATGCATATTTCCGAGATTCCTTGGGAGCGAGCTCGTAGTTGTGAAACATGATGGCTGGTTGTGTGTCTGTTGGGGTTAGGACGGTCGAAATCTTCTCCACGGGGAGGTCTTCATTAACCATGACCTTTTGAAGATATTCCATCAAGGCCGCCTGGTGGGATGTGGATCTTTGAAGTAGCTCTAGGATGGAGATCCGGGCAGGCGTCTTGTCCAAGTGTTTCAGTAGATCATACTATGTTCCAGGGATAGCTCTTTCTGGTTGTTCTGCATCATCCTTCTCTGGCTGAGATTGCTCGGGATTCTGACTGTTGTGGGGGAAAACCCTGTGGAAAATCCTTCCACTCCGGAGCACCATTGCCTGCGGCTTTTGTACCTCTGTGGGGGTAGCAGTGGGTTTTAACAGGGGTTTGAGGGGTAGTAGTGGAGGAATGGTTGATGAAGAAGGGGTGATGACGGGAGCAGGGATTCTGATGAGGGGTTTGTTAGGTGGAGGCATGGCAGAGGTAGAGGGGATATCGCGCGGATTATGAAGGATAAGGGGTTTGGAAGGTGGAGGTGGAGGTAAGGTTTGAAACGGGTAAAGGTTTTGAGGTGGATGGTGGGTGATGAGTGGTTTTGAAGGCATTAGTGGTGATGTGGTGGAGAAAGACGGGGTTATGTATGGTGGACGGATGATAAGGGGTTTAGAAGGCGTAGGGGTAAATGTGGTAGAGGTGGATGGTAAAGTGGGGGAGTGGGAGAAGGTGAGAGGGTGTGAAGGCGTAGTAGAAAGTGTCGGTTGATAGGAGGTCGGGGTGCGGATGAGAGGGCGTAATGGTAGTGGAAATGGTGAAGGCGATACCGATGCGGGTTGATGAGAGAGAGGTGCTACCCGGGCAAGGTGAGGGGGTTGCATGACGATAGGGTTGGAGGTATAAAGAATGGAGGTACTTTCCTGGTGCCACACCTGCTCTCTCCCGACTTCCGGGAAGGAGGAGATGGGGTTAACCTGATGATTGGGCTGTTGGTGCTCCGGTAGTGGATTCTGGATTATGCCCATGTCGGGCTGTTGTTGTGGGGCCTGCTGAGGCTGTTGTTGTTGTTGTGGTTGCTGCTGCTGCTGCTGTTGTAACTGCTGCTGTGGCCTCTGAGGAGGTCTCCTAGCCTTGAGAGCCGCGACGTACCGTCTCATCTCATCCCAATCTATTTTATGTTCATCATTCATATCATGGATGTAATCTTTGAAATGGAAGCAGTAATCCACTGTGTGTCCCGGCTGCCTGTGGTAGACGCAGTATTTGGAGGTATCAACATTGGGGGGCCAGGCGGGCCTTTCTCTGGGTAGGGCGAGTTGGTTTGATGCCATGAGGGCATTAAAAATATCTGCTAAGGTTTCTGGCAATGGTGGATAGTAGGCTCTCTTAGGACCGAGCGGCCTCCTTTGTTGCTGTTGGGGACCATAGTTCCCCGGGGGTGGAACTTGGTTGTACTGAAGCGGTGGTTGTTGTTGTTGAGGTTGTGGTTGTTGTTGCTGGGGTTGGCGTAATGGAGGCATATTATCCTGGGGTGGATTATTTTGGGGTGGAGGACGGAGAGGGAAAGGACCTGATTGAAGGGATAGTCGGGGCATTTGTTGAGGCCTTGGGTTGACTGCATAGTTGGCATTGTTGACCGCACTGACTTGCTCATTTGTCACGACCCCTTCTGTGGCTCCGCCCGGGACACCAGCGCCTGTCTTTCTGACCACTTTGGGCTTCGGCGACTCAAACATGTTCATGATGGGGGAGTCTTTTAGCTGGGTTTGGATGTATCGGGCCCTTTCATAGAGTTCCTCCATTGTAGTAAGTTTATTCATGGCGAGGACTTGTCTGAACTGCGGGGTTGCATTAGACACAATCATCTTCACTTGTTCGGGCTCGGAGAGGGTATCCCTTATTCTTTCCGCCAGAGACCTCCATCTATCAGCATATCGGACAAAATCCTCGTCGGGTTTCATCTTTTCGGCCACTAGGTCGGTAATGGAGAGTGAGGGACCGACCCTATCCCTATATTTCTGCAAGAACCTTCTCTGCACTATTTCAAAATTCTCGGCCTCGCGGGGCTCCAGAGAATAGAACCACTCAAGCGCGGGACCATCCAATGATCTCCGAAAGAGGTATGCCAGGGACCTCTGATCGTTTTGCCAATAGGAGGACTCATAGATGAAGTCCTTGAGGTGAATGAAGGGGTTGCCGGTACCATTGTATCTGCGGTACGTGGGCATTTCGGAGGGAGGAAGATGAATGACGGGGAGGATTGGCAAAGCAACCTCCGGGGTGGCTTTCACGTCCACCATTCTTCTCAGATTTTGAAACTGCTCGTCCATGCGATTGAACCTATTGAGGAGCGATTGGGCGAGCTCCTCTGGGGGTGAAGGTGGCACTTGCCATTGGGGGAGAAACTGTCTCCCGGAGACTTGAGGGGGAAACCCGGAATGAGAGGGAACTGTCGGACCACCGACAGTTGGCCCTGGCTGAAACGGTGTGTGAGGAACACCGGGAGTTTGAGATTGTGACGGGAATTGGAATGAGGGAGGTTGTTGGCTCGCTTGTCCTTGAAGCGAGGGAGACTGGATGGCTTGCGCCAATGAAGGAGATGGAATGGCCTGCACGGACTCGTGGAGAGGTGCGATAGCCGGAGTTGACTCCTGGGGCGTGGGGGAAACAGATTTCCCCTTTAGAATGGCCTGGAAGGCCCGGAGCTGTTCAGAGGTAAGCTCCGTGTTGGCGAGGACGCCCAGTAAGGAAGTGATATCCTGTGGCGGGGACGTGTCCCCGGCAATAACCTGCACCTCATGCGAGGGGTCATGAGAAGGACCCGAGTCCATAGCATAGACTCGCGGGTCGGCTGTCAAATCACGGCTAGGGTGGTTCTCCTCGGAAGACTCGTGAGACATGCTCACAGTTCTCCCAGAACGCAAAAACATACACTAGCAAGTAGGTAGCAGAGATTATCAAACAAGTGGATGCCTTTACGCCCTTTTTTTTTTGTTTTGATTTTGATGATTTTTTTTGTGTGTTTTTAGCGAGATCCGAAGTTCACACAAGATAGGGACCCTAGTTTATTTTTGTTTCACCGCCGTGTCAGTTAGGGTCTCTCGTCTCACCACGAATGAAATGACTAACTTCAGGGAACTTCAATGGTACAACCAGCCCAGTGAACGAAGAGGAGATTCTTCGATGTCGGGGACTTACGGAGGTCCCAGTGTAGGAGATTCTAGTCCGTTGAGAGGAATTCCCAAACGGAGAGTCCTTCCTTCACCGGGAAAGGGTGATCCTCAAAAAAAAATAAAAAAAAAAGGATAGAAAAGAGGAATGGATGTATGCAATGGAATGCTGACAGATATATGGAGTGGGAAAACAACAGAAATAACAAACATGTAATAAACAAAGAACCAATCAGAACTGACGGTGCTGCCGTGAGCACAACGGGGGCGCGCGTGGGCGCCAAGGTGGAGAGGCACGGGTGGTGCCGAACTTGCAAGGGTAGCCGGGAGGAAGCAGTAGACGTCCCACCGTGATCGCCAATCTGTGAGCGACGTCACGCGGTTCGGAGTTCGATGGTGCGGGGAAGAGGATGCGGAGAGCGCGCGGGCTCTTCTTTTTGTTTGTTTTGCTGTTTGCTGCAACACAGAGATGAGAGAAGAGAGAGAAGGGGCCACCACGGGAGATTGCTCCGGCGGGGCGAGCGGGACAAGTATAATATAGCAAGATATGGGGTTCAAACGGCCATAGCGGGAAGTGACTCGCCGCGACCTCGGGGGGACGGGAATGGTGCAGAAATTAAATAACAAAAATTGAAACGGCCATTGGGGAAGTGACTCTCCGCGGCCTCGAGAATATGAGCAGAATATATTAGAATATAAAAGAGAATATAAGAACAGAGATTTAAACGGCCATTGGGGAAGTGACTCGCCGCGGCCTCGAGAATATGAGCAGAATATAACAGAATATAGAGAGAGTATAAGAACGGAAATTTAAACGGCCATTGGGGAAGTGACTCGCCGCGGCCTCGATGATATGAGCAGAATATAACAGAATATAGAGAGAATGTAAGAACGGAAATTTAAACGGCCATTGGGGAAGTGACTCGCCGCGGCCTCGATGATATGAGCAGAATATAACAAGATATAAAGAGAATATGAGAACAGAAATTTAAACGGCCATTGGGGAAGTGACTCGCCGCGGCCTCGATGATATGAACGAAATATAACAGGATATAAAGAGAATATGAGAACAGAAATTTAAACGGCCATTGGGGAAGTGACTCGCCGCGGCCTCGATGAAAAGATGTGATCGCCAGGGGCCGAAAGACCCCAAAATAAGAAAGTGATCGCGCCTACCTCAAGAGCGGGAGATGGCGGGTTGCTTCTTCCTCTCCTTCCGGCCGGCCGACGGAGAGGGCTTTCCTCGGCTACCCTTGTAAAATAACGACAAATAAATGACAAGTGGCTTAGAAAGATGAATGTGTAGTATTCATATCCTTGCAATAAAAATGACGAAATAACGGGAAGACACACACCTGGTTGGTGTTATCTTTTAAACCCCTCTCGGACTCGAGTAGGAGGAAAATGAGATGATGGATGCGAGATGATGAATGCAAAGAACTACGAAGAAAAGGAAAGAGTTGGCTTATTGGATTTGCCGGTGGTGAAATTCGGCGGAGCTCCGGCAGCGTGGGGACGACGTAGAAGCGCGGTGGATGAAGACGACCTTCCTCTCGCGAGCGTGGGCACCCGAGAAGCCGGCAGAACCTCCACCTACAAAAGACCCCACGGGTTAGAAGAATGACTCCGTAGCCTCTGGGCTCCGGCAGCCTATCGGATCACTGCTTAGCTCCCTTAGAACTGAGGGGGTGGGCCTCTATTTATAGAGCTCCGGAAGGTGGAGGCGTCCAGGACCCTGGACACCTCCATCAGGGCCGAAATAATATTTTATTCTATTTTTATTGATTTTTTAGAATACTTTTATGGGGGCGTCTAGGGTCCCGGACGCCTCTAACAGGTCCACCGAAAACCGACGACGGCCGCACGCGGTTTGGCACAACGCGTGGTTTTGTGAGCGGCGCCTCGTGATTCAGAAATGGGCGCGTCCAGTCAGCTGGACGTCTCTATAATTTAGATTTTTTCACACACGACAAACCGTCGTTCGGTGGCCGGCGCCCGTGAGAGAGTTGATGGAGGCGTCCAGGGGCCTGGACGCCTCCAAAATATATTATTTTTTATTTTTCTTTTGTCTTTTATGCCAAAGCTGGCATTTTATATTTTTTATTTGTTTTTATGGAGGCGTCCAGGGGCCTGGACGCCTCCATAAATATATATATATTTATTTGATTTTTATTTTATTTTTTATGATTATTGATATTATTTTTATTATTTTTGCATTGATGGAGGCGTCCAGGTAAGTGGACGCTTCCATGATTTTGATTTTTTTATTATTTTTGGTCATTGATGGAGGCGTCCAGGCGCCTGGACGCTTCCATGATTTTGATTTTTTAATTATTTTTTGGTCATTGATGGAGGTGTCCAGGCGCCTGGACACTTCCATGATTTTTTACGGAATAATTCAAAAAAATGTAAAAAAATTCATAAAAATAGGAAATCACCAGAGTAATTAAAAATGTGAAGGCCGCCTTGGGGTATCATAGTGTAATATGAGATTTACTCAGGAGACGTCAGGAATGGCGTGTCTACATGCACGAGCCGGTGTGTGCACACGTGGTCAGGGGCTTGGACTGGCACTGACAAGTGTTACCCGGACTAGTTCTTGTTTCTGGTACTGTTACGTGTCTCACTTCTCGCGATCCAGACTTGTGTAGATACTTGAGACGCGGTGTAAGCCGTCAGTGGACGCATCTGGTTTCTCTTTTTGATGGTCCTTCTTTCTCCTGTCTTTTAGAAATGTTGAGTTTATTCTATTGGTAGATTTCGAGTACTCACGTTTAAATTCAATTGGCATTATAGTTAGCTATTGTTAAACTGTTTAGATAGTTTTACAGCTTTATTGAATTGTTGTTTAATTCTGCCAATGCATACTTTAATTGCTTTCCTTTGTTTAGTGGCGAGGTAGGGATCCGCGATTGAGTCTTGTTGGGAGACTCACTGGTGGGGACACCGGGTCCACTACCGGGCCCACTAATCGGAGCCGACGCCACACCGCCACACCACCACTGCACCGAGCTTATGGCTCGACGACTCGTTCGAAGACTCAGCGTCCTGAGCATAATATTTATTTGTGTGTATTTGTATCGTACGTGTGTGTATTTGTATCGTACGTATTTGTGTAACATACATGTATTAGTACATGTATTTTTCTTTCATCTTATTAGGCTAGTCTAAGTCAAATAAACATGTGTGTAATTTTTATATTTTAATTGGTTAAACCCACAAGTCAAATATTGGTTGGTGGGTTTATCTTGTTAGGCTAGAGTATAAACATAATTAGTGAAAGTTAGATGGTATTATTGCTATGGCCTTTTCTCCTATATAAGGAGGCCATTGTGTGTTACGTATGTTATGAAATCTATGAATGAATGAGCATAAGATTGAGCCTAAGGTGTTTGCCTTATTCCCTTCCCTCTCTTCTCCATTTGTGAGATCTGAGTGTCACCCGGTGTGAGACCGTCCGGCGTGAGGTCGAGCTGTGTGAGATAGCAGTTATCCGTTCCCGTCCTGTTCGCATCCCGGAGTGCCGTCGATCCGTCTTCCACGTCGCCGCCGCGTCAAATTGGTATCAGAGCCTAACACGGCGCCTCCGTCAACCCGACGTCCCCGTCGTCTTCCCTTCTCTCTCTCTGTTGTTAGATAGTGAAAAAAAAAGAAGAAGAGAAATAGAAAGATCTTGATTGAGAAGAGTTTTGGAGAGAAACAAATATAGAGAAAATTTTTTTGAAAAAAATATAGAAAAAAAATATAAGAAGAGGCCTACGGTTGGGAAGAAGAAAGGAAAAAAAACAGAAAGAAATTTTTTTCCCCTCTCCCGTTCTCTCTCCCTCTCTCTGCTTTCTCTCTCCCTCGTTCTCTCTCTCCCGTTAATCTCTCTCTCTCGTTAATCTCTCCCTCTCTCACTCGCTAATCTCTCTCCCTCGCCCTTGGGTTTCCACTCCCCCTCGCCGTCTTCTCCACCTCCGGTCACCGCCCCACCGGCGACAGCCCGCCGCCGCCTGTTCAGCCGCGACCACCCGCGCCCGAGCGCACCTTGCTGCACGTCCAACCGCGGTGGACGCCGCACCCGCGACCCCCGCCGCCTTCGCCCCAGGCCGCCACGCCCGTGCGCCCCTGCCTTGCACGCCGCCGCAGTGCACCGCCTGGCCCGCCTGCGCACGCAGGCTCGCCCGTCCGCAACCGCCGCGTGCCCCCCCACCCGTGTTCGTCGCCAGCGTTCCCGCCTCACCCACTGCCCCGCGCCCGTGCGCCCCCGCTGAGGCCGACGCTGAGCCACCCCCCACTGCCACACCCCATCTCCCTCCGGCCACACCACAGACGCCCCCTACCCTCCGCGCTCACCGGTCCAGCCAACTCCCTCCTCCGGCCACCGTCCTCACCGCCGGTAGAATAACCTACTCCCCTTCCTCATCTCTGCGCTACCCTCTGCCCCTCTCTCATTTCTCCATCGTGCCAAGACCTCCCTCCGGCAACACCACCTCCGCAGCCAGGGTGCTCACGCGCCACCACAGCCGCTGCCACTTCCGCGTGCGCCGTCCGCAGGCCCACCTGGCCCCTGCTGCGTGCCCCCCCTGCCGCGCACCTGTGCCCTGCAGGTCAGCGCCCATGAGGTTGCACCCTCCCGGGCCTTGCTTGCGAACAGGCCACCCGCGCCCTTTGACTCGCCGACGAATAGGCCGCCCCCCCTTTGCGGGCCGCCCACGAAGCCCGCGCCAAAAAGGGTTTTGAAAAGTCAAAAAAGGATTGGAAGAAGAAAAAACGTGTGAAAGTTTGGAAAAGAGTCAAAAAAAAAAGAGAAGTCTGAAAAAAAAGGGGAGAGTTGAAAAAAAAGAGTGTTTAATATATATAATATATATGAGATATATATAATATTATATATTTATATATATATATATATATATATATATATTATTCGATTAAAAAAAAGAGAAGTTTTGAAAAAAAATGATTAATTGGGAATTGTTGCATCCGCGTCCACAACGACGGCTCGAGCAGCACTCGAGTGACTTGATCGTCGACAGATGGTTTGTGATTTACGGAGTTTAAGTGACCGTGAGTCTTCTTGCGCGGAGAGATTTTGGATTGATTTGTTCCCCTGCGAGGGAAATTTTAAAATTGAGTGATTTTGTAGTAATTAAATCCTCCCTGCGTGGAGTGAACCGCTCAAGCTTCGTCGACGCCGTGCGGGCACGCACGTCCCCGCTCGCCTTCGTCTCCGGTCGGAGTTAGACTTTTCAGTCTAACTAGGTACGTGCTCCCCTCACTTGCTCATTTAGTATCTTTTCAATTACCGCGCGATGAAGTAAGAGAGAGCCCGATCCATGCAACCGGTCTTCTGAGTGCATCGCTGTGGACGGCAAGAGAGAGCTTGTATGCGCCTATCCTTAGGCCCTAGAACTGCCACATTAGGGCCCCTAATTGTCAGGAGGTAGTTCCACAACTACTTCGCCTACGGGCAAGCAACTTTCCCTGACCGAGCCCTTCAAATTGACCATTTGCATATCAGCTGCGTCCACACCTTGCTCATTATCAGGATTGCATCATCTAGGTCCGAGCTCGTGCATGCCACGTCGGTTTAGGAATTCATCAGGCCGTCTAGAGCACATTTTAACTC
Source organism: Amorphophallus konjac (assembly GCA_022559845.1). Lineage (NCBI taxonomy): Eukaryota > Viridiplantae > Streptophyta > Magnoliopsida > Alismatales > Araceae > Amorphophallus > Amorphophallus konjac. The sequence goes on from JAHNEJ010002669.1 coordinate 61,372, forward strand.
TGCAAACACCCATGGATCAGGAGAGATATATGGCCGATCCTGATCTCATCGCCCAGTTTGAGGGAATGGATACAATATTTGATGGCACGCATGTCGAGTACATGCAGGTAGGAGACATTTTCGAGAGTTCTAGCCAGAAAAGATTGGGTGTAGTTCGCTGTCTCTCAACACCCCAGGAGGACGATTGGCGTCGAACCTCTATTTTTCAAACCTACATCATGGTGAACTCTCATCCCTACAAGGTAATCCTTGACAACGGGAGCTGTATCAACGCAGTCTCCTCAGACTTTGTCTCCCGTTTAGGTCTACCTACGCACCCTCATCCAAAGCCATACAACGTGGCTTGGGTCGATGACACTTCTATCCCAGTCACCACCACATGTGTCATCCCCATCCAATTCCAGTCCTACCAAGGACAAATATTATGTGACGTAATGCCTATGAAGGCCGGGAGCGTAATCTTAGGACGACCATGGATCTATGATGTAGACCTCGCTACCTTTGGTCGGTCCAATCAGTGCTCCTTCTCCCACAACGGAAAGAAGATTTTGTTGTACCCGACACCCCCAAAGGTGACCCCGAGAAAGAGTTTCACCTCCACCCCCACCGGAACTCCCAAAATTCAAGAGAATCCCCAAACTCCCACTGAAGGGAAACCTCCCCTTCCCTCTTCTCCTGCGTCCATCACACCCGTTTCTGAGGCCCCTAAGGTTAGTCATGACCTAGTTAGGTGCATTGACTCCATGAATGTCGGTGAGCTAGACAAAGAGGTTGCTGAGGGTGCCTCTATTTTGGCTGTTGACGTCACCATCACACCCGAGGAGTCTCGAGTCTCAGTCCCAACTGAAGACCCGGCCATACAGCAAGAATTCCAAGGCATCGTCTCCGAGGACTTGCCTTCTCGACTCCCTCCCATGCGTGATGTACAACACGCTATTGAGCTTGCCCCTGGGTCCACCCTACCCGACCTTCCCCTCGAGTCTAGACTGTCCAAGTCAGCCGAAGAGTTTGCACAACACGTCATTAGTCTGCATGAGTCAGCTGATTCTTATAGGCGTCACCATGAATCTCAAGAAGGTGACTTGGTTATGGTACGGGCCCGGCCCGAACGACTCCCCTCGGGAGCCGTTGAAACGTTACAAGCCTGTAGTGCTGGTCCTTTCCCAATCATGCGGAAGATTAGCGCCAATGCCCATGTTGTGGACTTACCTCCCGAAGAGGGGATTAGCTCGACCTTTAATGTGGCAAACCTAGTGGCCTACAAGGAACCCACATCGATTCCTAGTGACCCTTTCGAGCCTTCTCCTCCCACTGAGAGTGAGCCCACCCCTGTGCGTCCCACAGCCTCGAGAGTACCGCGCGAGCACATTGAGAGGATACTGGATGAGCAGGTGACCACTACACGGAGCAGGGTGTACCAGCGCTACCTTGTCCGCTGGCGGGACTGTCCACCTTCTGATGATTCCTGGATCAGCCGGGAAGATCTCCAGCGCCTCGATCCAGATCTGCTGGAGCACTACCACAGCCGTGTCCCCCCTTACTCGACGGAGTCGAGTTCCAACCGCCCCGGGAGGGTTGGTGGGGACACCGGGTCCACTACCGGGCCCACTAATCGGAGCCGACGCCGCACCGCCACACCGCCACTGCACCGAGCTTATGGCTCGGCGACTCGTTCGAAGACTCAGCGTCCTGAGCATAATATTTATTTGTGTGTATTTGTATCGTACGTGTGTGTATTTGTATCGTACGTATTTGTGTAACATACATGTATTAGTACATGTATTTTTCTTTCATCTTATTAGGCTAGTCTAAGTCAAATAAACATGTGTGTAATTTTTATATTTTAATTGGTTAAACCCACAAGTCAAATATTGGTTGGTGGGTTTGTCTTGTTAGGCTAGAGTATAAACATAATTAGTGAAAGTTAGATGGTATTATTGCTATGGCCTTTTCTCCTATATAAGGAGGCCATTGTGTGTTACGTATGTTATGAAATCTATGAATGAATGAGCATAAGATTGAGCCTAATGTGTTTGCCTTATTCCCTTCCCTCTCTTCTCCATTTGTGAGATCTGAGTGTCGCCCGATGTGAGACCGTCCGGCGTGAGGCCGAACTGTGTGAGATAGCAGTTATCCGTTCCCGTCCTGTTCGCATCCCGGAGTGCCGTCGATCCGTCTTCCACGTCGCCGCCGCGTCACTCACCCTTACTTTTTCAGGTGAGCAGCCTCAGCCGTCTTCCGGAGCTTCTCGTGCTTTTGACGGCCCTACTTAGTGCCAGCAGTGGTCTGTCAGTAGGTAGTCAGTAGTCTTTTTGTCTTTCTTGTACCTTTTGACCGGGGTATGTCCCGAGTAGTTGTATATTTTTGACTCTTGTTCGATAGTTGGACTTGTATATATTGTGGATCTGGACTATTGTATATATTTATCACTCTAATATTTAAATTGCTTCCGTTTATAGTTCAAATTGTTGCTATAATTAACATTGCACGCATGTAATTCCAATTCGTTACGTATCCCCTCGATAAAACCCTCCAACCCTTACGGGGCCTCATCAGCATCGTGGGTGGCTTCCCCGAGTTCTTGGTATCGATTTACCGATATCCGGATCTCCGGGTCATTACAGTAAGAGTCTCACAACGGTAATAGTTCATGCCGTGGACGTAACGCCCCTGTCTAATGACCTCTCAAGATTCTCACTACTCTAAAGAGAGAGCCTGCAACTATTTAATCTCAGATATCTCCTCCGAAAAGTTAAGTCAATCTTAACCTCCTCAACTGGTAAAGAGTAGTCTCATGCTCTATACCTCTTTTAACTCCTTTCGTGTTTTGCTCTTTCTCTTCGGACCCCTAATCGTTTTTTTCCTTTTACAATAGACCGTCTTGAGATGACTTCGTACTATCGATCTAGAATCTACTTTGATTTAGATATGATAGCCTGCCACTCAGTGATCTTGCCTCTTCGCAGAGATTTCACTGTTAATGTCGCTTGTCCGGTTTTGCCAACCTAATTTTGGAGGATCCTGTATCGCTGAGAATCTCCAGCTGGGGAATCCGCACGGGTTGCTCGGGAGGCGATTTCTGCGTGACTGGCGCATCGTGTCGCCCATCCAGGGAAGGTAGTGCAGCAGGTTCCTTTTACACTTTTCTTCTTCGTCTCCAGCCGTGAAGACGATGCCGGCTCCCCACGCCGTCTCCGCTGTTGGAACCCGAATAGGGCTGCGGCCAACCCCCGGCGACACCCGCGCCGCCGCCGCCTTCCCCGGTTGCTGCCATCGACACGTCGGCCCACCGGGCAAGCCCTGCCACTGGCCTTCGCCGTCACCACTCCTTTCTTCCCTTCCCCTCAACCGCAACACTGCGGCCTGGCGACCTGAGTCCACGGACACTGACATCCGTGCCGACCACCGCTGGACCCTCTGTGGAGTAGCTGCCACAGCGGTCGCTGCCAGACATTCCCCCTCTCCCGGCCTTCCGTCCTGCACCGGCGGACTTCGCCGCCACGCTTCCCTTACTTCCCGTTGTTCCTTTCTCCCTCCCCACCCATCCCCTGCCACCGCTTCCCCTTCTCCTTCTTCCACTTTCTTCTCCGTCTCCCCGTCGCAAACCGTGGGAGGGGGGGGGGCGGCCCACCCTACAGAACCCGGATCGTCTCTCGCTATCTGTCACACTTCTCCCTGCTTCCCTTTGTCTCTGTTTAGGAGGGAGGATCGGCAAATGGATCATCGGCGGTGACGATAGTCCCGCGACCCCAGTCCCAACCTGAGCCCTGAGGCAGCCACCCGTGAGCAGTGGTACAACGGCAACGCAAAACTCGTCACAGCTAGGTCTTACGCCGTAGACTTCCATCGCTATCCCCACCCGACCGTGTTTTTTGTTTTAACGGGGAGAGGGGAACTTGTTGGGCCTCTTTGATAACAATATAGGATAAATCGGGTTGCCTTAAGATCCAGATAAATTATTTTTATTTTTATTTTTTTATATTTTAAAATGTAATAGAATAACTAATTCTATCTTTTGACTAGAGTTAATTATTTTTAAAAAAATCAGATTAAAAGTGAGAAAATTTACCCACGTTATCTAATTTACCCATGTTATTCTGAGCCTCATCTCTTTACTCTTATCAAGTTCATGTACTCTGTACTCAATGTTATAATTTGTGATTATATCATACACATGTTTCAGGAAAAGAGTTCAAACTAACGGACAGCAGAAATGTCTAACATATCTACAGCAAGAGAGATTGAAGAACGTGCACTGGTAGAAGATTTAAGATGAACAATCGAGAAAGAGAAATTTGTAGCCGAGTTTACTATTCAACTTTGTGACTCTTTATTGTCAAAATTTGATAATTTGAAGTTGTGTAAGAAAGAGAAATCTTAGTTGTAGTAGTAAGCCTTTTATGTGCACTTCTGGAAATCAAGATGCTATAGAAGATCATGTATTTTCATTTTTTCCTCTCTTTCTTGGATTACCCGATGTTTGCTTTATGTATAATGTGTAAATTTGATCAATTGACAAAAGTTGATCAATTAAAATTGTGTAATATTATAAAGTGAATGACTTTTGTTGTACACCTTACCTCTTGTGAGAAAATAGTTCATCATTTATTTCAAATCTCTTTGTTAAGCCTGGCGCTCAATTGAAGATCATGTTATATTGAAAGATTTGCGGCTAACAATCGCGAAAAAGAAATTTGTTGTTACTCGAACACTTAAACTTTGTGAAATTTTATTAAATTTTTTTGATCAATTGAAATTATGTAATAAAAAATGATCGACTCTTTTTGTATGTTTTTAAAGGGGAAATAAATAATTAAATATCATTAGTGTTAATTAAATTTATTATAGAAAAAATAAGAATGATCTAAAGTCTCATTATTACTAACAAAATTTTTGAATTAAAATATTTAATTAGGAGTTTCATTATCACTAATTATAATTAAAGTAGAGTTTAATTTATATTACTATTGATATGCTATTTAAATTAACCTAATCATTAATATAAATCATCGTTACATTACATAAACATGTTAAAATTAAGTTATACTATTTAATTACTCATAATTATGAAGGAAATAATTATTAATCATCGTTATACTATCATTCTTACTAAATATTTTTAAAAAGATAATTTGTTAAATAATATCTTTATTTCTACTATTGTATATTATTAACAAATTTAGTTTTATAATATTTTTATTACTATTAATAAATAATATCTATTAAAATCTATTTTCGGATCTTTATTAGTCGTAACCATAATTGTAAAGTCTAATTAAGTAAGATTTTTCACTAAAATAAATTAATTTTTAAATCTTAATCCCATCCAAACAAAGAATAACAACACGTGTCTTAACTCGGGATAAGAAGGACAATATGGTAATTTTTTAGTATCTATTCTCATTTGTATCTCCAATTTTTACCAAACAAAGAATATAAATATTCTCATACTTATCCCTTCGCATACCAAACATACACGGGAATAGGAATAAGAATAAATTAACTCAGAATGATTTATATCTATTCTCCACTTATTTTATCCCGATATCAAACAGCACATTTGTGTATATATTTCAGGAAGAAACTCCCATCCACCGAACAAGTCTACGATAAATAAAAATTAAAAATTATGATGATTTTGCCAAATAGTTAATTAATTTATTTTCACCAATTTTAAATATTAAGTTGGAAAATGAACATATCATTTCAAATATCAATTCCAGATAGCCGGGGCCTCGTGGCGGCCACGAGATCTGTGCGCCCCAAACTGGTGGTTTCCCCAAAAGCGCAGGCGAACCATTTGGGACGTGGCCGTCACCAACTGCACGAACCACGTTGGCCTTTCCAGGTCATCTCGACACGTGACGATCCACGCTGGCGCCGATGTTATGGCTGGCTGGGAATGGGGTGGGCTGCTCTCCGGTTGGCGGACAGGCCACAGTTTGGGAAAACCAGAAAAAGGCGTTTTCGTCCGTCCACACCGCAACGCTGCTTCTGTTCCGTGGGAACAGTATAATCTATCATAGATATTTGCCTCGGTTGCTTCCACACGAGACTTTAATAAAAGAGTTTGCATCTATTTGACTAGATGTTACAAAATTATAAGTAATATTCATCTTTATTACCTAAGCTAATCTAAATAGAGAGAGAGAGAGAGAGAGAGAGAGAGAGACGCGTGTGTGATCGTTGTAACTTGGGAGGGACTGAGTTGGCGAGCCTGGACAACGGGATCTGCACCGCGGGTGAGGATTAAGTTGTCTCGCGGGTGATGGTGCACGTGCACCAATGAGCGGGTAGGTCTGGGGGAAGGAGGAACGAGTCCACGTGGCATAATCTGGAGCACGCTGATGGCCCCAACGAGAGGGGTCGCGCGGGGAGGGTGCTGGGCACACGCGGGTTCGTGCTTTCCTGTGCAGATCTTTTTCCGTTCTCTCTCTCTCTCTCTGGCCCCCAACCTGCCTCGGCCTTCGTCCTCTCTGGTCTCCTCCTCCTTCTGCTGCTGCTGCTGCTGCTGATACTGCTACTGCTACAGATCGAACTCTTCGTTTCCACAGCCGAGCAAGGCCGGCGACGGGGTCCTGCGGCCGCTCCGCCGTCCCTTAGTAGAGGTATGCCTCCGGATCTGCTCCCCCCGGAATCTTTCGGCTTCTCTGGGAAGCACAGAGATGGAATGCTCTCCGCTTAGTTGGTGTCGGAGGGGGAGGGTGGGGGCATGGTTTGTTCTCTCTGTTTGCCTGTTGTGATCTCTCAGGAGTTGTTCTTTCGGTGGTTTCTTGGTTTGATCAGCTCTGGAGCGTATTTTCCCTTTTTTCATATCTATTTTCGAGGTTGGTTTCTCTGCTTGCCTTTTGTTATCGGCGCTTTTCTTTGTCGCATGTGCTCTGGATCGGGTTTCCTCCCCCCCGCCCCCTCCACTTGTGGGTTGAGTTGTCTGTGGGGCTATTGTGACCTCCAGGCCTATCCTTCTTTGGGCGTCTTGCTGAGTTCGTGCGTTCTGAATCGTATTAACCCTTTTTGCCCCCCTGGTTTTTGTCTATTTTTTATATTGATTTTTCTGCGTCTCTACTGTGATCTCCGGACCTCTGCTTCTTTGGCATTTTCCTTGGTTTTTTGTGTCCTGGATCAGAATTTCCTTGCCTTCCCTTTGATCAACTTTTGAGACAGTGTGGTGTTCATCCATTGTTGATTTTGGACCCTCCGTACGGACTATGAGAGTTATTGGTGGGTTTGATGTCTATTTTTCAACCTTTATCATATTTGGGGTTGAGTGCTGAGTAGTGGAAGTATCTGCCCTTGGAATGCTCCTTCTGACAAGTAAACGGAACTTTTTTTCTTTTTGGAGTGAGATTTTAAGAAAGTGGTGGTTGCATTAGTGTCTCCCTTGTCTGATTACACTTCACCGGCATCTAATCGTGGTCAGGAGAAGGATTTTCTTGGAGGTGGTACATGAATTTGATCTGACACCACAAGATGAGCGTGGTTTCTGAGATCACTTCTTCTGGGGATAATGAGGGAACTGTTGTTGCAGAAAAGCAAGTTGGAAGGTCAGTCAACAACTCCCTTCATGATTTTGTTCTATAGAGGTAGAATATACAATGTGTTGTGATTGCTCTGAGGTTTCAGGGCATGGAAATTGGATAATCTGTTGTACTATTTATGATTAGAGTCCAGACATTAGCAGCCATGGTCGTTGATGCAAGTATTATCTAGAGTACGGTGCTGAACATGTATTGACCTTGGTTTTGCTTGAGCAATGCTCTTGATCCACTTGATATAAATGTATTGCTAGTGATGTCCATTGTCAAAATGTAATTGCACATATCTTTGCATGAGCCTTTCTTTTGTGTTTTTTACTTCTAGATGTAGCAAACAATGATTTTACATTCTATAACCACCATTATGAGTGATGAAGTTTACCATGTAAATGCATAAGGTATTCATTTGCTTCAAACCCTCAGATTCATATGATTTGTTGTTGACTTTTCTAACCAATAAGAACTGATTGAGCATTGAAAACTTAGACAAGGTTATTTTGTGAACATAAAGAATGAGGACTGGTACTGTGGGTTCTATTGATTGTTTTCATGTTTGAGGAATTTCCATCATCAAATAGAAGATAGATGTTAGGGGCAATAGCGGCTAGGGCAATGGATACCCGATATCCACTAAGCTGACTCATTTTAACGGGATCGGCAACAAGCGGCAGACAGAAGCTGAACGCGGTCCACTTGGGACCGCAACCTGAAGAAGGTGGTCCCAAGGAGACCGCGATCTCAGTGCAGAAGCCCCCCCGAGCGACCTACTAACTTCCGACGCTTCGACGTTCGAGGGCTTCAATGGCGGGCTATTTTCCAAAAAATATTGATGTTTAGGTGTCCTTTCATCTTTCCCCCATCCCTATATATGTATCTCCCCACTTGTAATCGAATGAGCAATAGAAATCAAGTTTTTAGCCATGGCTATGTGTTATCTTTCCCTATTTTTTGGAACCCTATGGGTGAGAGGCCCAAATCTGCTCCGCCATGGAGGAAGAGTTTGAAGCTGCGGGTGCGTCGTCCTTGAGATGGGGATGGGTGAGAGACCCCATTCGGAGCTCCAAGTTCGTCCTCCTCCGCCGTCCATCATCGCCGCCCGCCTCCACCGCCACCGCCGCCGTATCCAACTTGAATCCCATCTACTCCGCCGTCTTCCACAGCTCAGAGATGAAGGGAGGGTCCGGCTGCATCGTTCCTGAGATGGGAATGGGTGAGAGGCCCCAACTGCACCCCTATCTTCTTCTTTGAGCTACCCCACCACCGCAGTCCATCCCCACCATCGTTGCCCTCCTCTTCCCCATACTATCACCTTTCTTCCCTCACTGTTATCCTACCTAGATATATTTAGCTAGCTTTTAAGTCTTCCCACGTTCCCACACCCTTTCCCCCACCATTTACGACCACTAAAACCCCTTTAGAAGCCCCCTCGGATGTCCACGGCAAGGATCGGCAAAACAGAGCATCGTTCGGGGTGCCCTCGGGTGTCTGCAGAAAACACTGAGAACGCGGTGCCCCGACCAACCGCCTTCACCAGAACGCGGTCACCCAGGTGACCGCAACCTGGCCTGGGCCTCCCGGCATCTGTTCCGCTCTCCGGCTGATAGTTTGAAGACCCCTCCGACCTCGTATCACATCACATTTCCTACTCTCTTAACGGATATAGAAATCTGATAATAATCACCGATAAGTTATCATATTCGGATCTATAATATCATTTTTAGTACAATGATCAAATGAGACATATTGATAAACTGTAATATATCAGATTATATGTAAAAAATGACTTTAAAACCATACATCAACATCACCATTTGAAAAACCATGGTCATATCCATTTAAAAAGTTTTTGTATAGTTTAAAATAATGGAACCTATAATCCACGCCCCTACAAAACCTTTTCCACTCTTATCATCCAAGAAAGAAGGGAGAGAATCATACTGTCCGATAAAATAGGAGAGGATGAGAAGGCACAACCAAAAAATGGGAGGAGGAGGAGGAGTTCTTTTTGGAACAAAACCTATATGAGAAACAGAAGGGCACTACTGCTCTTTCCAAGATTTTCTTCCTTCCTTGCGGAGGAGAAAATCACTCTGAGAGGAAGGAGAAAATTTCTCCTTCAGAGCAGAGCAACTTTTCTCCTTCCTCATGGAGGAGAAGTTAAATTGAAGGACGTTACCAAACAGTTGTTCTTTTTACGAAGTATTTTTTCTGGGTGGAGAAGTCATTTGGAAGGACTTCCCTGAGGTCCCCAAATGCAGCCTTAGACTTTGGAAGACAATTAGCTTGGGGGGGTTTGGGGGATTCCTTAAACCGAACCAATCTGAATTAGACCTGCAAACCAAACCGTTGGTTCCAACTGAATTTGCTCATTTAACTATAATATATATAAGTTTATTGAGATATATTTAAAATTATTTTTAAATAAAAATATTTCTACTTGGGTCTCTATATATGTATGTAATTTAAATCTTAAATACTTATTCTGTATATATTGTATACAATATTAATAAAATTAAATATTGTCAATAAGTTCAGTTTATTCTGTCTGGTTCACTTTCACAAACTTGGTTCGGTTTGGTTTTTCAGTTTGAACCGAATTATGAACAGCCCTACAATTAGCGATGGGAATGATCCCGGTCATCAACCAAGAAGTGGCAAGCAAGAACTGTTATCCTTGTTGAAAGTTTTTCAGAGAGAAGGGGATGTTTCATGGCCAGCAAGGGTCATCCTTCAAGAAGAAATTGCACATAGTTTTTGAAAATTATTTTCAGATGGTATTCGTTGTTTCCTTAGTGTGTTTCAGTTTTGGTGAAATTTTATTTATTTATCGATATAATGTAGTGAGGTTGGTGAGGAATGTCTCCTCTACCTTTGATTCACAACCTCGATTTATTTTAATAAAATTGGAGGTATAAACTGCATCTTTGCGGGAAAAAAGGAAAACACACATTTAAAATCATAAGTCAGAACTTAGAAGTGCCTTGTTTTCTTGATTGCAATAGTCCTTTCCCTATGGCATGTATATTCCAAGAGAATCTAGTATAGTCTTTTTGACTTTGTAATGCTTACATGATTGGCTTTCCTTGATGATTTTACATTAAAGAAGATGAAGTCATTTCCATATATTCTAAAAATATGATCATTTATGTTACGTATTTTGGATCCTCTGGTTTGTGCTATACCATGTGATCAACTATGTAGTCTGAGGCGCGCCTAGGCGTGCCTCAGAGGTGAGGCGGTGGCTGCTCGCCTCGCCTCGCCCTGTCTCGCCTCGCTTTGACCACAGTTTGTCTCACTCTCTCTCTATCTCACATAGACACACAGAATTTGATTTTTGACAGTGGTTTGTTAAATTCTATGTGAATTTAGTGAGTCATAATAATTTGAATCATAGGATTGAATGAATTTAGGAAATTTATTAACTTTATATAGGTATTTTTGTGATATTTAGACATATAATTTATTTTTGTGATATCTCGCCTCAAACGCCTCAAACGCCTCAAACGCCTAGGTCATCGCCTAGGCGTTTGAGCCATGAGACGATCCCCTAGTCGCCTCGGCCGCCTCACGCCTCAGACTACATAGGTGATCAATGTTGAAAGCTGACTTCTTTATTTTAAGGTGGTTCTCCATAAAAAAGAAAAACTATCGGTATATAAAAATTCATTTTTAATTAAAATGAACAAGACTATTATTTCACTCTTTTTCGTGTAATATCTATATATACTCATGCAGTAGCATTTTAGGACAGTGAAAGCTTGCAATATACTCACTTGTAAAAACTTCCTTTTCTTATCTATGAATGGGTTATTGTTTGTCTCGGATAAATCGAGACCTTTCCCTCGAGTTGGTCGGGGTTCAATATTCGGCGTATCGCCACTGCGTGGAATATTTCCACACACCGGGACTCCGTGACCCATATATCTTTACAATTATAGACCCCTCGTAGCAAGTAAGGTGGTCAGGAACCGGATTAATTCACCACGGTTGTTAGGATCGCGTGGTTCCGGGCAAAACCCCGAGGGAGTAGAGTGTTCCTCCCTTGAGTGTTCAGTATAAACAAAGAAAACCTCATATGCAAGAAGAGGGAGATACAAAGGATGGTGTACACACCGCCGAAGAAGTCTCACGCACGTGTACCATGCTGCTCGGACAAGAACAAATCCCCTCTTCGCGGCCTACGGCGTGGGGAAGACGACAAACGAAACAAGGAGGCACGTTCTCTCCTCTCTCCACGTGGCGTGCTGCGAACAACATGCTCTACAAAGCCCTGGGGGAGAACATTTTAAGCAAAAAGGGGGTGTAGAAGGACACGTCCGGGGTCGGGGAGACCCGTGCGGGGTCGCCTGACCCCCGGTAGGCCCGCGCACGGGCGGGCGGCCCTGCCCGGGGTCGTGCAACCCCAGGAGGGACCCGCCCGGGGTCAAGTGACCCCAGGAGGGCTTGCCTGGGGTCAATCAACCTCGGACAGGTCCCACGCGGGCCTGCCCGGGGTCAGTCGACCCCGGGTGGGGCCCCAGGGTCATTCGACCCCGCCCCACTTTCTCTCTTGCAAAAAAAAGGGAAAAAAGAAAAAAAGAAGAAGTAGACCCTCCCGGGGTCATTTTTATCCCGTTCACCCCGTATGGGTTCAAACACCTCCGGGTTGCTCTCTACCTTCTATAAATAGACCCCCGGGAGTCAAAAAAAAGGCATGAGCTACGAGCTACGCACAAGGACACCTACGCACCGATGAGAAGAACATTGTTCGTTGTTTTGACCCTCAAGGGGTAGGTGATCCCCGAGTCTTGTATTTATACCCCTAAGGGCTATGTTTGTAATTATGTCCCTCTGCAGACCATGTTTGTAAGCTTTTACGCTCCAGGGACGGCTAAATTATGTAGTTCTGCCCCTATAATGACAGAATTACGAATTCGTCCTCCCCGGGACCGTGAGAAACATAAGTCCTATTGTTTGCAGTTTTATCCTGCAATCTTTTGTAATTGGGGCTACGCCCCTACTCTTCACGTTAGTGCAGATCACTTTGATGTACAGTCGACAACTCGCCGATAACCCTTGTACCCACTCGGACCATAAATATATTCAATGTACTCTGCATATTTTCTTTGCACTCCGGTCAAGAAAAATTATAAGAGAACCCCCGACTTTCGAAAAATTGTATACATACCCCTCCCTTTGTAAATCGACACACGTGTGCCTTCTATGAAGCCCCTTGTTGCTCCTTCTACTTAGGGACATTGTCAGCTCAATCCTACACTTGAGTGCCACTTCAAACCTAGGTCCGTGTGAAATTTGATAAAATTACCAAAATACCTCTTTGACCTAGAAATGGCCTAGTAGCCTCCAAAACTCTCCGGAAATGGCCTTAGTGCCTCAGGGAGTCAGAGATTCTATCTTACCTTCTCTCCAACCCAAAAATTTTAGAAATGCCCCTGGCCTAGTAAAATTATCAAAATACTCCTGGAAACCTAAAATTACTAAAATACTCTTGAGGTTCAGGAAACCTCCCACTGCTCTTGCAAAATTGTGACAATGTCCTCAAATCGTATGGTTTCTCGCTTAACCTAGCGGCTTTTGATGAAACCTTAATCCCGTTAATTCTTCAGTTGTGAGTGAAAGTTAAATCTGAGTCCTACAAGCAAGTATGCCCTCAATATCAGGACCCTTGTAGAAGATTAAGGCTTCTTTGACAGATAAATAAAGGTGTTCGGACGTTAGGCCGATGTAAAATCAACACTGACTGCGGTCAGTGGGGAAAGGTCCAACACCTGAACCCGAATCGTCTGATACGATGCGCACCCACAGAATAAACCCTTATATAAAATAATTTTTTTCAAAAATAACCCCATAAATATATATTATGTGATGCCAACAGTTATCTATTGCATTTCTTCTAAAATCTCTTGAATGATTGAGTTGATTTTCAAGTCTTCTATTTCTTCCATGGAATAGATAGATTCACCTTGCATCAAGGGAGAAAGGAAGAAGAACACAGTACCTCAGAAGGCATCTAAAAGATTCATTCTTGAGAAATTTGCGATAAGAATGAAAAACAAACTTCAAAATCATTAAGCATATTAAGGCACTGGTTGGGATCACCCACTGGATTCCAATCATAAGAATTACCTGACAGGTATGTGGGTATTCCCCTAATGATTGCTGTGGCCCTAGGTTTCCAACCATCTGATTCTGAAACAGAAAAGAGAGTCTCAGCACCAGTATGTGGCTTTTACTCCCTGAAGCGGCCTGGAGCAAGTTCTTGCTAGGGAAAAATTGGTTTCGATTTTTTATTCCCATAACACCCCTTCAAATGAGAGCAAAAAAGAAGACTATGGGATTTATCTCGCATGGAAGTTTTTCTTATTGAAGGGAGGTTTAAGTGGTAAAGCCACAAACCCTGTCCATCATTTTATGTGTTTTTCTGAACATGAAATGGAGTACACAGCATAATGATGACTAGTTCATGTCTGACACAGTCCTGCGAATTTAGACTTTAGAAAATCAGTGAGAAACAAATGCTATTCCAAATGGTGTGGAAGGAGGGGATGAGGATTGCTTCTTGCTACATCTCTTTGATGTGAAAGGTTGTTTCTTTCTCAAACTGAGCACAGTCTTGAAACACTTTAATAAAAAATGTGACAAGGCTTCTCACCATTTCCCTTACATGAAAAGGTAAGTTCTTTGTGAAAGGTAATGCAAACTCCTCTTTTGCTAGTGCAATGCAGCAGCTATATTACTCTAACGTAAAAGATCCTTCAATCTGTTTCCTTCACTCTGATTATTGCACTTTTTACAGAATTAACATCCTGGTTTACAATTGCTGTAGTACTGTGCATGCTGTCAGGGTTTTGCTTTTCTTGAAATCATTTTGGATGGCCATCAAGTTTTTAATGTTCTCACCACAAGTGATTTGTTTTTCATTTCCTGGTTCTTACTCTTTTATGTTTGACATTTAGTTGACACAGCATATGTATGTGTGCATCCTGCTATTAGGTCATCTTATTGAATGTTTGTGTTCTTAAAGTTCAGAGAAGTTTTAATTTTTGTCAAATTCTGACAGAGGAGACAGATCTCCAGGCAGCATATTATCTTGATACCCTACCCTGGTTAAGATTACATTGTCTCTCCCTTTAAGGGTTCCTTAATATCTAATGGATGTTTCCTTTATCTATTCTTTTTCAACATCTGAAAATTTCCATAATACAGGTCTTCCCCCAGCAAAAAGAACCAGTGTAAAGTTCCGAAGAAAATTCACAAGGCTGAAAGGGAGAAGCTGAAACGTGATCATCTGAATGAGCTTTTTCATGAGCTGGGCCTTGCTTTAGGTAACTCAATTGTTTTTTTTAAATATCGTTGTCCTATTTTTGAATTGGTTAAAGTTTTTAGAATGACCACATGTCTGTTACTATATTAATTTGGTAATGCATTTATCTGAGATGCCTATAAATTAAAATGGTTTAAATTGTTACATTCCGAAGACTGTCGCCCTTTACTTCAGGGTTTTAAAAATTGTTGATGAAGATTTTCAGAAACAATAACAAACATTTGCATCGGTTGTCTGAAAAGTAGTGAACCAGTTGTATTTGAACAAGCCCTAGTTGCAGAATGCAGTACAAGGTTTTGTTGTGGTTGAGGATACAGTAAGTCCATAATTGTAGAGATGCCTTTTCAGTAGTAGACGTTTGTATTGATTTAAGTGTGACCGTGAGGCAAATGGTTACATGTTATGTTCCAAGTAACAGATGAGATTTGTTCAAATTGGCCAAATAATTGGCATGGTTTTCATACGATTAAGGTGCAGCATTATAATGGCAATCAGAAGTACAATTCTAATTTGGAATGTTAGATATGTGTACCACGACCCTCACATCACTTAACCAATTGTATGCAAAGACAATTATAAAAACATTTACTAGAGGAAAGCTGATAGTGGGGAAAAGGAACATAGCTTCTAATTCTTTGAGAGCACATCACATTTCAATGTGCAAGGTTTCAATACAAATGATGACTGGTTTCATTAACAGAAAAAGCATGATTCTGCAGAAAATGGTCTTCTCTTCTTCTCTATTCTTCTTGTACTGTATTACAGTTAGATGAATCTTGGAGATGTTTAAGAAACGTCTCCAGAACATAGAAGCACCAGCGTCCAGTACTGGGATCTCAAACAATTGGTACAGTGACCAAAAATAGTATGCAAAGTAGCTTAGACACAGATTCGGAGGACAAAACATGAGTCTTTTACACAACATCAGAACTTCATCATAATGTGTTTGTGCATTTTTTTAATAAGAACATATTTTGCATCTTCCATCTATCATTATAGAATCATCACCTTACAATGCTATGTGCTCCTCTTATCCGATTTTTGAAAGTACCCGCATTATCTGTTAAAGATCAGGTCTGGCATTTGCCTTACTTGGTAGTGATAATACAATTGTTTTGTTCTCATTACTTGTCAACTTTGTCATTATTTAACTTTCCCATTGTAAGTAGCTTCCCTTTGTAAGGGCCTGAATGGATACTTAATGAAACTGTCTCTCTTTTTAAAGCTTTTCTATGATAAAGGCGATGCTATCTCAGTAATTGATTTAGTATCAGCATGTAGCTTGATTCTTATCATCTGTTGTCGGCCAAGTCCAATGAAGGATCAAAGGATTTGTTAAAGTTTCGACTGGCAGCTGTGCCTGATGTCAAAGGCAGAGTCGATCCTCTGAAAAGTGCTGCAAACTACCTGGTCAAGGTGATATTTGCTCATTCAGCAAAAGGTAACTTTTGACACAAGTGGGCCTGCCAAAAGCCTCATGAGACCAGTTAACAGATGGAAAATTGCTCCTCAACTGTTAACTTAAGGTTTTGCAACCAAGAGAGAAAGCTTAAAAGGTCTTCCTAATATGAAACAAGTTTAGACAAGGCGGGAAAGAGGAAAGTTTGATAGAATATACTCTTCTCTGTCTAGGACAACTATCAGCTAAAGAGCAAATTAAAAGACACTCCCTAGCTTTGTTACTTTGTTTCTTTTACAGAATTTAAGGATAAAACATCATGTTTTCCCATTTAGTTTTTTTTTTTTGACAGTGGACGAGATGTATTTCATTGGGAGGATAGTAGGCTTTTGTTCACATTTATTATGTTTGCCATCGTACCTGACCAATTCTTGTGTCTTTTGTCCGTTTCTATTCTATTGTTTATTTAACAGATTTAATAAAATTTTCAACAGAACCAACTCGGCAAAATAATGGTAAGGCCTCGATATTGGGTGATGCCAGTCGCTTGCTTCGGGATCTGCTTGCACAGGTTGAAACTCTCAGAAAGGAAAATGCTGCTTTGGTAACAGAATCCCATTATGTAAGTTGTTCGAATGCTTTCTGGTTTCCTTTGCTACTGCTTTCATTTTGCTTTCTGCTGTTTATACTTCAAATATCATCTTGAAAAGAAGATAGAAAAAAGGAAATACCACATGAATTGCAACAGCAAGGTGACTTGTGAATGATTTCTTCATGTCACAATATGGGTGTCGAGCTTAGATGAAAATTGATGTTTGTTCACTTTTATTTATTAGTTAATCCCAGACCTTTTCTGTTCCTTCAGCTTCCTAAATCCTTCATGGAAATTTCATTTCCCTCTTTGGATTTTCATCATCTCAGAGCTGTTTGGAACCTTGAGGAAGCTCTTTTGGTGATCATAGTGTGGCCTTACCTCTTTGCTTTCTTGAATTTACTGCTATAAATTTGCTTTAGTTTCTTGCCACCTTCAAGTGAAAGGCGTATCATTGGCTCACTGTTGTTTAATCCACAGATTTAGGCAGATTCTGGATCTGTTGCCATTATGAGGCTGTGTGTGTGTGTGTGTGTGGTTGCAACCCTTACAACTACCATTCATTCATACATAGAATCATCTAAGGTGCTGTTTTATAAGTTGTAAAATGACGTAAAACTCCATAAAACATCATTTTTTCGTGTTCTCTGACATTTAATGTGCTATATTTGGGGTTTTAAGATGCAGTCAACCTATCAGCTATTTTTATCCTGTTTTGATCTTCAGTCCAAGGCTATCATAAACTGAACCCTAAGGATTTTAGAAAAAGTAGGTTCCTAAAACTGGAAGACTACAACATTTTATGGCACACTAAACAACCCAAGAATGCATTATGGAATTTCACTATCAAGCAGTACAGAGCATTGTTTTCTTTTTCTTCTTTAGTTACACCTCACATAGATAACTCTTGAGTTTTTCTTTATTATTTTTTCAGCAATTAGATTCAGTTCATCTGCCAGAACCTTGGTGGTAGCATTTGCACAAGCCTCCCTACTAATGTTTGCATTTGTAGCCCAAACTTAATCCTTTATTGGGTTGTGCACAAACAGGTGACTGTGGAGAAGAATGAGCTGAGAGATGAGAATATTGCCCTCGAAGCCGAGATTCAAAATCTGCAGAAAGAGTTGCAAGAGAGGGTGCAGTCAAATCCTGCATGGGGGAATGGTGCAGATGCCCTTCCTGCTGCTATACGACAGCCCGCCACCACAACCTTATCAATTCAGGCACCACCACCTGTGGTAGGACCTGTCTATGTCATCCCCCTCAACCAAGAGCTACCCTCATATGCCTCAGAGGCAGTGCATGTGGCCTCACCACCCAAGCCTCCATCCCATGTTAGGAGACCCCATGCCAGATACCCTACCCCATCGGATTCTTGGCCCCTGCAGATACTCTCCCAGCAGCAAAGAGTGGCTACCGAAGGGGCCCAATATGGTGGAAGCACCAGCAGTACTTCCACAACCAGTGGCAGAAAAGGATCGGGTAAAGAATAATGATAGCCATAGACAGCTGTTGATAGCTAGCTGAGAATGTGGATCGACATGGATGCACGAGGGTTCTTTTTGCTCCAGTTTTTGCCTTCTCTCTGCCTAACAGATATGGGCGGGTTCTGTGAGGATTCAGAACAGGAAGTGGGAAGTTCAAGCGACCACAGCGACCATCAATCGGCTAGAATGCCAGCATGGTGATCGATGATCCGAATTGTAGCCCAAGGGCCATGTGATATACACATAGATCCACTTGTAGTTGTAATCTATTATCGTTGTAATACCACTTGTGTAACTCTCTCTCTCTCTCTCTCTCTCTTGCTCACTCGCCCTCCCCCAATGTGGTTCTACCTTCAGTTTAATCTGTCTTTGCCTGTACTTCGTTAATGTTCTCTTATTTTCTGCCATTGTTTGTTTATGGATCTGATCAAGGAAATTTTTTTGAAAGTTAGGAAAAGAACATTTGCCTTACCAACACTTTAAGGGGCTGCTCTAGGCCCAAGTGGCAGCCCGTCTGCGGGTGGGAAAGCGTCGGATCCTAAGCCAGTCCATTTTAGATCCGGATCCAATCGGCCGGACATTCGGATCAGATTTTTCGGATATTCGGATTTATATTCAGATCCTCACAGCAAATTTTCGGATCCACACTTCAGAACATATTTTCCATTTCGGATCTGAAAATCCCGATCTGTTTTCAGATCCACACAGTAAACACAAAGCTTTACACTTTAAATCCAGAAAATTTCAGGTATTTCTGATCTGTTTTCGGATCTGCATAGAAAACCCGTACATTGCGCTTTAAATTCAGAATTTTCAGGTACTTCGGATCTGTTTTGGTATCCACAGAGGCCAAGATGATTTTGAATTGACAAATCCCTGCACCAAACCATGTATATATATATATATATATATATATATATAGAGAGAGAGAGAGAGAGAGAGAGAGAGAGAGAGTATGCTTACAGTACATGAAATGAATGCTCAAAGCATTATGTGAAATATTATCCACAGATAAATAAAAAATATTATCTAAAATATATGTTCCCTCTATTTATCTTACGAACTAAGTTAAAAGAAGCACAGGGTAAGGCAAGCTCTTGGAAGATTTGGTGAAAAAACATCTTCCAGCCAGTGAGAACCCTGGGATTAATATGTCATGCAGCACCGTGTTTCACAAATCGTCCACAAACTAAGCAAAAGGAAGAATAAAGCGCAATGCTAGGGGTTGGAAGACTAACTCATTCTTCACCCTTGGAGCATTTGTCAAACAAATGATATGTTTAATTGAAAGTATAGCCATCCATTGATCATCATTGCTTCGGCTAATAGCAAAAAAACTGGGTAGAGAAGAAATGAGACAAACATACGAGTAACAAAAACAGATTTGTTACAAGCCACCGAAGTCTCTTTAAAGATAGGGATTCTTAAACATAAATCATTGTTAAATATGAATTTTAAAAAATCACTCTTAAAAATATATTAGCATACATATTACTATGTAAAATCATATTGTACAAATATACTATTTTTATTTATAGGCATATCATTTTTTGTCAAAAAACTTACAAAAAAAATCACGCTCAGATGACATTATATGATATTTATGTATTATTTAATTTTACACGGCGATATATCTTCTAATGTATTTTTAAGATTGATTTTTTTTTACAAATTCATTTATCAAATCCCTTAAAGATACTCAAATTAGCCCATAAAAACAAATACTGTGGTTAGACATCGATGCTTAGACAAAACAAAGATAATGGACGGTTTGAGAAATGTGTCTTTTTAAGACTTCACAGCCATAAATGTTCATAGGATTACCAAGAGGGCAATAGTTTATTTTCTCTCATCTTCCCTCTCATCTTTGATGCAAACTGGCAAACTCAAGAAGAGAGTCATTCTGGAGACATCGGCAACAAGTAAACCACACATGGTGAAGTGGGAGGGCAACATGCTTACCAGAAGGGTTTTGGAGACACTAAACAAGGGGCTTATTATTGGAGCTAAGACAGTTCTTTGGGCCCGTATCCGGCGCTGGGGAGGCGTTCTTTGGGGGCCCCGCAGGGATTGGTTCCCCTCCCCTGTTATCCCCTCCCGTCTCTGGCCACTGCGCCCGACAGTTCAAAAACAAAAAACAAAAAAAGAAAAGATAATGTTAGGGCCATGAGGGAATGCTATATAGACATCATAGAGATTGGAATTGACAGAGGTCCAGGTCAATGGGCGACGTAAACCCTAAACTGGAAAGATGATGACTTCAACATAAGTTGTAGGCATTCATCTGAGTAGGTTTGCAAAAGTGGACTACTTCAAGTTTTAGAAAATAAGTAGTGTTATCACTTAGAAGTCTATTTCCGAAAATTTCAGAGGAGGTTATGCAGGCTGCAGCTGGCCTCAAATTGACGAAAGACACACCTTACAATCTTTCAGCAGTGCTACTAACACCTCTCGGAAGTAGACAGTTCAATTACTTTATCTCATTCTTTTCCTGTTCATGTTTCTCGATGGGTCCTTGTGCGTACCCTAGAACAGGTAAAACCATTCAAATTCAAGCATAGTTTGAAAGACTTACCAGCCCATCTTTCCTATTTGGAGGTTCCTTATCTCTCCTTTAAGAAAACAATGTCAATCCTACAGGATAAAATACACAACATTAGCCAATTTTACAAACAAAAAACAACTAGCAATCTCTTCTAGAAATATAAAAACATATTCAACGTCTTCTCAAAAGTCATTTGTGACATTCTTCAAAGGCTCATCATCTATCATGTCAACTGAGAAAATTGTGGAGATAATTTTGGTGAACTCCTCCATGAATTGTCCTATGAAAATCAAGTCAAATAAGTTAAGGGCACATTTGGAAAAGGAAGTCAAGAAGAGATTTTGGGGATTCTAATTATCTGAATCCCCACCCTTGATCGAAATCATTACTAATGTCTTGGTGTCCCATCAACTTTCACTTTATGAAAATTTTAAGGCCCACGTTGCTGATGTCCCAATACGTTTCAAATTTCTGCAGCATTTTAAAGGCCGTAGATGAAATGAAGTCATTGGGACTCACCATTACTTTGCACACAAATAGAGTTCACAAACCGTTCCAAAATAAACATTAGCAGTAGGCTAAATGTGCGAGAAAACACTCCGATTATATATCATAAAATGGCTTTTAAGCAATCTTGTGCAAGAGAATAAACACGCTCCCATTCCTCAAAAGATGCACAATCTTTGTAAGACGCATGCATGAAACATTGCCAAACAAGAAAAACCTTTCTTGAATCTCAAGGTAACCTCCAGCATTAAAAATGTGGGATTCCAAACACTTCTTGCTTTTCATTCTCGAAATTTTTTCATGCAACATGACTTCAAAGTGCTCCCTGACGCCAATTTTGAATTCTGGACACAGTTTATGCGGAAAAAAAATCTTAAAGCCCAAAGTGTTGAACAATCGAAAAGGGATATTCATGCATGAAGGGGTGTGATCTCGCGCTGGTCCTGAGCTGGGAGGATGATCACCGGATAGTGAACTGCATAGAAAGGGAAACGAATCAGGGGGCCCAGGGATGGTTCCCTGGGGAAAATCCTCCGATGCTTAAGTCAGTAGAGCAATGGTGGAAGATATTGAGGGAGGTAGAAAGAGATGCGCGAGATTCCCCAACACCAAGATGGTGAAGTGGTTCCTGCTCAGGGAGTGTTAGGCCTGTATCAACCTTACCTGCTGCCGGAGGGAGTCCTTGGTTTATATAGCGAGCTCCCCCGAAGAGTCCCATAAGCTGAGGAGTTTTAGGCGGGAGTTACGTCCTCATCATGGGATCGTTACGTCTTCATCGTGGGCTCTTCATGACCTTGGGAGATCGTGACACCCTTATCCCGCTGAACTCCTGCTCATAAAGGACTGTCAACGGCTGCATGGATAAGCATTCGTCAGTTGATCAAAGCATGAGAAGTGCCAACCCTGTCCGGGCGATGGGCGTAGCTCGGATGCAGTCAGATCGGAGTGGGCGCGGAGCGCCTGCCCTTATCTCGGTGAGGAGATGGCTCAGGCGTGGGTCTTCCTCCGTTCTGTCGTTCGGGCCTTCCGAGCCTAAGGGCCGCCGAGGAAGGATGGGATCCCGAGTAATCTTTATTGGGCTTTTCTACCGAAGTGGGCCCTAGAGGGCTGTCACTCGGATGAGCTGAGCCTCGTTCGGTCCTGATGGGCCTGGTTTGGCTGCTCTTGATTGGGCTACAGAAATCCCCCTCTCCACTTGTCCCCCTCCTACTCCCGAGCTTTAGTAAGCTCGGTCGAGTAGCTGTTTGGGGTTTCGGACCAGCGTGGCTCAGGTGGGTGGAAATCTGGCGGTGTTTAGGAAACCACGTGTCGTGGTCACCTGTGCCCGTGTTAATGATGATCCTGACGGATTTGAACTGAAGGGGCCCCCTTTCCTCGGAGGTCGGAACGATGCGCCGCCTCCCGCGTGGGTTTATAGGCGTTGGGCGCTTGTTGTCATTCCAGACTCCCTCCGTTTCTTAGGGCTTTGGCTCTCCTTCGTTCTCATTTTTGGGGCTCTTCGATGCGCCGTGAGGACACGACGGAGGAGCAGAGGCTTGCGGCGGCATTCGAGGAGTTGGCGGCGATAACCGCGGAGGCCGTCCAGCAGCTTCCTCCTCCCCCGGAATCTTCAGGGTCTGGGGACCGTCTTCCCTCAGAGTCTTCTTCTGACTCCATGGCGGGCCAGCGCCCAGATGTTGAGGAGGGGGAGGACGAGCCGGTGGCGAGGGCGCCGGTCCCTAACTGCACTGAACTGGGGGAGGCGGATGTGAGGAGGCTGGAGCACCAGTATCGCCTGCCCCACAAGTATAGTTTTGCCGTTGCTGCTCCATACGAGACGAGCCTGGACTCTCGTACAGGCCACATCTGTATGTTTCTTCTGTCGTGGAAGGGTGGATTCCGTCTACCCTTCGAACCTTTCATCCTGCAGCTTATTAATTTTTTTCGGTTGGCGCCCATTCAGTTGGTAGCCAACTCTTATCTCCTCCTTTCCGCCTTTCGTATTCTCTACCGTCAGTGCGGAGTCCCTCATTCCATGGACCTCTTCCACTTTTTCTTTGAGTTGAAAGCGCATCCTTCGGCGGGGAAGGGCTTCTATTTCATCCAGGCGAGGCGAAATAGGAGTTGTATTTCTTTGGCGGCGAAGGATTCTTCGCATAAGGGGTGGAAGACCCAATTCTTCTGGGTGGGGATTTGCTCAGTGGAGGAAATCTGGAGGTGCCCGGTAATCCCCAATTTCCACCCTAACGTCCCTCCCAGACAGGACGAGTTCCCTCCTCATGTGGAGGAGTATGCTGCCATTTTGCTGAAGCACCGCCAGTCCACCGAAGAGCTGGTGACGCCGGAGAATATCGAGCGGTGTCTTCTTACGCGGCTGCATCCGTCGGGCTCAGGTGCCACAACTTAGATCCTCCTTCGGATGTGGGGGTCATCTTTCTTGAATACGTCTTCTTCTTTGTGCAGACACCAGGCAAGAGCCTCTGAAGGAGACCGCAGAGGTGATCGAGCTTGGAGATGACTCGGCTGCCGACGAACCGACTGCTCCCGCGGGGCGCTCCCGAACCAAAGATAAGGGCAAGGGAGTGGCCCGGGGTGAATCCTCCGGACCACGGGGACCCAAGCGCAAGGAACCTGTGGAGGGTATGATCCGGGCCGCTGCGAGGGCCAGAAAGCGGGCCAAGAAGGCCGGGGTCGTACCCACGGTCGAAGGTGATCCTACCGCGGCTCACCCCTCCGCCGGGCACAGTGGGGCCGACCCTACCGGGCGGGCTCTCCCACCAGCCGAGCCAGAGGGGGCCGAGGAGGTCGGGGCTGCCCCTGCGGGCAGTGGTGATGCGGGCTTGGTTCCTTCTTTGGCTGAGACCGAGGGGGCTCCTGCAATCGACAGCGGGGCCGACCCGGCTCTCTCCTCGACCGGAGCCGAGGGGGCCGTGGCCGAAGTTGGGGGTGCTGTGACTGCGGCCGGGGCTGGCGCTTCGGGCGGTGGCGCAGGTGGCGAGCCGATCCAGGTTGAGGGGCCGCGAGCAAATCCGGCCGAGGCGCGAGGGGCGACCGAGGCTGGGGCTTGATCCGAGCCACACGGTGGGGCGCCGGGCGATAGGGGGTTCTCCATTCCGACGGCCTTGGAGAGGCTCGGTATCTCGAGCCCCCTGCACCAGGTATGCCGCGGTATAGCCGCGAAGGTGAGGGGGGGAGGTAGGCAGCACTCCCCGTCTACGGCTCTCGCCGGGGTTATGGAGGGCGGTCTGGCCCTGGCCCAGATGGGGGCTGCTATGGCGGAAGCGTATGCTCGGTCGGAATGGGAGCGAGCGAACCTGGCCTGGACCCTTGGTGGGTCGGACAGGAGGTTGGCTTGGCTCACCGAGGAGCGTGACGGGCTTCAGCAGGAGCTCTCCTCAGTCAAGGGGCTGATGCGGTCGAGCCAGGTGGAGACCCGGGCGCTAACCGAGCAGCTAGCCAAGGCTCATGAATCGCTCGAGAGGAAGAACAAGCTTCTAGAGGAGGAGCGCCTCATGCGTGCTGAGCTGGAGGGCCAGTGGGAGACCGAGCGGGCCGAGCTGGTAGACCGAGCGGAGGAAGCCGAGCGCCTTCGGCGGGAGGCCGAGGCCGATCGGGCTGAGGCGGAGAAGCAGATGGCGGCGGCCGAGGATCGGACTGCTGAGGCCGAGCGGAGGTCAGCCGAGGCGGAGCGGAGGGAGGCCGAGCTCGTTGGTAGGGTGGGATCGGCCGGGGCGGAGGCTCTGGAGCAGTACAAGAGCTAAGAGGCCTACCGGGTCGACCTTAAGGAGGCTGCCCTTCCCTACTACGAGTTAGCGCTTCGCCGAGGCATCCGCAAGGGGTTCAAGCAGGGCTACGACCGGGCGGTATCTTATGCCGGGGAACAGGATTCTGGGATGGAATTCCCATCCGGACAGTGCTACGACTCGATCTGTCGTCCTCGGGCTCCTCTATCTCGGCACCAGACGAAGAGGATCAGGAGGGGTCTTCGCCCGAGGGATCTACAACTCCGGATGCCTCGGGAGGGCGCGCAACCGAGGTAGTTCCCACGTCAGTGGGGTCAGTGCCAGGGTCGGCCGTCGCTGAGCATTCCGGGGGCGGACTGTCCGAGCCTTCCACTTCCGAGCTTCAGGGTGGGCCGGAGGCCTGATGTTTCCGCTTCACTTCCTTTCTTTGTATACCTTTTTCTTTTTGGAAAGAGAAAACTTCCTTCTTTTTGTGTTGAGATAAATAAGGCAGTGGTATTGTGATGAAGACTTATCTGTTCCATACCGCCATTGCCGTATTCTGTTCAGCGTATCTGCGGTTGTTGGAAAGAGCCGATATTTTCTGCGTGAATCTCGCACGATGGTTGGGTGGGCGTCTGACAGGGTGTCTTCCCGTTTTCCCACGCTTTAAATGCCTGGCCGCTTCATGTGTCCCGCTGGGGCGGAAGACGAGAAGTTTGAGGTGACCGTTTATAGGGAGAAATCCTTCTGGCGTGTTTTCGAGGGGGGAGATCATTTAAGGCAAGTAGCCTCCCTTTGCCTATAAAAG
Source organism: Amorphophallus konjac (assembly GCA_022559845.1). Taxonomy (NCBI): domain Eukaryota; kingdom Viridiplantae; phylum Streptophyta; class Magnoliopsida; order Alismatales; family Araceae; genus Amorphophallus; species Amorphophallus konjac. The sequence goes on from JAHNEJ010002669.1 coordinate 87,273, forward strand.
GACTGAAGGGCGTCCCTTCCTCTCCACCGCTTAGGGTTTTCCCTGACAGTCTTTCCTCATTCCTTCTTCACGTTGCGTTGTGCATTCGGAGCATGGAGGAAGCTCCAGATGAGGAGGCTGCCGACGACGGGGGGCTGGGAGTTCCTGCTGCTCCGGACTTGAAAAGGAGTTGACGGCCGGCGGACAGACTTGAAAAGGGGCCGACACGCGGAGGCACGCTGTTTTCCCTTTATCAGTTTCGGCGACGCTTGCAGGGGGGCGAGATGGAGGATGGATGGGGGGATCAGACATCCCTGCTGCTCGTCCCTTCCTGCTCGCCTCACGGATGGGAGGAGGAAGCCAACTAAGCTCCATCCCTTCCGAGCTTTCCCCTACCTCCTCAACCAGCTCTGCTGGTTTCTTTTTCTTTCTGGCAGCCTCTTTTTCCCTCTTCTGCTATGCTCCTCCTTTCTTTCACTCTTCGGAGGGTGCCTGCACTCTCTTTCTTCCAAAGAGTTGGCAGTTTGGCGGGGAAGATGCTTTCATATGCATTCTCTCTCCCCCTTCTCTTCCAAGTTCAACTTGGAAGGTAGCCTTCTCTTTCTTAATCCCTATGTCACCTTTGTCTCGAGCTGCCCAAGCCAATGGGGTCAACTATCCTTTATCCGAGCCAGTTTTCGCACTAGGCAGAGTCAGTGGCTGGACGCAGGAAGGTCATCCGAGTCAGCCGAGTGATGGGCTCATACGACGGCGCTAGATGGATCTTTTACTTTTTTTTGACATGTAATCTATTGGCTTCGGCCTTCCTGATGTACAAACGGGTTGTTTGAATAAAAAGAAAGGAGCCTTTTGTCTTATCTCATGTCGTTTGCACGATACTTAGTACTCAGAAGTAGAACTTGCGTAATGTAGTTGCGTTCCAGGTCCGAGGGACGGACTCTCCTTCCATCGTGGATAGACGGTATGCTCCTTTTCCGAGTGTCTCGACCACTCGGTAGGGGCCTTCCCAGTTAGGGGATAGCTTGCCCGCCGCCTCAAGTGGTCGAGAGGCTTCGGCTTTCCTGAGGATGAAATCTCTTGGCTGGAAGTGTCTGTCTCGGACTTTGGCGTTGTAGTATCGAGTGAGGCGGCGTTGGTACTCCGTTGCTCTGATGCTGGTGATCTCCCAGATTTCATCTGCTAAGTTGAGGTTTTCGAGAAGTTTTTGGTCGTTTGCCTCGGACGAGAAGCGGATGACTCTGAGGGAGGGGTTGCCGATCTCCAATGGGATCACTGCCTCGGTGCCATACACTAGTTGAAAAGGACTCTCACCGGTTGCCATTCTGGGAGTCGTTCTGTGCGACCAAAGTACGTTCGGCAATTCCTCGAGCCAGCTGCCCTTGGCTTTGCCGAGCCTAGTCTTGATGCCTTTCAAGATAGCCTTGTTGGCATTTTCGACCAGTCCGTTAGCCTGAGGGTGGGCGACCGAAGTGAAGTGATTGCGAATATTGAGGTCGGCGCATCTGTCTCAGAAGTACCGAGAATCAAATTGCCGACCATTATCGCTCACTATCACCCGGGGGATGCCGTAGCGACAGATGATCGACTTCCAGATGAAATTCCAGACGACTCTCTCGGTGATCCTTGCAGTGGCTTCGGTCTCGATCCACTTAGTAAAGTAGTCGATGGCGACGATGATGAACTTCTTCTGGGCCTGGGCCGTGGGGAATGGCCCAAGGATGTCGATTCCCCAGCGAGCGAAAGGATAAGGCTCGGCTAGGGTGATAAGCTCCGTTGCTGGCTGATGGACCAAGTGGTCGAATCGCTGGCAACGGTCACAACGTTGTGTGTAGGTCGAGCAGTCACGCTGTAGGGTGGGCCACCAGTAACCTCGCCGTAGTAAGATCCTGGCGAGTGACCTTACCCCCAAATGCGCTCCGCATAGACCTTCGTGAACTTCTTCGATCGCTCGGTTGGCTTCGTCGGTACCGAGGCACTTCAGAAGAGGGCCAGAGAAGGATCTCCGGTAAAGTGCGCCATCCAGGGTGACGAATCGCCGAGCTTGGTATTTCAACCTTCGGGCTTCCCGAGGGTCGGAAGGCTCCTCGGAGTCTTGGAGCCACGACAGGTAGGGGGTACACCAGTCGCCTGGGCAGGCTGAGCCAACAACTAGGAGCTCCGAATCAATGCTCGGGCGCTCTAGCTCTTCGAGAAGGACCGATCGAGTACCCTCGGGGTCAAGAGAGGAGGCCAGCCGAGAGAGGGCGTCCGCTCGGGAGTTTTCCTCCCGAGCTATCCAGACTACCTCAAAACTCTCGAACTATTGTGCCACAAGTCTTGACCAGTTGGAGGTATTTGATCATCGGTGCCTCCCGAGCTTCATAATCGCCGTTGACCTGGCTAGCGACTAGTTGGGAGTCGGTGTGAATCTTGACTCGCTCAGCTCCTAACCGCCGGGCCATGCGGGCTCCCGATATGAGGGCCTCGTACTCGGAAGCATTGTTGGATGCTTGGAAGTTGAACTTCAGGGCGTAATGTAGCTCTTCCCCTTCGGGGGACTTCAGGAGGATGCCGGCACCGCTCCCGGCTGAATTGGAAGATCCGTCAACGAACAATTCCCAGGTTGGCCCGGGTGCGGACGAAGATCTCTCTTCAGTCGGGATGGTGCTCTCGGCGATGAAGTCGGCGAGCGCCTGGCCTTTGATAGCCGAGCGAGGCCGATACGATATATCGTAGGCCCCGAGCATGATGGCCCACTTGACGAGGCGTCCCGAGGCTTCGGGGTGAGCGAGGATCTTCTTCAATGGTTCGCCGGTCAGCACGGTGATGGAGTGCCCTTGGAAATAGGGTCGGAGGCGCTTGGCCGAGGTAACCAACGCTAGCACGAGTTTCTCGATTACGGGGTACCTTCTCTCTGCCTCGTTGAGCACCTTACTTGTGTAGTAGACCGATCTCTCGATTCCTGAGTCATTTTTGACTAGGACCGAGCTAATTGTGGATGGAGTTGCCGAGAGATAGAGATACAAGGCTTCCCCCGGGACGGGCTTGGAAAGCACTGGGGCCAAAGCCAGGAACTCCTTAAGCTCGGCGAATGCTCTTTGGCATTCCTCGTCCCATGCGAATGTAGCAGGTGCCATTTTGGGCCCCCTCAGAAATTTGAAGAAGGGTAGGCATCGTTCAACCGTGCGGGACAGGAATCTGCTGAGCGCAGCAACGCGCCTGGTAAGGCGTTGAACATCTTTGATGCAGGTGGGCGGGCGCATGTCCAGGATGGCCTGGACCTTGTCGAGGTTGGCCTCAATCCCACGCTGAGTGACCAAGAAGCCCAAGAATTTTTCGGACTTTACTCCGAAGGCGCACTTGGCGGGGTTGAGCTTCATGTTGTAATTCAGGAAAGTACAACATGAAGCCCCGGAGGCGCACTTGTGGAACGTGGATCTTTATCTTTTTTCGTGATATTATTTATTTATATTTTTTTTATTTGGGATTTTTGATTTTTATTGGCGTGCCAGTCACCGGGGTGACAATTTCATTGTGCGCTCGATCTGACTTGGTCAGTCGATTGTGAAGTCCGAGTCGGGACCAGAAGTCCGTCATACCATAAAGGCTATGACGTTAATTACGCCCTTCCAAGGAAGGATAACCCTTGATTAAACGCCAAAATAGGAGGAAAGCAGCGGTGAAGATAAGACTCAGAAGAGACGGGATTGATTTATTTGCAGGATGCTAAATGGGCTAAACAAAGCAGGGGGGGTTATTAAGTACGGGACGAATCCGACGGCATATCCCCGCCATCTTGGACTATGCCAAGTGGGAATAAGAAACCACCCATGCAGCGGCAGGGCAGGATCCGTAAAAGATCGGGTATAATAGACCCGGAGTCCGAATAGGGACCAGCATGACATGACACGTCCCATATGGGTGCGGTGCCGCATCTATATCCCCCTTCGAGGGACCATCGGAGAGCATGCAAGGCTATGACTCCGTGGGCCGGCGGGGCTGGGAGAGAACATCACATTTACCCGGTAGGATGTGTATAAATTTTGGCAGCATGTCCCCTCAATTTGGATTATGCCAAGAGAGAATAGGTCATCATCCACGGGAGGCCGGGATGACGACCGAACGAGGATGGGCACCGGGCCCGGAGACATTGCTTCCATCTATCTCATCGGTTAGTGTTCCCTTGGAACCCATCAGAACGCACATAACAACATGGCTCTTTGGGTTCATAGGGTGGCAGTGGAATCCGGATCCAGAACGAGAGCTGTAGGGGGAGTCTTCCCCATTGTTGTATCTTCTCAGGGCACATGTAATGGTCTCTGAACATTCCTGAGACATATGTGTGAGGAGATTAGAAGGTTGACAAATGGTAGTGCAGAGATGAGCCTCGGATTGGGTTTCATCGGCCGAAGAAGGAGGGTCTCGGCGGTGGCTTCTTGACCAAACAAGGGGGTCTCGGCGTGGCTTTAATTGGCCCAAAGAGGGCTCTCGGCGCGGCCTGACAAAAAGAAAAAAAAAGGGGGCTCTCAGCCTGGGGCTTCCCGGCGCGCCCGTCACCGCGTCGGGAAGTTGGCGCCAGGAGATTGTAGGCCGGGGGGGTTTGCGTGAAGAGGGGTTTAGATGGTTTTTTTTTGTCGGTTTGCTGAAGAGGGAGGCCTCTCGACAGCGTAGTTCTCGGCGTGGAAATCAGCACGCCGGGAAGGTGAAAGGGCTAAGGGTTTCAGGGTCTCATTACGATACTCTGTTTGGGAATTTTTGAGTTTTCTGGCTCGGATTGAGACCGGATCTGGGGTGTAAGGGGTGGTTTCATAGATGCTTCTGCTAGAGGGATGCCAAGGGAGCCGAGAGACCAAATAAGCAGGCGGAAGAGAGATCATCATCCGGACCTGAGAAGCTTTCTCTGTTTGTCGTCAGCCGTCCGGGGATCAAGAGATGACTGTCTCTGCTCCCCGGACGAACCCAATGGCATCTAAAACTGGCGATGGAGGGACTTTCAGCACCGAAACCCCAGACCCTAATCATTCAAAGGTTAGAATGGAGGGTCGAGAGACTGAGGTCATCATTTGTTAGGATCTCGCGGGATGGCGTCAACCTGCAGAGCAGACACATCTTTGTACAGCCAGCAGTCCAAGGAACCAAGAGATTGATGTCTCGGGTTCCTGAACAACACGAAGAGCTCGAGGGAAAACTCGGACTATACGCGGAGGATCTGCCATTAAAACAGAAGGGGAGAAGGAAATAGAGCCCAATCACCCATTAGATAGGGATGGGGGCCCTATCTTCATGCCTCTTCGGAGAACCAACGAGGATTCTGAAACCGGTACTATATAAACTATTAGACATTTCGAATAGAAGACATATCCACGGGATACAAAGGGGAAGAGCTTCAATTGCCCAATATTCATCACTGCAATTGCAGCATTCCATTTCATTGCATCGTCTCACACTTACATCAACCATGAAAGGGAGACTAAGAAGCAGAGAGGTACAAAGCAAAAACCGGGATTGTCCGGCTACATTTGATAAATCGAGAAAAAGAACTCGCTAGATTACATCAAAGAAAAGGAAAGAAAGCATGGGGGAGGGCAGAGCATTGACTCCTCTCCCTCCCCGGAGCAACCCACCTGCAGCTTCTTCTTCCTCCTTTTCTTCGAGCTCTCGTTTTCTCTTTTTGGTTTCTGGCTATCCTCTCAATATCTGCCTCTTCCTTTTTTTTTTCTCAGCCGCCGTCCTCGTCCTCGTCTTTTTTTGTTTCATCGAAGGGATCAGGGTTTTATAACCGTCTTCCCCCCTTTTTACCTTCTCGGCAGGCCTCATCACGGCGCGCCTCAACTGAGGCTTCCCGGCGCGCAGGCATTCGACCTCTCGGTGCAGCTTCTGGGCTTCGACAAGAAGCTCCCGGCGCCACTTTCATAGGCCCAATTAAGCCTTTTAGACTAGGGCTTTGCTAGTCCTTCAAGTACACCATCACCCAAGAGGGCCTTTCATTGACGACATATCTTGCATCGAGATCATTATTAAGGTTTTCATCAGTCCGTAGATAGAAGTTTCATCAGTATTGTCATCTGAATGATGACAAAACTGGGTATCATTTTATCGATATCGTCACCCGAATGGTGACGAGGTCGGACATCAGCTTTAGCCTGGGAAGACTTCAGCCGGGTGTATAATCTGTGGAGACGATTCTTCTTGTGTTCTGACTTTACAAAAGCCTTTACAATCTTCATCTGCCGGCACCGGCTTCATCTTTATCTTACATCACATCTGTCAATAAGCCGACATCTGGCCTATGCTGACATGTCATCTGTGGATTCTTGGATGTAATAGTAACATAGCTCTTAGTAAAAGTGTGCTGGGAGGTCCCATCAGTCGAGTGACTGCTGCTTTATCAGTGTTGTCGTCTAAATGATATCGGCACCGGGCAACAGCTTGGCCGACAAAGGCTTCGGCCGGGTAAATGGTTGACGGGCTTCATCATTGGCCTTTCACTGTTGGTCTGATCCTCTTTTCAACTGTGCTTTCACCCTTGTTCATTTTCAAGGTGTCAACAAATGCCCGCCACCTGCGGGTGGCGTAAGCGCAGAATGGGCGGCACGGGGCCTGCAGGTGACGTTCATTATCCGAGGGCATCTTCCTCAATTTCCCTTCAATCTGATTCTCAGACCTGATCATTTCGTTGCAACAATATTCTGCACATGTATTCTTCATTTTCACTTTTTTTCATCTTCATATCTTCTTTATTTTCAACATTTTGGAGCTTCTCGGCACGGGGCAGGGGCTTCTCAGCGTACGAAGACCTCCCGGCGCGTATAGCTTCCCGGCGCGCCTGGCCGAAGGGGGCTCTCGGCCTGGGGATCTCGGCGCGCGTAGCTTCCCGGCGCGACTGGGATGCAGTCCTTGGCATATCGGAGCTGGAGCCGGAAAAGAAAATGTTGACCCGGGCCCCGGAGTTCACACCTGCTCGGTGGGATAATGCCAGTGGCCGAGTCAATAGGGAGAAGCCCGGCTATGGTCTCTTCCTGGCGCCAGTAAAGTGGGGCTACCGCGAAGAGCCTTTTGTGCTGAATTGTTCGGCCATTCAGTTCAAGTATCATTTGGCCGCTGGATGGTTTGGGGATACCAAGATCACCGACGCCCACCTATTTCGAGCAGGAGCCGTGGAATTTACTGAGTTTGTTCTGAAGGAATATGCCCCTCTGCTGATCAGAGCCGGGGTATATCATAGTGTTTTTGCTTCCCGATTTCGGTATCCTATATCCCGAGGGTTATGCTGTGGGATGTTCGAGGTCTTCTGCCCCTTATTCAACATATTCTATACAGCAGAGGGTGAGACATCTCTTGACCTCTGGAGTCTGTCGCAGCTCTCCGGATTGCCTATTGACGGCGAGCCGTATGAAGAAGTCTGCCTGGCAGATTCTGAGAAGGATAGCTCCGATGGCGAAGGCAGATATTCCATTGTCTTCTCATACCGGTACCTGATGAAAGCATATCGCTCCATTTGTCTGGCGTACAGCAGAGGGTCCTCCAAAGGTTATCATCCCAGAGAGAAGGGCAGCAAGCTGCGGATCCGGGTAGGGCAGTGGATTCAATACTTCTTTGACGGGCCCTTGAAATATGCCGACTTCCCTTCCGTGGGTCCGACTGCTAGCAAGCAGGTAAGGGCTCCTCGTTATAAGTCGGCGCTGCCATCCTCATTGCGCCGTGCAGGCAGCGGTGGTCCCAACCCAGCAGGCATAGACCCCATCACACATTGTGTGGCTTACTTTACATTCTAGCTGTGCACTTTCGCTCTCCCTCAAGGGGATGAGACAATCATCCGGCCAGAAGCTATATATCCGGCCTGTCAGATGGCTTGGGGAATGAGGCTGTCGCTCTGCCCAGTGGCCCTGTGTTTGATATACAAGTCTTTGGGGGATCTGTACAAGCATCGGACTCCCCGTTCTTTGAGGACCGTGGGTCCTTTTCATTTCTTCAATGCCTGGGTCTGTAGTTTATTTCCTGAGTTGGCTCCCAGAACTTTGCAGGCAGACACAGTACTGCCCAGAATGATTGAGTTTGCCAGTGCTGAACCTGGTCCTTTCTATGATCAGCTGTTCAAAATAAGGGGCCGACTGATAAAGGTGCCGGTGGATGCCCCTGGCAGCATTCATTTCTGGAGCTTGGCGGCAGGTTCAGCTCCTTTGATTGATCCTCAGAGAGAGTGCAAGCTGGAAGAGGTAGAGACATATATCCATCCTGTCTCAGGGGTTAACATTGCCCAACCAATCCTGGAGCCGGAGCTGGTTAGATGGGCCATGGCCATCCGTCCTAGTGTCTTAGTTTTCAGAAAGGGTGGCCTGCTCCTTCTGGAACCATACTATCCATTCCGCTTTGGGCAGAACTTTGGTTATGATCAGCATATCCCCACAACAGTTGCTCAATTTCCCCTGGAGAGCCGGGCTAAGCATGGGTCCTCCATTGTCGGCGATGGCCGGTTGTGGTGGGATTTCTACCATCGCCAGGATGGTGCAGTTTTCAGAGTTCCCATAGTTTCCAACCGTGTTCCCCGGGTAACATTAGAATATATCAAATGGTGGAACATTCGAACCAGCTTCTACAGGGATAGTAGAGGTGCATTCTGGGACGTGGCTGAGCGCTCCTTTCTGAAACAACAGCCCGGGCCAGTGTTTGACATCCCCGAGGCCCACCTGAGAAGGCTTTATTCACAGCACCAGAGGGAGGCTGAGAACTATCTGGCCCAGCGTCGGGCTTTGAAGGAAGGGGATTCCGACCCGCCTGCTCCTGTCTTCGCTGCTATCAATGAGGACACCTTCATGCAGAACTTGAAACATTTGAGCCGTGTAGGGGACGCTCGTTTGGAGGCGCAACAAAATCCATTTCCTATTGAAGAGCCGCTCCCGGTAGTAGTTTCTTGGAGGGGTCCGACAGATAGATTTCACCCGTATAGGACGTTTGTGCGCCGGGAAGATAGGACCCAGACATACTACAAGCAGACGTCCTGGTTGTTTATTTTGCTGAATTTACATGGGTTATCTGCAGAAAACCCAATAGCCGGCATATTGAACAAGCCGTTGTTTATCTCTTTTCATTATGTCGACGGCTGGGGTATGGATCACCTCGACTTGTTTCGGTGTCTTGACCTTCATGGTCATAGTGACCTGGCAGCTTTAGTGGAGAAGTGCCAGGTACTTGGTGATGTATGCTGGCTTATCAAGGAGGCTGCTTCACGCTCCAAGGAGGTAGCCTATCTGTACTGGCCGCTCTCTATCTTTTACGACGGCCCAGCAGGTATGATCTCTTCTTTCCTGACTGCAGTGATTTCTGCTCAGTATTTACACTTTGCATCCACTGATCACATTACCTCTCCGACATCTTCAACAGACAGGCCTGATATAAAGCGACAGGGGCTTTATAGAAAAATCATTGCGCAGGCTGAGAAGCCTACTTATTTTGAAATTCCTGCAGCAGCACCGACTACCACTCCCCTGCCTCCTGGCAAGAAGAGAAAGGCTTCCGTAGTTAAGGCTGCAGTTGGGAAGGCCAGGAAGGCCAAGAAGGTTTATGCTCAGCAACACTACAAGAAAAATCGCGGATAGCGACCGACCTATCGGTCGCTATTCAGTCGTAGATCGGTCGCAAATATGCATTGCGACCGAACAGATACTATCTAGCGACCGAATATGTCGGTCGCTATATAATAGTCGCTATATGGCGACCGACATAATTCGGTCGCAGTATCAGTCGTTACCAGCGACCGATTATAATCGGTCGCCTGACCGGTCGCTAATTATTCGGTCACTATTCAGTCTCTATTCGGTCGCTACATTTGTTGTATTTTAAAAAATAAAATTAACCTATCGGATTAAGTCGGTCTCAATTCGGTCGCTATTCGGTCTCGAATTATGTTGTAATTTTAAAAATAAAATTAACCTATCGGATTTATTCGGTCTCAATTCGGTCGCCAGTAGGTCGCTAAATTTGTTGTATTTTTCAAAATAAAATTAACCTATTGGATTGATTCGGTGGCTAGTCGGTCGCCAGTCGGTCGCCAAGTATAATTATTTAATAAAAGAAATATAACGTATAGTCGCTATTCGGTCGCAATTCAGTCTCCATGCGGTCGCTAATTTTGCATTATTTTTTTTTTAAAAATTTATTTAAACTGATAAATAAATTACCTGATAAATAACAAATTCATAACATAAATATAAAATCAACTACACAGACAACAATATCGACAAATCTCAAATTCATCACATACAAACACCTGATAAATAACAATTTCATAAAACAATAATAAATCAACTACACGGATCACAATCTCCACGAACCTCAAATTACACACAATTAAAATAAAATCACAAATTAATCATACATCCATAATAATAAAATGACAACATACACAACTAAAATAAAATCACAAATCCTCCACATATGTCTCATCCTGGTCGTCGTCTCGTCCAACATCTCGCGACGGATGATCCTGTATATCATTTAAAAAAATTATAATCAAATCCTTAATAAAGAAATCAAGCATTAACAAGACTTAATAAAGAAATCAAGCATTAACAAGAGTATGCCAATAGTTTAAGCCAGCTCATTTTCATATATATAAATACACACACACAATATAAGTTCAAATTTCATCTTGTATTTTAAAAATGAAGTTTGAGCGCCGAGCTCAAACCGGGCATCCGATTTGGATTCCGTCAGTTCTGACAAGTCACTTTCATCTCCCCGGTCGTATTGGAATGATCGGCACGGCCATCCGACCGGTATTTCGAATTTTAGACCCCCGGACCCGTCCTAACAGTTCATTTGAACTAAGTGTATTTTAAAAATGAAGTTTGAGCGCCGAGCTCAAACCGGGCATCCGATTTGGATTCCGTCAGTTCTGACAAGTCACTTTCATCTCCCCGGTCGTATTGGAATGATCGGCACGGCCATCCGACCGGTATTTCAGATTTTAGAACCAAATGCCCCGTCCTAACAGTTCATTTGAACTAAGTGTATTTTAAAAATGAAGTTTGAGCGCCGAGCTCAAACCGGGCATCCGATTTGGATTCCGTCAGTTCTGACAAGTCACTTTCATCTCCCCGGTCGTATTGGAATGACCGGCACGGCCATCCGACCGGTATTTCAGATTTTAGACCCCCGGACCCGTCCTAACAGTTCATTTGAAATAAGTGTATTTTAAAAATGAAGTTTGAGCGCCGAGCTCAAACCGGGCATCCGATTTGGATTCCGTCAGTTCTGACAAGTCACTTTCATCTCCCCGGTCGTATTGGAATGATCGGCACGGCCATCCGACCGGTATTTCAGATTTTAGAACCAAATGCCCCGTCCTAACAGTTCATTTGAACTAAGTGTATTTTAAAAATGAAGTTTGAGCGCCGAGCTCAAACCGGGCATCCGATTTGGATTCCGTCAGTTCTGACAAGTCACTTTCATCTCCCCGGTCGTATTGGAATGACCGGCACGGCCATCCGACCGGTATTTCAGATTTTAGAACCAAATGCCCCGTCCTAACAGTTCATTTGAACTAAGTGTATTTTAAAAATGAAGTTTGAGCGCCGAGCTCAAACCGGGCATCCGATTTGGATTCCGTCAGTTCTGACAAGTCACTTTCATCTCCCCGGTCGTATTGGAATGACCGGCACGGCCATCCGACCGGTATTTCAGATTTTAGACCCCCGGACCCGTCCTAACAGTTCATTTGAAATAAGTGTATTTTAAAAATGAAGTTTGAGCGCCGAGCTCAAACCGGGCATCCGATTTGGATTCCGTCAGTTCTGACAAGTCACTTTCATCTCCCCGGTCGTATTGGAATGATCGGCACGGCCATCCGACCGGTATTTCGAATTTTAGACCCCCGGACCCGTCCTAACAGTTCATTTGAACTAAGTGTATTTTAAAAATGAAGTTTGAGCGCCGAGCTCAAACCGGGCATCCGATTTGGATTCCGTCAGTTCTGACAAGTCACTTTCATCTCCCCGGTCGTATTGGAATGACCGGCACGGCCATCCGACCGGTATTTCAGATTTTAGACCCCCGGACCCGTCCTAACAGTTCATTTGAAATAAGTGTATTTTAAAAATGAAGTTTGAGCGCCGAGCTCAAACCGGGCATCCGATTTGGATTCCGTCAGTTCTGACAAGTCACTTTCATCTCCCCGGTCGTATTGGAATGACCGGCACGGCCATCCGACCGGTATTTCAGATTTTAGACCCCCGGACCCGTCCTAACAGTTCATTTGAAATAAGTGTATTTTAAAAATGAAGTTTGAGCGCCGAGCTCAAACCGGGCATCCGATTTGGATTCCGTCAGTTCTGACAAGTCACTTTCATCTCCCCGGTCGTATTGGAATGATCGGCACGGCCATCCGACCGGTATTTCGAATTTTAGACCCCCGGACCCGTCCTAACAGTTCATTTGAACTAAGTGTATTTTAAAAATGAAGTTTGAGCGCCGAGCTCAAACCGGGCATCCGATTTGGATTCCGTCAGTTCTGACAAGTCACTTTCATCTCCCCGGTCGTATTGGAATGATCGGCACGGCCATCCGACCGGTATTTCGAATTTTAGACCCCCGGACCCGTCCTAACAGTTCATTTGAACTAAGTGTATTTTAAAAATGAAGTTTGAGCGCCGAGCTCAAACCGGGCATCCGATTTGGATTCCGTCAGTTCTGACAAGTCACTTTCATCTCCCCGGTCGTATTGGAATGATCGGCACGGCCATCCGACCGGTATTTCAGATTTTAGAACCAAATGCCCCGTCCTAACAGTTCATTTGAACTAAGTGTATTTTAAAAATGAAGTTTGAGCGCCGAGCTCAAACCGGGCATCCGATTTGGATTCCGTCAGTTCTGATAAGTCACTTTCATCTCCCCGGTCGTATTGGAATGATCGGCACGGCCATCCGACCGGTATTTCGAATTTTAGACCCCCGGACCCGTCCTAACAGTTCATTTGAACTAAGTGTATTTTAAAAATGAAGTTTGAGCGCCGAGCTCAAACCGGGCATCCGATTTGGATTCCGTCAGTTCTGACAAGTCACTTTCATCTCCCCGGTCGTATTGGAATGATCGGCACGGCCATCCGACCGGTATTTCAGATTTTAGAACCAAATGCCCCGTCCTAACAGTTCATTTGAACTAAGTGTATTTTAAAAATGAAGTTTGAGCGCCGAGCTCAAACCGGGCATCCGATTTGGATTCCGTCAGTTCTGACAAGTCACTTTCATCTCCCCGGTCGTATTGGAATGACCGGCACGGCCATCCGACCGGTATTTCAGATTTTAGAACCAAATGCCCCGTCCTAACAGTTCATTTGAAATAAGTGTATTTTAAAAATGAAGTTTGAGCGCCGAGCTCAAACCGGGCATCCGATTTGGATTCCGTCAGTTCTGACAAGTCACTTTCATCTCCCCGGTCGTATTGGAATGACCGGCACGGCCATCCGACCGGTATTTCAGATTTTAGAACCAAATGCATAAGTTGCTGCTTCTCGCTGCCTCCATTCAGGTTTGTTAATGTTTTCTTCTATGAATGGCATAACAAGAGGCACAATGTCATCTCCCACGGTCCGTGCAACCAAACCCAAGCATGTTCCTCCAGCCATTGCAAGATTCCAAACTCCTTCATCCTGATCTTGGTCGTCTTCTTGCTTAAGGAGTGTCTCCAACAGCATAGGGACAAGCGCAGGTAGTGCCTGCTTGATAAAATAAAAGCAAGGGGTGTCAGAATCAGCAGAAAAATCCCCTCCATATTCATCTAAGATGTCAATCTCTTCATCGCATATTGAGCTCCAGAATTCAATAGCTTGTAGAGCAACAGGTTCCTCATCTTCCCTTACAGCTTTTGCAGTGATGTTAAATATGTCCTGCATATACGATGCAAGCTTCTCATAATACATGGAGGATATGGAGACCAAGCATTCGAATGCAGCCTGCCGTATCTTCACCTCAGGGGACAGAGTAGCTTCACAAATGACTCTCATGATATAATCCCTCTCCATATCATTCCCGAAGTTTGCCTGAGCAAATCCCAAAGAATTATGCAGAGCTCGAGTTGCAGCCAGCCTAACATCAATGTTTCCCTCAGAAGCACTCATGCCTTGAACAACCGCTGTCAATATCTTATTGACTTGCTCTTGATCAACTTCATCAGGGGAGACTTCTTCACACATGTAACCTAGGGTGTCCAAAGTTGCTTGCTTAACATCTGGCTGAAGTTGGTGAATATTTGACAAGAGAGAACTGATAAGTTCAGGCCATTGATTTTGAGGCAACTCAATACCAGCAATCTTTGCAACAACTTGAGATGCAGTAGATCTTGCATCAATCACCGGTGAAGAGAGAGTCTGTAGTAAACATCCTTTGACCTGGGCCCTAACAGCTACATCCAATGATAACCATCTCTGCACATGCTCAAATTTTCTGTGTTGCTCCTTTGCATCCAGGGCATTTTTGAGAATCAAGCCTGCCAATTTACGGCTAACAACAGGCTTGTCATTATTTGCTAATTCACTCGAAAGAGATAGCAAGAACCCAGTAACATTTTGATCCTGAAATTATTTTAAACTTTCCTCAGCATGCTTGCGAACCGCTGAATCTATTGACTGTGCATTCAAAAGAACTTGGGTAACTTCCATAGCCATTTCTGTATGGTATCTTCTCCGCCTTTCCCTTGCAGGGATACGCCCCAATGGCGGCCGCCGCCGACTATATATAATATCCTTCACTTCTTGTAACTTATGACCTATGCTCCTTTGTATGAACTGCCCTTCCTTTGCTTAGAGGTGCTGTTCCTGGCTTCCTGCCATGACAGTTACCAGACTTTGGGGAGATCTTTTCACCTAAATTGGCATATTTTATTCATGTCTACATGTTACTTTCCTTATATTATTCTAGCTTTATGAATATTTATAGATCTGTATCCTCCCCCACTCAAGTGAATAGAATTTATACATATCTTTTCACTTTCAGTTCTAACCAAAATCTCTATACACCTATGGAAAATCCTGCAGAACAGTCTGCCTGTTGATTCTAATATCCAGAGGATAGGTGTAAGATGATATTTAGAGTTAAGAAAATGATATTTTCCCCTCCTCAATCTAAATTCTTATATTTTGTAAGATGATATTTAGAGTTAACAAATAGAAAATCAATCAAATAAAATACTTACCGGAGGCTGCTGTGCAGGAGGTGCAGGAGGTGCTCTACTACTATCAATTCCCAAGGATGTGAGCATCTGGGAGACGGTCTGAGCGACGATGGTTGAGATATTCTGAGAGATATTCTGAGAGACGGTCTCGTTGACGATCTGCCTAAACATATCTGGAGTCATGGTCGGGGCGGCACTGGAAGAACCATCTGGGGCTGCTGGTGTGGTAAATGGAGAGGTCGCATGTGAGACCGAACTCGAGCATGATGATAACACCCTAGTCGTGCCCAAGCTATGTCCAAAACCATAAACATGTCCTTTCTTGGGTGCCCCAGATGCTGCAACCCAAATGGCAGGATCCAACTCTGGACGCTGACTGTCATCCCCGTACCTCTCATCCATTCGTCTACTATATGAGTCCTGCAAAAACCAAAAAAAAAACAAAACCAAATTATTCTACAATTTAATCTTAAATGAAAACTATTAATGTATACACTTACCGCTACCTCCCGAGCTTTCTCACTAATGTAAGCATTTGTCCCTTTCTTCTTATGAGTTCGATCAAAAAGTTCATGAAATTGAGCTGGCCGCTTTAACTGTGCTTCCTGTTATTCAAATAAATCACAGTTTCATAATAGAAACAAAAAATTTATATATGTAGAAGTGTACTTACTAATCTCGCTTTATGTGTTGCAAAGGAGACAGAGCCACCCGTGTGTAAATTCGCTTCAGGATGCGCTGCTCTGTTTTGCTTTGCTTTGTTTGAATTGGCATTCCATTTCTCCGCTTCCCAAATGTTGCACAGCTCTGTCCAATACTCCTTTCTCATCCACACAGGCCCATGCTCCTTCCATATGTTCTTATCAGTACTTGCACATGCTTTTTTTGCATATCTTCGGGCATTGTACATAAGATGTTTGAAATTATCTCTTGCAGTAGCTGTCCATGCAAATCTAGCACGTAACTCATCTGAATGTTCTGTGAATCGATGATTCCTCTATATATTAACAACAACAAAAATTTATATGTTACATAACAAAGTGGGTTAAAATAATAATTGAAAATGACTTAATATGATAAAATAAGATAAATACCAAGAACATAGAGAACAATAAATCCTGAACACCCATCGGAAAATCAGCAAAGCGATGGATGGGGCCTGGAAAATGTGCTTGAATTGTCTTTGTAATAAATTGTGATGCTTGGGCTGGCTCTATTTTATTCCTGAAATTAAAAATATTAATACCACAATGACGAATAAATAACAAAAATAATGCATTACGTACCCTTCATTTATCCACACTGCCCGCATCGTCTCATTACAACAGCCCTCCCCCTCATGATGACTCGCCTCGTCATCAGCACGTACTATACGAATTAAATAGTATAAATAAAACAAACTATCAAAAAAACATAAATATGCAAATGAACATACCTGACTCAGCTGGGGGAGGTGTAGATCCACTCGCCATGTGTGATGGCGGTGCATAGGCCGTCAATGTACCCGTTGTCAGTGGTAACGGTGCAGAGGCCGTGGGTCCTGTAAGGATAAGAATCAGATAACACAAAAACATAAAGAATTATTTTAAACAAATACTCAAATGAATTATACATGAAAGTATACATACCTACTACCGGTGGTAGCGGTGCATCCCTCGGTGGTAACGGTGCAGAGGTCGTGGGTCCTGTGAAAATAAGAATCAGATAACACAAAAACATAAAGAATTATTTTAAACAAATACTCAAATGAATTATACATGAAAGTATACATACCTACTGCCGGTGGTAGCGGTGCATCCCTCGGTGGTAACGGTGCAGAGGTCGTGGGTCCTGTGAAAATAAGAATCAGATAACACAAAAACATAAAGAATTATTTTCAACAAATACTACAATGCATTATACATGAAAGTATACATACCTACTACCGGTGGTAGCGGTGCAGAGGTCGGTCGTAACGGTGTAGAGGTCGTGGGTCCTGTGAAAATAATAATCAGATAACACAAATACATAATGAATTATTTTCAACAAATACTACAATGCATTATGAAGGGAAAGTATACATACCTACTACCGGTGGTGAAACGGAAGTAAATCTCCTCCCGCTACCCTCTCCCCTCCCACCTCTGGGAGTCCCACGCCGTCCTCGAACCATATCTTCAACTGGTAATAAAATACATGCATATTCATCAAATAGTGAAAGAAAGAAAGTTACAGAGTATTAAAATTCCCAGATAAAATTGTATACCATTAATCAAACATTCTCCATTTCTTCTTCAGATGTTGGAGATATAACAAATTCAGCATTCACATCTTCATTATCAGATTCATTTTGATCACTAATATATTCCTCCTCTTCGGAGTCCCCCAACTGTATTTCTGGTTGTTCTGGATCGACTTCCTCCACTTCATTCTCTTTAGATAAAGACGGTGCCTCCACAGATTCATCACTAGAAGCAGGCAAGTCTACATCATCACCCAAGTCTGATTGAAAGAATTCGGCATTCACATCCAACTGCTCTGTTTCAGTCAAATCCAACTCATAATCCGGGAAAAGCCTTGTCTTAACCTTGCAAACTGCCCACCAATCATTTCTTTCTTTATTTCTAGACGATGGATACTTTGTATAATAGACCTGCTGGGCTTGTGCGGCCAAAATGAATGGATCATAAGTATTCAATTTAGACTTATGTCTGATATCGACAATCCCATATGTTGTGTCATTTCGAACAGAATTAGGATCAAACCAATGACACTTTAACAGAAATATATGGTTGTCATCTCCGAGATATTGCAATTCTAAGATCTCCTCAATAATACCATAATAATCACATTCGTTTTCATTATATGTACTTCCTTTCACACATACCCCGCTGTTCATTGTTGACTTATTCTGCCCATATTGTCTAGTGTGAAATCTATACCCATTCACAATAAATGCTGGATATGTACGTGCAACTTTCGATGGGCCATAACTGATCACTCGAATTCTTTGATCAGTAATAAAATCATTTTCAACCTACATATGGACAGCACACTAGTCAGAATTTGTCATTGACCCAACAAGGAGAAAGAGTAGTAATAATACTTACACGATATTTCAGCCAAGAAGCGAATGATTTTTCTCGTTCTTTTTCAACCTCCATGTCAGTGAGATATGGACATCTTTGGATTAATTCTGAGTCAAATTGTCTGTATTACGACCATTGGAGCATTATAGATGGAATGAAAAATAATAAGTTATAGACACAATGTAATTTGAGCAGAGAACTTACGCAACATAAGGTTCAACCTCCATACAATTTAAAAGGATGTAAATTTCTGCACAGTGCAATTCTCTATCATTTAGCATCCGACTCGAGGAACGTCCATACGCACGTCCAGGATACTTAAATATCGACAGTCGCTCAGAGTGAACGGAGTCTCCCCCATCATCATTACGTGGTGGCCGAGTTCGACGAGTTTGTACCTCAGGTTCAAAGTACATTGAACAGAAATTTGATATTTCTTCCATAATGTACGCCTCGGCAATGGAACCCTCTACTTTTGCCTTGTTGCGAACTTTCATTTTCAATTCATGCATACACCTACCAGAATGTTCATAAGATAATGAAAAACACATCACCATGTAATTGAATTATGAGGAGAAAATATATATATATTACCTCTCAAATGGATACATCCATCTAAATTGTACTGGCCCTCCTACTTTAGCCTCATATGGTAAGTGTATAAGCAGGTGCTCCATTGAATCAAAGAATGATGGTGGAAATATCTTTTCCAATCTACAAACTGTCGTGATCACATTCTGTTCAATAGTTTCCACATCTTCATACCTGAGCTCTGATGCACATAAAATTTTGAAAAACTGACTTAACTCAGTCACTGCTCCCCATATCGCCTTCGGCATCATATCACGAAATACAATAGGTAACAACCTCTGCATGAACACATGACAGTCATGACTTTTCATTCCATATATTTTCCCCTCATTTGTATTCACGCAACGAGCAATGTTAGACACATAACCATCTGGAAATCTCAACTGTTTTAGCCAAGAGCATACTTCTTTAATCTGTGCAGCTCCAAGGGCGTAACTTGCTTTCGGTTTAACTGTTTTACCATTTCTATCAATAAGGTACAGTTCTGGACGTTTACAATGTATTTTCAAGTCTAAACGGGCATTCACATTATCCTTTGTTTTGCCTGTTATGTCCATAACAGTGTTGAACACATTATCAAAGACATTCTTCTCAACATGCATGACGTCGATGTTATGTCGTATAAGAAGAGTTGACCAATAAGGCAATTCCCAGAAGATACTTTTTTTGACCCAATTGTGATCCTTCCCAAATCCAGGGAGTTGTCTTGTGCTGCTCGACAATTGTGCTATATCTGGTAAGTTCTGTACACGTGCTGCTAAATGTGGACCAGACAACCGTTCAAAATCAGCTTCTTCCAATTCAATTCTGTTCTTTAAGAATGCATCTTTTTGCCTTCTAAACGGATGGTCCCTTGGTAGAAATCGTCGATGACAATCAAACCAGCATGACTTGCCACCATGCTTAAGTACAAATGATTTGGAACTGTCCATACAGTAAGGACATGCTAGTTTTCCATGAGTGCTCCAGCTAGATAACATTCCATATGCAGGAAAGTCGCTTATTGTCCACATCAATGCAGCCTTCATAGTGAAATTTTGTTTTCTGCATGCATCATAGGTAGTAACCCCATCAGTCCATAACAACTTCAACTCATCAATCAACGGCCTGAGATATATGTCTAATTTTTTCCCAGGACTTTTTGGACCAGGGATCAATAATGATAGAAATAAATGCTCTCGTTTCATGCACATATTTGGCGGAATATTATATGGTGTCACGAAAATTGGCCAGCAAGAGTAGGAAGTCACTGAACCTCCAAATGGATTGAATCCATCAGTACATAAACCCAGCCTTACATTACGCGACTCTTTTGAGAAAGTAGGGTGAGCACGGTTAAAGTGACTCCAAGCTTCGGCATCTGCAGGATGACTGATTACATTATGTTGTCGACGTACTCTTTCCGCATGCCATCTCATATGTTGAGCTATCTTTGGTGCCATATACATTCTCTGCAATCTCGGTGCAATAGGAAAATACCGCAATGACATATATGGTATATCTTTTTGCTTTGAATTGTCCCCTTTCTTAGGCTTGAATCTATCATGACCACATATGGAACATGATACCTTACTTTTAGCCTCATTATAATATAGCATGCAATGATTAGGACATGCATCTATTTTCTCATATCCAAGCCCTAAGTCAGTGACCATCTTCTTTGCACGATAAAAATTTTCAGGTAATTTCTCATCTTGTGGCAACATACTTTTGATAATCAGTAACAAACGATCAAAACAAATCTCACTGATGTGAAATTCAGATTTCAAGTTCAATAATTGTGACACCGCAGACAGTCGAGAGTGATTTTGACATCCAGTCCACAATGGCTCATCAGCATCTTTGAGTAGCTGATAAAATCTTTCAGCTGTCTTGTTTGGCGGTTCTTCATTATGTACATGCTCCTCGTGAACATTGAATCCTGGACCAGCAGCATCTATGACCATATCAACATATGAACTTCCACTTCCAACATTGGCAGGCTCGTAGGTCGACCACAATGTTTCACCATGACATATCCAGTTTGTATAATCTTTAACAAACCCCTTTCTGTATAAATGACGTTGTACATCCCATGTTGTCAGCCACTTCAAATTCTTACAGACTACACAAGGACATCGGATACGACCCTCACAATCTACAGCTTCAATAGAATTTCTCAAAGCAAACTGAATGAATCTCTCAACTCCATTTTTAAATTCTATAGACACCACCTGATCAACTACTCTACGGTACATCCATGAACGATCTTCAGACATTTTCCCTATGCGAATGAAATGTAAACACACAAAACTTTAACATGTTTAACAAAATAAAAAGTACAACCCTTACCTCACATCGTCCATGTCTGCCATTTTAAATAGGACGGAAATATCATTTAGATCTTCACTTTTTAACCCATCTGTGAAGGTTTGATCGCACGATTAATTACTATATGTGTTGTGTTGTTTGCTAAAAATTTCGGCAGCATCTCCCCACACCTCTCCGATATACCACAAAATATTTATTGATTAAGAAATTTTCTTAAACACTTACTAATAAGTGGTTAAGAAAATAATCAAAATCAATAAAGGTATATCAGAGAGGAGTGAGAAGACGCAGCCAAAATTTTTAACAAACAACACAAACACATATAGTAATTAACCACCTAAGTGCGATCAAACATTCACAGACTGTCCAAACGGGACAATTCAAGACTTTGAGTTAGATATACACATTCTCATCATTCAAAATGAGAACGTGCATATCAATCCCAAAGTCTTGAACGGGTAGGTTGATTGGCACGGGCTTAACACGCTCTCCTAAGATGCGTGCAATGTTAGGTTGCACCCACGCATCTCAGCTCACATACAACACCCAACTAATTAAATATTGACAAGATAATAACACAATCTAAAAACATAGCAGTAACATGTGAAATTGGCAATACATGTACACAATGAAAACATGAATTTTATTTTAACATCCAACATAAAGACAACACTTTCACTAGCTATTTAGCAGAAATAAAATATAGCATGATACTTTTTAGCTTAAAGACAACACTGTCACTAGCTATGCAGAAATCAAGTAAAGAAATTGATGGTATCATTACTGAATAAGACAATAATAAAACACACTTTACTTTTCATCCAACAATACCCTAACTATTAAAATTAACAAAACACATAACCGACTAAATAACACTAAACTAAAAATAAACCTTAATTTAATTACGAAAATACAAGAAAATAACACTAAACTCAAAGTGCATGTTTTTCTTTCTGAATCAATAACCGCACTTCTTTCTTCTAACCACTTTCTTCCTAAAATAATGAATGGGGCAGCCATTGACCCAATGTCACACCAAGCTCCATCATCATACGTGACTGTTTTGAACTTCTTAGAGAACTCCACAAATACACGGTCACCCTCAATAACAATTTCTCCGGTCTTAGCAAGTGACTTAACAATGTCAGGTGAAATCCAATTCTTATCTTCCGACTCATGTACATCAATTTCTGCTCGTTGTCCATTAGGTAAATATGCAGTAAAAATAATCGGAAGAGGAAGCATACTGATTACAAAATGTAGGACCTCAACTTATAAAAATAAGTTGATTCCCTTATGCTCTGATACCAAATCTGATGCAGGACAGAAACATTTATAACCATTAAATGACACTTTTTCACTCATCAAAACATACAATGTTACTTTTTGAACATTAGTAAATATGGTGCAATCTTAAACCCCATTTTATTACTGAGGATGGATAAGATAGTATGATAGGTCTTTAAACAAACAGATGGAGGAAGAAAAACTTTTAGAAAAACATTGTAACTAATCCTCATAGGTACCTGACTTAATCCGATAGGTTAATTTTATTTTTTAAAATACAACAAATGTAGCGACCGAATAGAGACTGAATGGCGACCGAATTATTAGCGACCAGTCAGGCGACCGATTATAATCGGTCTCTGGTAACGACTGATACTGCGACCGAATTATGTCGGTCGCCATATAGCGACTATTATATAGCGACCGACATATTCGGTCGCTAGATAGTATCTGTTCGGTCGCAATGCATATTTGCGACCGATCTACGACTGAATAGCGACCGCTAGGTCGGTCGCTATCCGCGATTTTTCTTGTAGTGATTAGGATTTTTCATAGAACAAATAATTACCTCTAAATAGATATAGATGATGAACGCCCATGTAGTATTAAAAAACCCTTTATAATCATATCTATCAAGATAGGAGTAAAAATATTGAATAAATATATATAGATATATATATAGAAACGAGGGAAAGATCTGTGAGCGTCATCTAATCCTCAGTCTCACAAACTCGGGTTTTAGTAGGGTTTGACAGACCGTTCGTCCCGTCCGTCCCGATTTTTGACTGAGAGGTGACGGGTCGGTACCGTTACGTACCGAGATAAAAAATTATGTTATATATATGTATGCTATAGAATAATATAACTCAAAAATATTTGTATTTTAGTTGGTTACGTGTGTGGCCGTTCTAACGGAAGCCTCCGGTTCGAATCTCGCCCTCGTCGTTGTTTTAAATATTTTTTATTAAAAATAACTTTATAAAAATCTATAAAAAACACTTCAAATGTGTGTTTCGAATTGGGGATCTCACATTCAAACGTGAGATTCTCAACCAATCAACTTACAAAATATATTTATTATAAAAAATTTAAAATAATATATAAAACGTCTCAGTTGTGATTGAGATTGGACGGGACGACCGATTCAGATCGCCCAGTCTCGATTTGTCAAATCTTAAATTTTAAGACCCTTTAAGTAGAAAATTTGAGGTAATCGGCAAATAATGAGCATGCCATTAATTCCCTTTTGACTGCTTAGATCGATCGCGCTCTTTCAAATAAAGAGGAAGATAAGGTGGAAGCAGCCGGAGACCCGTCGTTGGCGAAGAAAGGTACCTTCGCACGCTATGTGGCTTGACGACAACGAATTCCGAAGAAGAAAAGAGTTGGAGAACGATATGAAAAGGTGAAGGGCCGCTGGTGACAAGCCAACGTGACCCTATCATGATGCCGCCCCCCTTGACAGGCTCTGCGACTTCTACTGTTCCTGGGCACGGTACGTGGCGCGGCCGTGTGGGACTGGGGACATGCTGTCCTCAGTACCGCGCGCTGAAGTTGAGGAGGAGGTCACAACCCCCTGTGGAAGAATCCAGCAACCCTTCCTTAGAGATCTGAGGGGGACGGGGGCGCAGGCCGCAGGGGGGAGGGGAGGGGAGCAAGCCGGCGACGGGGCCGCAGGGGGGAGGGGAGTAGGCCGGCGGGGGAGGGGAGCAGGCCGGTGACGGAGGGGGAAGGGAGAGAGAGAGAGAGAGAGAGAGAGAGAGAGAGAGAGGTACCTGCGGAGGGCGACGACGGCAGGGCGAGCGGCGACGGCGACTCGACGCGAGCGGCGCGGCGACGGGCTCCGGCGGAGGGGGGCTCGGGCGGGAGGCAGCACGGGGAGGGGGGCTCCGGCGGAGGAGGGGGGCTCGGGCGGGAGGGCTCGGGCGGAGGGGGGGCTCCGGCGGAGGGGGCTCGGGCGGGAGCGGGGAGGGGGGCTAGGGCGGAGAGGGGGCCGCAGGGGAAGGGGGCTCGGGAGGGGGGGCTCGGGCGGGAGGGGGGGGGGCTCGGGCGGGAGGGCTCGGGCGGGCGGGGGTCGTAGTAGGAAGTATAACGGCCTCAGCGACCGACTGGAGACCGAAGTTAATTCGGTCGCAATAATAGCGACCGATTAGCGACCGATATACATGCGGTCGCTGAAACGGTCTCTATTATGCGACCGATTATTTCGGTCTCCGAATTAGTCTCTATTTGGGACTAGCGACCGATTTAATCGGTCGCTAATGCGGTCGCTATAGCCACTTTTTCTTGTAGTGATAGCAGCGACCGATTAGAGACCGAAATATATTCGGTCGCAACATCGGTCTCCAATTCGGTCGATTTTGAAAAAAAAGAGCCCGGAATAAATTCGAGCTAAATATAGCGACCGATTGGAGACCGAACTAAATTCGGTCGCCAAAACGGTCTAAGATATGCGACCGATTATTTCGGTCGCCGAATTGGTCTCTATTTGGGACCGACTAGCGACCGATTTAATCGGTCTCTAATTCGGTCGCTATAGCCACTTTTTCTTGTAGTGCAATCGGCTTCGGTAGTTATGGACACCGGGACCCCTCTCCCTGATATTCCCTCATTTGATGAGTTTGAATCTGAAAGGGAGGCTGCTCAGACATCGGTTCAGGGTAACCTCAATAGCCTACAATTACATTCCTCATTCTCTTTCGCTGGATTTCAAAGAAGTCCTTGAATCTGACCCCTTCCTTTTGCACAGCCCAAGAGCCACTTGTAGCACCTTCTGTGGTGGAGACCAGGTTGCCTTCTCCCACGCCGGCTAGTGAGGTGGAGGGTAAGTGTGTTTTTTCTTATCTGTTTCATACTTGCAATGTCTTCTTTGCTATATTCCTCATAGGTCTCTTTTGCAGCAGTGGCAGGAGAAGAGCAGACCGGAGCCATGATGACAAAAGAATTGCTTCAACCACAGGAGGGTCACAAGACCCAGTCGAAGCAGAGTACTGTTCCGGCCAGGCGCATAATTACCCGGTCTACATCCCGACATGTTTTAGAGGTGGCCCCACAGCGTGTAGCTAGTGTGGAAATATCCTCAGGCAGTTCTAAGACCGTCTCTGCTGAGGAGGAAGCGACTTTCAGCGGCAGTGAGGGGGATGCTCCTTAATCAGAGGCCCCGCTTGTATTTGCAAAAGGTGCTCTGCCTTTTCAGCCTGCTAAGCTGCTGGTGCTATCTTCTGAGGAGGAGTTGCAAGAGGAGTTCGTCGGGCTCGACACCGAGATCGACATAACTCCACCATTTATCACTCCGACTACGGAGCTTCCTTCTCTTTCACCCCATTTCGAGGGTGTGGACCTTGCTTCAAGGGTGGGTTCCTTTTCATGTTTGTTGCTTCATCTGTTTCTTTCATCTAGTGCTGAAAGTTGCTTTGCTTTGGTCTTAGGGCATTGCCACTGCTAGCTCAGACACAACCGCGGCTATCATGGACATTTCTTCTACAAACTGGGCTATTGTCCCTTTTCTGCCTTTAACTTGCATGGGGGTCCCTGAGGTCATTCGCCCTGTGCCAATGCGGATACAGTCTTCGACAGATTTAGCATCGTTGGATTTAGGGGCCTCAGGAGAGAGTTGCATTCCTATCAGGGCTTCGGATTTCAGAGCCGAAGCCGATCCATCTAGAAGCTCTGCTTTTATACCGGCTGCAGTAATGTCAATTGCGCCCGAGTCAGCAGTCCCTGCCATAGTGGCTATAGAGACTGGACTTCTGCCTTCTCTGACTATAGCAACTCCTTCCCTGTCACCAGAAAGAGCAGCCGAAGATGAAGCCCCTATTCAAGAGACTCATGAAGAGGCAGCTCCATCCTTCATCGATTCTCCCCCTGCGGATGTTCAAGCTATAGCTTCCGATACAGCGATAGGGGAAGAATCTTCAACTCAGCAGGAGAGCATAGAAAAGGACTGGCCAGCCCTTACAGTAGATCTGCCGTCTTCGTCCTCTCAGCCGGACATTGCATTGTGGGAAGATATTGATGGCGAGGTGACCTTTGAAGTCGTCCCCTCCGCCTCCTTCGGCTTCGCTTCCTCTGACAACTTTGTCTGGCAGCACCTGGACATGCTATGTCAGCTGGTAGAATCCCAGCCTGGCTTGACGTATCTGCAACTGAAGGAAATCGCCAACCGCTTCACTGCTGGCTTGCAGGCCATGGGCTGCTCTTTGGACATATGGGTTCAGCGGGTGCTGCTTCTACTGAAATTCGTGCATCGGAGAGACTTCCTAGCACGGACTATGGCTGATAAGCTAACGGCGTTGAAGCTGCAGAGGTCAGAATATAAATCTGAGCTGGGAAAGCTGACACTTATGCTTGATGAACGCCGAGCCGAGCTACAAGGTGCTATTCAGTGGGAAGAAGCTGTGCGGGACCGGATGGCCATCTTGGAGACGGAGCTCTCTGGACTTCGGGCCGAATTACAGTAATTATCCTTTACCCGACCGCGGTCCGAGGAGGAGGTAGCCTCGCTGGAGGGACGAGTGATGTCTCTCCAAGACATGTCGATTGGACTTCAGGAGGAGGAGGCGCGCCTTCATGAGCTGGGGGCCGCTCCTTATGTGGGTCTTCTGGCCTTCGAGGATATATTCCGGCGGCCATAAATTATTTATCCCTTCTTTTTCTTTTTATTCTCTTTTGTGATATGGTGTCCCCTCGGGGCCCTTTATGTACTCCCTTTTTAATGGAAAGGAATCTCATGGCTTCATGCGTATCCATCTTATTCTGCATGTGGTTTTATCACTTTGGGAGGTGGGGTAACGGTTTTAACAATCCCTCATGCGAATGGCTCGTACCTTGGCAGGAGAGCGTCCACCCCTTCAGAGAAAGGATGGGGAACCCGCTCCACCGCGTGACGGCATCCGAGGAGGTGCTTGAACCGAATTTGTTGGTGGCAGCAAACGTCTTATTGGCCATGTGTGCCGTAAGGGAGACGAGTTGCCGAAATGCAAATGAAGAGGTCTCATCAGAGTAGACGTATGGTCTAGGCTGGGTAGAGACTATCGCAGGTGGGACATTTGAAAAAGGATATGGGGTTTTCATCAGAACGGACATAAAGTACGAACTGGACAGGTTTTATCATTGGCCTGGGCGATGTACCGATCAGCCAACAGTTGACTTCATCATCGATATTGAGCTTATATCGATGCAAGGGGGATTTCAGAATAGACGTAAGGTCTAAACTGGATAGGGTTTCATCATTGATCGGGCAAGGTGCCAATCGATCAACAGTTGGTTTCATCATCGATATTGGGTTTAAATCGACGCAAAGGGATTTATAAGTTTCATCAGAATAGACGAAAGGTCTAAACTGGATAGGGTTTCATCATTGATCGGGCAAGGTGCCAATCGATCAACAGTTGGTTCCATCATCAATATTGGGCTTATATCGATGCAAAGGGATTTATAAGTTTCATCAGAATAGACGAAAGGTCTAAACTGGATAGGGTTTCATCATTGATCGGGCAAGGTGCCAATCGATCAACCGTTGGTTTCATCATCAATATTGGGCTTATATCGATGCAAAGGGATTTATAAGTTTCATCAGAATAGACGAAAGGTCTAAACTGGATAGGGTTCCATCATTGATCGGGCAAGGTGCCAATCGATCAACAGTTGGTTTCATCATCAATATTGGGCTTATATCGATGCAAGGGGATTTATAAGTTTCATCAGAATAGACGAAAGGTCTAAACTGGATAGGGTTTCATCATTGATCGGGCAAGGTGCCAATCGATCAACAGTTGGTTTCATCATCGATATTGGGCTTATATCGATGCAAGGGGATTTATAAGTTTCATCAGAATAGACGAAAGGTCTAAACTGGATAGGGTTTCATCATTGATCGGGCAAGGTGCCAATCGATCAACAGTTGGTTTCATCATCGATATTGGGCTTATATCGATGCAAAGGGACTTATAAGTTTCATCAGAATAGACGAAAGGTCTAAACTGGATAGGGTTTCATCATTGATCGGGCAAGGTGCCAATCGATCAACAGTTGGTTTCATCATCGATATTGGGTTTATATCGATGCAAGGGGATTTCATGAGTTTCATCAGAATAGATGAAAGGTCTAAACTGGATAGGGTTTCATCATTGATTGGGCAAGGTGCCGGTCGATCAACGGTGGGACGTACGTAAAGGTGTAGGTCTCGTCATGACAGACGTAAGGTCTATTCCAACAGGTTTTATCATTGATCGGGCAGTGCGCCAATCGATCAACAGCGGTTGGGGCTTGCCAAGAAATGCGTAGGCTTCATCAGGACAGACGTGAGGTCTGAGCTGGACAGGCTTCATCAGAATGGTGATGGGTTTCATTGTCGGTGGGACTTTTGAAAAAGGGTATGTAGATTTCATCAGGGTAAACGTAAGGTCTACCCCGGAAGGGTTTTATCATCGGTGGGGAATGGAGCCAACTGACCGACGGAAGGTTTCATCAGCGAAGGGGAGGTAAAGGTGGCG
Source organism: Amorphophallus konjac (assembly GCA_022559845.1). Taxonomy (NCBI): domain Eukaryota; kingdom Viridiplantae; phylum Streptophyta; class Magnoliopsida; order Alismatales; family Araceae; genus Amorphophallus; species Amorphophallus konjac. Next base: position 116,146 of record JAHNEJ010002669.1, read on the forward strand.
TGCCGGTTGGCATGGAACTTCGAATTACCACATTACTGACCCAAGCGCCCTTTCGGGTTTTCACCGGAGCCAGCCCCCTCTTGCTTTTGCCCACGTGCCCTTTTAGATTTTCACGTGGCGGGGTACCCGATTTTGCCTGTAGTGCCCTTTCGGGTTTTCACCACAGCTGGGTTTTAGCCATTTTTGCCCTTGTTCAGAATGTCCGAACAAGTCTGGCGGGGTATCTCTATTTTTAACCCCATCTTTTATTTATTTATTATATATATATATATATATTTTGAATTGGGATTTTTAGCACGGGTCAGGCGACGTGCTGCTTCATCAGTGGTTGCTCTTATCATCGGTATTGGGTCTATACCGATGCAAGGATTTCATAGGCTTCATCAGGATAGACGTAAGGTCTAAACTGGACAGATTTTATCATTGATCGGGCAGTGCGCCAATCGATCAACAGCAGGTTTCATCATCGGTATTGGATTTATACCAATGCAAGGATTTCATATATTCCATCAGGATAGACGTAGGGTCTAAACTGGATAGGTTTTCATCATTGATCGGGCAGTGCGCCAATCGATCAACAGCAGGTTTCATCATCGGTATTGGGTTTATACCAATGCAAGGATTTCATATGTTTCATCAGGATAGACGTAGGGTCTAAACTGGATAGGTTTTCATCATTGATCGGGCAGTGCGCCAATCGATCAACAGGAGGTTTCATCATCGGTATTGGGTTTATACCAATGCAAGGATTTCATATGTTTCATCAGGATAGACGTAGGGTCTAAACTGGATAGGTTTTCATCATTGATCGGGTAGTGCGCCAATCGATCAATAGCAGGTTTCATCATCGGTATTGGGTTTATACCAATGCAAAGATTTCATATGTTTCATCAGGATAGACGTAGGGTCTAAACTTGATAGGTTTTCATCATTGATCGGGCAGTGCGTCAATCGATCAACAGCAGGTTTCATCATCGGTATTGGGTTTATACCAATGCAAAGATTTCATATGTTTCATCAGGATAGACGTAGGGTCTAAACTGGATAGGTTTTCATCATTGATCGGGCAGTGCGCCAATCGATCAACAGCAGGTTTCATCATCGGTATTGGGTTTATACCAATGCAAGGATTTCATATGTTTCATCAGGATAGACGTAGGGTCTAGCCTGGATAGGTTTTCATCATTGATCGGGCAGGGTGCCAATCGATCAACAGTAGACTTCACCATGGTGGGACTTTGGCAAGGTATGAGGGTTTTATTAGGACAGACGTAGGGTCTGTACTGGGTGGGTTTGATCGTTGATCGGGCAAGGTGCCGATCGATCAACGAGAAGTCTATGGCAGGAGGTGAGGTTTCTTTAGGATCACCACATTACTGACTCAAGCGCCCTTTCGGGTTTTCGCCGGAGCCAGCCCCCTCTTGCTTTTGCCCACGCGCCCTTTCGGGTTTTCACGTGGCGGGGTACTCGATTTTGCATGCAGTGCCCTTTCGGGTTTTCACCACAGCTGGGTTTTAGCCATTTTTGCCCTTGCTCAAAAAACCTGAACAAGACCGGCGGGGTATCTCTATTTTTAACCCCATTTTTTCATTATTTTATTCTCTCTTCCCCTCTTTTTTTTTTGAGGGTGACAAGTCGGAATGCCATTGGATCATGATGAGGGATGGCTTGGTTAGGGCGGAGCGCCGCTATACCAAGAAAGGGTATATCTCAGCTAGGGCTGGATGCCACTAAGTCGAAGAAAGGGTGTATCTCGGCTAGGGTGAGATGCCACCAAGCCAAGGAAAGGTGTATCTCGGCTAAGGCGGGATGCCACTAAGCCAAGGAAGGGGTATACCTCAGCTAGGGCGGGATGCCACTAAGCCAAGGAAAGGTAGTATCTACCCGATTACTCGGGGTATATTGGTTGTGCAGCATGATACAGCTTGAGGTGTTTACCGTTGAGCGACGAGAACTGAATTTCCCCTCGATGGTTAACCACTACATAGGCCCCTCCTTCATAGACCCTTTGTATCACATAAGGACCTTCCCAATTAGCATTTAGCTTTCCTTTTGGGTTGGACGCCATGACTTCTTTTTTCTTGACCATGACGAGGTCACCTTTCTTGAATTCTTGTCCTTTTACGAGTTTATTGAATGCAGCGGCCATGCGGGCCTGATACATTTGGATATTCTTCTGAGCTTGGAGGCGCTTTCCTTCCAATTCAGGCAGTTCTTCTAACCTTCTTTCAGCATTTGTTTGTTCGCCATGGGCCAGGCCATATTGGATTGCCACTCTGAGTGACGGGACTTCCAGCTCTAGTGGAACCACTGCCTCCGAGCCGTATACCAATGAGTATGGTGAGCACCCTATAGGTGTCTTAAAGACGGTGCGGTATGCCCACAGAGCTTCATACATCTTTTCTTCCCAGTCCTTTTTATTAGAACTGACAACCTTGGCTAGCAAGGTGCACAAAGTCTTGTTAAAAGCTTCTGCCAATCCGTTTGCCTGGGGACTGTAGGGAGTGGAGGTTCTCCATTCAATCTTATACTTCTCGGCAAGTCGATAGATTTTCTGGTTTCTGAAATGACTTCCATTATCAGATATTATTCGGTTGGGGATCCCGAACCGGAAGATAATATTCTGCTTGATAAATCTGGCGACCAGTTCACCAGTCACTTCTCTTAATGCTACAGCTTCCGCCCTTCGGCAGAAGTAATCCGTCATGGCCAATATGTACTTATGACCGGCCGAGGAAGTCGGCAGTGGCCCGACTACATCAGTTCCCCATTGTGCAAATGGCCAGCTAGGAACTGTAGGGCGCAGAGTTATAGGTGGCCTTCTAGGCACGGTAGCATGCTCCTGACACTTCTGGCATGACTTTGCAAATTTACAGCAGTCTTCAAACATAGTAGGCCAATAGTAGCCCAGCTTCTTGATTTCTATCTTCATCTTGGGGCCAGCCTGGTGGGCGCCTGCTGTCCCAACGTGTATTTCTTTCATCGCTTGCCAAGCTTCCTCAGTGGACAGGCAGCGGAGTAGAATCTTTTTGCGTGCATCCGCCATTATTCGGAATAAAGTTCCATTTCTGAATTCATAGGAATCTTTGATTCTCAGGAGTTTCATATTTTCCTCCCTTTTCTGTGGCAGCTGTCGGTGCAGAAACCACTGTAGCAAGTGCTGTCTCCAATCGGACGCCTGCACTGCGCTGATAGTGGCAACTTCTTCTTCTTCGGGGCGCCCTTCTAGCATACTGGGGACTTGCCGCCGGTTCATAACGACAATGTTCAGTGTTTCATCTGGTGGGACTGCTAGCGAGCTGGCCAGCTTTGCCAGCGCATCAGCCTGGGCATTATGTCCACGGCCCACATGTTTGAGTTCAATATGATAGAACTTTGCCATGAGGCGTACAGCTTTCTGGTGATAGGGATTTAGTTCTGGCTTCCGCACTTCGAACTCCCCTTGGATTTGCTTTATTATCAACATCGAATCCCCGAATACCTGAAGCATTTGGATACCCATGTTGAGGCTGATATTGAGTCCGATTATCAAAGCTTCATATTCGGCTTCATTATTGGTGCATGGCTTGTTTATAGAACATGAAGTATGTACAACTTCCCCCTCTGGTGATTTCAGTACAATACCGGCTCCAGCCCGTACCCTGGTCTTTCCATCGGAATCTGTCTCCGTTCTGGATGCTCCATCGAAGAACAGTTGCCACATAACTGGCTGAGCTTGACAGGCCTCGAGTGTCTCATCATCGGGTAATTCAGTCCCCAACATATCATTCTCCGGCACAGGATGCTCCGTGAAGAAATCAGCCACGACCTATCCTTTTATTACCCTCTGGGGTATATATGTGATATCGAATTCCATCAGAATTATTGCCCATTTGCCCAACCGGCCTTTCAGTACTGGCTGAGTCAATATGTATTTGAGTGGATCTGCTGCAGATATCAATCTGATTTCATGCGACAGCATATAGTGCCGGAGCTTTTTGACAGCAAAGACTAGTGCCAAGCATGTCTTTTCTATATAGCTGTAGCTTTCTTCGGTTCTAATCAGCCTCCGACTTAGGTAGTACAGGGCCTGCTCTTTGCCTTCCTCATTTATCTGTGCCAGCATTGCCCCCAGAGAACAGTGTGCGGCTGAGATATACAATATCAAGGGTCTGCCCTTAACCGGTGCCCCCAGTACTGGAGGGGTTTTAAGATATTCTTTCAGCTTTTCAAAGGCCTCTTGACATCCATCGTCCCAGAGGAACGGTACATCTTTCATCATGAGCTTGTGAAAGGGATGACATCTTCCTGACAGATTTGATATAAATCGTCGGACATAAGCTAGGCGCCCTTGCTGAGATCTCAGCTCGTGCAGATTCCTTGGTGGAGGGAGCTCCTGGATAGCTTTAATCTTAGACGAATCAATTTCAATACCCCTATGTCGGACAATAAATCCGAGGAATTTTCCACTAGACACGCCAAAGGCGCATTTCATAGGATTCATCTTGAGTTCATATTTGCGCAACCTCTGGAATACTATCCTTAGGTCTTGCAAATGGTCTTCTCTTTTGCTGGTTTTTACCACCAGATCATCAATGTAGCACTCTACCTTTTTAAAGAGCAGGTCATCAAAGATCTTTGTCATAGCTCTTTGGTAAGTAGCGCCGGCGTTCTTAAGGCCAAACGGCATTCTTTTGTAGTGGAATATTCCCTTCGGATTGCGGAATGTAGTGTGCACTCTGTCTTCTTCAGCAATCCAGATCTGGTTGTATCCAGATGATCCATCCATGAATGACAGGGCTTCATGACCAGTAGTTGCATCGATCATCACCTCAGTGATTGGCACTGGGAAATCATCTTTCGGGCAAGCCTTATTAAGGTCCCAAAAATCAACACATATTCTAATCTGCCCATTCTTCTTCTTTACGGGCACTATATTGGCCAGCCATGTAGTATACTAGTTTTCTTCGACAAAGCCTACCTCAATCAGCTTGTCAACTTCTTTGTTAATCTGATTTATCAATTCAGGACGCATTCTCCTGGAAGGCTGCTTTACAGGGTTAACCTTTGGGTTTATTGCCAATCGGTGCTGTGCCACATCAGAGCTCAGTCCTGGCATTTTATCATATGTCCATGCAAAACAGTCTCGGAATTCTTTCAAGAACTGTATATATTGTTCCCTGACATCTGGCTCCAGCAGTGCGCTGAGGAATGTCGGCCTTGGTTCATCTGCGGATCCCAAATTTATTTCTATCAACTCATCGACGGTGGCTTGGCCCCCGTCTTCAACTTCGGGCGGGGCTTCTTGCAAATCAATAAAGCCTCCTGGGATGTAATCTTCTTCAGTTTCATGCTCCTCTGTTTCATCATACTGGTCATCAGCGGAGGCTGGTGCATCATATAGGGCCAATATTACCGGATTCTGTTCAGTCTGTCCCGAGGACGAGGCTAGTTCAGCAGGAAATTCAGAAGTGGACTCTTCCGTTCTTAGAGGCTCTTCTGATGTGGGCCCTCTTGACAGGTCATCATTCTGCAGAGCCCGGAACTCTTCTAGAATGCGTCCGAACTCTAAACACTCCTGGAGCTCTCTGGCTATTTGATCTTCATCCGGGGTTCCCGTATCAAATTTTGCTTCAGCCTGGAACAGATCCTCTTTGGAAGATAGGTCCTCCTAGTACCAAGCTTTCTTTACCTCATCAGATGTCTCTATTTCTGGCAGACTGTCTGGGGCTTCATTGTTCATTATGGATTGATAAATGATTTCTTCATCTTCCGAGGGGTATTTGTCATATCCCGCCTCGGGAGGGTCTTCAGGCTGGTAGGAGACAGATATGACGTCTACCTCAGCCTCATAGTATTCTTGGAGGGTATAACCCAATCCTGGGTGTTGAGTGATCTTCCTCAGCTCTTTACTATCTCGAGGCGGATCCCACAGCTCCTTGAATGCCTTCTTCTGGGCAGCGGGCTGCATTGATGGCATTTGCATTTTGGAGAACATTTGTGAAACCCGTTGGGTAGTATAATCCAAGCCTGTAATCGGTACCATCCGATCTGCAGCTTCTTCAGGGGCCATACAGTCTTGATCATCTTCCTCGATTGGCTCCCCGGTGTAGAATATAATAGGAGGCTCGCAGAAGCGAGGGATTTCCGTAGTCTTCAGTGGTAGCACCGTTTGGTACTCAAGGCTGACGACGGGTTTAAATAAACCCTGCGGCACCTCCACCTGAGTGTACTTTTGTTTCATTTCTTTATCAGCATTATCCGGGTGGACGCTAGGAGGAGTAACCCGAGCAAAGTCACCGGCATAAGAGATGTGAGATACATTATGCTTTTTAACATAGCCCTTTGGTGGTGGTGGAGACCAATTCCTTGCCTCTGTTGCGGGCTTTTTCTGGCTGATCACAGCCTTTTCCCTTTCGCACTTTTGTGACACCTCGGTATAGTAGGATGCATCGAGCATATGGCACTCGAACACTTCGAAAGGATGCAGATCCGCAAACACCCTCTTTTCTTTTCCTTCATGGCAGTATTTGATGCACTGATGTAGCGTGGATGGTACTATTTGATATTCATGCAGCCACGGTCTCCCCAGCAGGGCTTTATACGTGGTATTGGAGTCGATCACATAGAATCGTACCACTGTAGTGAGGTCTCCCAATGTGAGGTTGAAATCAGCTACCCCAAGAGGTGTCTCACACTTTTGGTTGAATCCTGCAATCTTCATGTCTCTGACCTTGGTGAGCTGCAGATCAAAGTAATATTTCTGATAGATGCGGTATGGGAGAATGTTCACAGCAACCCCGGGATCTATCAGTATTCTGCTTATCGACTGACAGTTCAGGGAACCCCTCATATACAGCGGTCTGTTATGGCCGGAATTTGGGATTAGCATATCATCTTCTGTGAATGTGACTGATGGACTAGAATTCACTTCCGTCAAGAGTGCTTCATACTGTGCTGGCGACTGCAAGGCATCAATAATGGCTTGGCGAGCCTCTTCACTCAGAGAGAGGATTTCCCAGATGGAGAACCTGGTAGGGAGCTTCTTCAGCATTTTCATGATCCGGCTGCCCACCCGGACATTAGACAGTCTCATCTCCTCCACCCAACGGGGTCTTGGAGGTTCATGTGGTGCTTGTGGCCTTTGCTGCCTGGCGCCGGTTTCATCCTCTTGATCGGTTCCCCGGGAGGCTTCTTCTGTAGTAACGACCCCTGTTTCTGCTAGAGGGTTACTTCCTTTATTTTCTTCATGCTGCTTCTGCTTCCTAACTGCAGTCTGCTGGCATTTATTGTTCTCAGCTGAAGCAGTGTGAGCCAATTGCTCATTTTCCAAACTGGACAAGAATTCCAGGAATGAAGGAGCCTCTTCTTTTTCTTGGTACAAGTTGGCAGGGGGAGGAACCTGGACACCTCGTACCTCTGGCTCGGGGATCTGATAGGGTTGTTCCCCTCTGGCTGGTGGCGGGCGCCCCCATCTTTTTTCAGAACGTGTTGCATGGGCTGAGGTAGAGGCCTCAGCATGGTTGGCTTCTAGCGGGGCATTTGATGCTTCATCCTCATCATTCTCCCCGGGCAAGGAAAAGAGTACCGACAGGGTGTTGCATTGTACTATCGTGACTTTCTTTCCCCTTTTGGACTTGGGCCGTCTCTTCTTCTTCTGGGAATTCAGCTTTGCTGGCTCCTGCCCCCAGAAGGGCTCATTTTCAGCTTTTTCTTGTTCTGCCTCTGGTTGCTCTTTCATTTTCAATTCTTCGTGCTGCTCCCAGAGTATACAGTCTTTTATCAACAGGTTTTTGGGCTTTTTCTGCTCATATTCATCGAGCTCATTGATATACTGCTGTAGACGCCTGGCTGCAGGACTTACTTCTTTATATGCAGGTAGGGGAGTTTGTCTCCTCCGGTTGTGAGTAGGGATCCGGATGACTGGTCCGGTCTCAGCTGTATGCCATACTGGCCTTACTGGAGGCGGCTCAGGCCTAGGGGTGACACCCCGGATAGTTGCCCCACCGGTGCTGACTGCAAGAGTCTTTTTTCTGTTCTTTATGGGCTTCATCTGCCATCCTTCCTGATCTCTCAGTGGGGTGAGGAGGCAAGCTTCATAAGTATGCCTGGTACATTCTTCAGCGGCTTCCTCCGGCAGTTGCTGATAGACTGAAATCACATTGGCGGCCATCCTCCAGGGCGGAGGCTCATGCGGATGAGGTGGCTTCACCTGGTAATCACCCAACTGTAGCTCGCCCTTTTTGACCATTCCTTCCATGATATCCTTGAAGACGTAACAGTCTTCAATTGCGTGCCCCAGCGCACGGTGAAATGGACAGAACATCGGATCATCTTTCTTTGTTGCATCCGCAGGTCTCTTCGGTTCGGGCAATGTTACCTTGTTGAACTTATATGCCCAGTTAAATAGTGCTGATGTCTTATCTTTGGGAAAAGAGTAAGCCCTTCTCATTCTGTCTCTCAGAGAGACCTTATCTTTTCTTTCTGTTGCACCCTCAGGCGGGGGAGCCTCATCTGCCTCCTTTTTCCCTTTCTGTTGCTCGAAGGTTCTAAAATCGACGGCGTTAGCCTCAGTATGTGATGGGCATCGGTCATTGGTTTTACCCTTCGGCATAGTGGGAGCATTGGCGGTCGGACGCTTGGACAAGAACGTCTCGACTTCCGCCACTATATTGTTCAGCCGGTCAAATGTTCTGACATCTGCACCGATCATATTTTCTAGCACCTCTCTTGAGGCTCTGTTTACATATCTGCACTGCATCTTCCTGATGGGGAGGTCTTCGGCATCTCATGGCTAAGTTTCTCCACGTTTTGATGTAGTCCAGTGCTGTTTCATCTTGCCTTTGCTTGGTTGCATATAGCTCCGCTATTGTAATTTCTCTTTCAGTGACATGAAATCTATCACGGAATTTTCTTTGCATATCAGGCCAATCCACCACTGATCCAGCGGGCAGGCTTGAATACCATTCAAAGGCTATCCCAGTGAGGGACGAGCCAAAGAACTTAAGCAGATAGGCTTCATCAGCTGCCAGGTCGCCCATAATTGTGGTATAGTAAGCAATGTGCTCCCTGGGAAAGCCCTGGCCGTTGAATTTCTCAAATTTCGGCGGCTTACTGACGCCTGGGGGTAGTCTTTTAGCGACATACTGGGGAGGATACGGTACTTTGTACACGTCATAGGTATTTACACCATCACCGGTCTTCTCAGACAGCTTCATCTCCACAATTCTTTCAATCATCAGCTTGTGGGCTAGGGCTGGATCTATCTCTTCTGGGAAGAAGTGAGCTTGTTGCTGGCTGTAAGGAGTCGTCATCACAGTCGCGCGCAAGGTGGGTGCGGCAGGCTGCGTCTGAGATGCAGAGGGCTGAGCTGCTGCTTGCTGGAAGACAGGCTGGCTTGGAGCTTTGCCCTTATCAGCTGGAAGAGGATTAGTTGGGACAGCCATTTCTGCTGAGCTGGAAGTCTGCCCCACAGGTTCGGCTTGCTTGGAGATCGGTGTGGCTTCATGCCTCTCATTTAGCTGTCTTCTGAGAGCACTGATCTCCTGTTGATACCTTCTAAACATCATCTGGATCATGGGATCCAGAGTCGATGGGATTTGTATATCTTCTGAAGTCCCTTCAGCATCATCAACGAAGGGATTGTCTCCTTCCTCTGTTGTCACCACATTGACTATCATGGTGGTGATCTTACGGATTTCATCATCATTCTTCATCTTGTCTTTTACAGCCCGACCTCTTCTTGTGACGGGGCCTGGTCTGGTAGCCTGTCTGAGCAGTTCATCTGGCTGAGTTGGTAGCATATTCTGCCCCTTGGCGATTCCAGCCATGTTACAGGCGAAGATTTGCATCCTTCCCTTCTGCCTGCAAACTTTTCTTTTTGCCTGGTCAGGGTATTTGAGTCGGTCGAAGACCGATACTCTTTCTTCAGCCTCTTCCCTATACAGGTCTTCTTTATCATATCCGGCCTTGCGGCCTTCTTCATAATCATTTGAATCGGAGGAGGAGACTCCGAGCATCACTTCTTGAAGGGCTTCTCCTTCTTCTTCATCCACGGTGCCCAAAGCACGGGATAATCTTTGCTGACCGAGGGCAGGGTTCCCCAGGTAATGGAAGTAGTCTTGGACCACTTGTTTCATCTCCTCTGGATCGTGCCTTCGCGGCTCGGGTCGGAGTATCAATCTTCCCTGGCTTTTCTGCTGATGAGCCAGTCTTGTCATCTGAGCATTCAAATGCTCGGCTTTGGAGTATATGAATATATCAGCCTGTCTGGCACAGGCTCTTGGTCTTCTTGGAATGGCAACCGTGACTGGTTCGCTCATTTTCATATCGCCGTCTTGGCAGTAGTTGGCAGTGTCATCATATTTCTTCCTTTGCCATCTTTTGCCTTTGGCCTTGGGATGGGTGACAGCAAGGTCTTCCTTCTTCTCATATCTTCTGCCCTTCATCACGGGGCGAGTAGTAATCAAATTTCTTCCTTCATAATTCTTTTCATCTCTCCTCCCCAGAGCTTTGGGGTAAGCAGCAATAGCATCTCTTCTGTAGTTTCTTTCTTCCCTTCTGCTTCCTGCCCTGAAGCAGGCAACAGCATCCTCAGTAGCCCCCTTCTCATATCGAGCTGGGGCCCAGTTCTGAGTCTTCTTTGGTCGCCAGACCTGTTTATATTTTGCTGGCTTGGGCGCCAGCGGCTTCCTTTCATCAGCTTCCCAGTTGGCCCTCCTAGCGGCCAGGACGCGGAACCTGTTGTCGGTCTGGACAGTCGGGACAATCCTGTCCGGCCGGACTTCTCTGGGGCGACCGTTGAGGTTCACCCTGACATCTCCCATCATCATTGTCTTCCCAGAATTGGAAAGACGCCGCTCAGCAGCAGCATACCGGCTTCTCCGGTTATTTCTCTTTCCCCTCTGGGCAGCAGCGGGAACCGTGTCCCTCCTTTGAACTTGGTGGACATAGCAGGCGATGGCCGTCGAGGTCGTCTTTTCCGGTAAGTCAGCCTTCTCACCAGCAGTCTTCATCGGGGCACTTGCAATAGTGCCTCGCTGGTTATTGTCGACTTGCAGGAGGTCGGTGAAGACGAGGCCCAGACAGTTGGGCAGCCCAACAGCAGGGGGCATTGCTCTGAATGACAGGGGTACCGCCAGGTAACCCTCTCACACATGCATATCAATCGGCTGTTGACCGAAGTGTACAGACATAAGTCCAGTAGTCATCTTCCTAAAAATAAGGAAAGCGCACAGGATCAGAAATTTGAGGGGGCCCCGCTGGGCCTCCTATTTTGGCGTAGAGATGAAGGGAGACTCAGTCCCACCGGGTGTGCCAGCTTGTGGAACGTGGATCTTTATCTTTTTTCGTGATATTATTTATTTATATTTTTTTTATTTGGGATTTTTGATTTTTATTGGCGTGCCAGTCACCAGGGTGACAATTTCATTGTGCGCTCGATCTGACTTGGTCAGTCGATTGTGAAGTCCGAGTAGGGACCAGAAGTCCGTCATACCATAAAGGCTATGACGTTAATTACGCCCTTCCAAGGAAGGACAACCCTTGATTAAACGCCAAAATAGGAGGAAAGCAGCAGTGAAGATAAGACTCAGAAGAGACGGGGTTGATTTATTTGCAGGATGCTAAATGGGCTAAACAAAGCAGGGGGGGTTATTAAGTACGGGACGAATCTGACGGCATATCCCCGCCATCTTGGACTATGCCAAGTGGGAATAAGAAACCACCCATGCAGCAGCAGGGCAGGATCCGTAAAAGATCGGGTATAATAGACCCGGAGTCCGAATAGGGACCAGCATGACATGACACGTCCCATATGGGTGCGGTGCCGCATCTATATCCCCCTTCGAGGGACCATCGGAGAGCATGCAAGGCTATGACTCCGTGGGCCGGCGGGGCTGGGAGAGAACATCACATTTACCCGGTAGGATGTGTATAAATTTCGGCAGCATGTCCCCTCAACTTGGATTATGCCAAGAGAGAATAGGTCATCATCCACGGGAGGCCGGGATGACGACCGAACGAGGATGGGCACCGGGCCCGGAGACATTGCTTCCATCTATCTCATCGGTTAGTGTTCCCTTGGAACCCATCAGAACGCACATAACAACATGGCTCTTTGGGTTCATAGGGTGGCAGTGGAATCCGGATCCAGAACGAGAGCTGTAGGGGGAGTCTTCCCCATTGTTGTATCTTCTCAGGGCACATGTAATGGTCTCTGAACATTCCTGAGACATATGTGTGAGGAGATTAGAAGGTTGACAAATGGTAGTGCAGAGATGAGCCTCGGATTGGGTTTCATCGGCCGAAGAAGGAGGGTCTCGGCGGTGGCTTCTTGACCAAACAAGGGGGTCTCGACGTGGCTTTAATTGGCCCAAAGAGGGCTCTCGGCGCGGCCTGACAAAAAGAAAAAAAAAGGAGGCTCTCGGCCTGGGGCTTCCCGGCGCGCCCGTCACCGCGCCGGGAAGCTGGCGCCAGGAGATTGTAGGCCGGGGGGTTTTGCGTGAAGAGGGGTTTAGATGGTTTTTTTTTTGTCGGTTTGCTGAAGAGGGAGGCCTCTCGGCAGCGTAGTTCTCGGCGTGGAAATCAGCACGCCGGGAAGGTGAAAGGGCTAAGGGTTTCAGGGTCTCATTACGATACTCTGTTTGGGAATTTTTGAGTTTTCTGGCTCGGATTGAGACCGGATCTGGGGTGTAAGGGGTGGTTTCATGGATGCTTCTGCTAGAGGGATGCCAAGGGAGCCGAGAGACCAAATCAGCAGGCGGAAGAGAGATCATCATCGGGACCTGAGAAGCTTTCTCTGTTTGCCGTCAGCCGTCCGGGGATCAAGAGATGACTGTCTCTGCTCCCCGGACGAACCCAATGGCATCTAAAACTGGCGATGGAGGGACTTTCAGCACCGAAACCCCAGACCCTAATCATTCAAAGGTTAGAATGGAGGGTTGAGAGACTGAGGTCATCGTTTGTTAGGATCTCGCGGGATGGCGTCAACCTGCAGAGCAGACACATCTTTGTACAACCAGCAGTCCAAGGAACCAAGAGATTGATGTCTCGGGTTCCTGAACAACACGAAGGGCTCGAGGGAAAACTCAGACTATACGCGGAGGATCTGCCATTGAAACAGAAGGGGAGAAGGAAATAGAGCCCAATCACCCATTAGATAGGGATGGGGGCCCTATCTTCATGCCTCTTCGGAGAACCAACGAGGATTATGAAACCGGTACTATATAAACTATTAGACATTTCGAATAGAAGACATATCCACGGGATACAAAGGGGAAGAGCTTCAATTGCCCAATATTCATCACTGCAATTGCAGCATTCCATTTCATTGCATCGTCTCACACTTACATCAACCATGAAAGGGAGACTAAGAAGCAGAGAGGTACAAAGTAAAAACCGGGATTGTCCGGCTACATTTGATAAATCGAGAAAAAGAACTCGCTAGATTACATCAAAGAAAAGGAAAGAAAGCATGGGGGAGGGCGGAGCATTGACTCCTCTCCCTCCCCGGAGCAACCCACCTGCAGCTTCTTCTTCCTCCTTTTCTTCGAGCTCTCGTTTTCTCTTTTTGGTTTCTGGCTATCCTCTCAATATCTGCCTCTTCCTTTTTTTTTCTCAGCCGCCGTCCTCGTCCTCGTCTTTTTTTGTTTCATCGAAGGGATCAGGGTTTTATAACCGTCTTCCCCCCTTTTTACCTTCTCGGCAGGCCTCATCACGGCGCACCTCAACTGAGGCTTCCCGGCGCGCAAGCATTCGACCTCTCGGTGCAGCTTCTGGGCTTCGACAAGAAGCTCCCGGCGCCACTTTCACAGGCCCAATTAAGCCTTTTAGACTAGGGCTTTGCTAGTCCTTCAAGTACACCATCACCCAAGAGGGCCTTTCATTGACGACATATCTTGCATCGAGATCATTATTAAGGTTTTCATCAGTCCGTAGACAGAAGTTTCATCAGTATTGTCATCTGAATGATGACAAAACTGGGTATCATTTTATCGATATCGTCACCCGAATGGTGACGAGGTCGGACATCAGCTTTAGCCTGGGAAGACTTCAGCCGGGTGTATAATCTGTGGAGACGATTCTTCTTGTGTTCTGACTTTGCAAAAGCCTTTACAATCTTCATCTGCCGGCACCGGCTTCATCTTTATCTTACATCACATCTGTCAATAAGCCGACATCTGGCCTATGCTTACATGTCATCTGTGGATTCTTGGATGTAACAGTAACATAGCTCTTAGTAAAAGTGTGCTGGGAGGTCCCATCAGTCGAGTGACTGCTGCTTTATCAGTGTTGTCGTCTGAATGATATCGGCACCGGGCATCAGCTTGGCCGACAAAGGCTTCGGCCGGGTAAATGGTTGACGGGCTTCATCATTGGCCTTTCACTGTTGGTCTGATCCTCTTTTCAACTGTGCTTTCACCCTTGTTCATTTTCAAGGTGTCAACACCTGGTTACCTCGGACTTCCCCCAATCCATTTTTGGTGGGGAACTTCATCTTTTGGTGATAGGTAGAAGGCACCGCTTTCGTTTGGCTGAGGATTCCTCGATCGAAGATTGCGTTGTATGCTATCATACCTTTGATCACTATGAAGTCCACCATGACCGTAACGGTCTTGGGTGGGGTGCCAAGAGTAATCGGCAGGCTTAGGGCTCCCTCGGGATAGGTGGCTTGGGAATTGAACCCGCACAGGGGGGTCTGGATCGGGCGGAGTTTAGACGGATCCTCCCCCATCTTAAGGAAACACTCGTAGGATAATACATCAGGGGCACTTCCATTGTCAACCAGAATCCTGTCTACATTACAATGGTTTATTATGGCCGATATCACTAGGGCGTCGTCATGCGGGGTGCTCAGCCCCTCCAGGTCTTGGTCGGAGAAGACTATGACCTGGGGCTCGCTCGGCAGGGCCCTGGGAGGCTCGATGGCTCGGCTCGCCCGTTCAGCATGACGCTTCCTTCCTCGGCCACTATCTCCTCCTGATGCAGCTCCTCCGGCGATGACATTGATGTGGACCCATCGGGGGGCGTTGTCGATCTCCTCTGGGGCGCCTCGGTCTTCCTGGTGCCCGGCCACGAACCGGGAGAGGTGCCCCTGACGAATGAGACGCTCGATCTCATCCTAGAGCGGGTGGCAGTCGCTGATATGATGCCCGTGGTCCCTGTGGAACAGGCAATGCTTGCTGCGACTGCAGTTCTTCAACTTCATTGGCTCGGGTTGGCGGAGGAGGTCCGAGCCTTTGATGTCTTCATAAATATCATACACTGGAGCAGTTAGGGTAGTGTACCGCTCGTACTTCCGTGAAGGTTCCTTGCGTTCCTCGTCTCGGTTCCGCCTTTTTCCTTGGCTGGAGCTTGGCTCGGGTGCCCGTTTCTTGTCCCCTTCCCGACCCGAGCCGGTTGCTTCTCGACATGCACTGAGCACTTCTTCGTACTCGGCATGGTGCAATGCCAGAGTCACTAGCGCAGCAAGGGTCGAGGGAGGGTGGAGGACAAGCTCGCGACGGAGGTTCTCGTCGCGGGTGCCCCCTGTCAGAGCGGTTATGGCCGAGGCGACGTCCAGGCGGGGGATCCTCAGGGCTTTCGATTTGAATCGGAGGATGTAGGCCCGAAGTTTCTCCCCTTGCGTCTGTTTGAGGGCCAAAAGCCCCGCTACAGACCTAGGGGGGGCGCTACCGGCGAAACTCTCCTTGAATACTCGCCCGAACTGCTTGAAGTCTCGGATGGATCCGGGGGCGAGGGCCCGGAACCAAGCTTGGGCGCCTTGGACCAGGGTGGTCGCAAAGGCTCGGTACTTGATGGCGTCGGATGCTCCGTGAAGGGTCATCAGAGCGTCGAAGCTGTCAAAGTGGTCGGCCGGGTCGCCCTGGCCGTCGTAGGGCTTGAAGGTCAGGATAGAGGTTCGGGGAGATACCTCTGCCTTCAAGATATGGTCGGAGAACGGGGATCTCTCCTCGTCCTCTGGTGGAGAGGTCTTCTGCAGGGCTCGCAGGGCGCGCTCCTACTCTGCGAAATGCCTCTTGAATTCTTGCAGTCGGAGGGATAGCTCCGGCTGCCGCTGCGCCGTAGGGCTGAGGGGGCGTAAAGGTAGGCTGTCTTGGCACTCCCTAGGGACTTCGGTCTCCGGGAGGGGATGGCGTGCCCCATGCCTGCCCCGCTTCGGTGTGGAGGAAGCCTCTTGCTCTAGAGGGGGGGCTTACGAGGGTCCTCCTACTTTGTTGCGGATGAGCTGCTATCCTCGGAGGGTGAAGCGGCCTCCGGTGGTGTGCTGGGACACGTTCTCACGGGGAGGGCTCTCCGGAGGGGCGCGTGACCTTCCATCCTTGGCCGCCTGGGTCCTCATGAGTTCCACGAGGACGTCCAGTTTCGCGTTGAGGGCTTGGAAGGCGTCGGCGCCACCGTTGAGTGGCAGCCCTACCGTCGTGGGAGGAGGGGGCGACAGCCCGGTCGCAGGCGGAGAGGGCAGTCGTCGGCGGGAGTGCTGGCACCAGAGGGGGGGTTTTGGGAGGCTTGTGAGGGGCCTTCCCCCGCCGCCACTGTGGCCTTTCCCCTGTTGTCAGCAGACCTCCTCCCTGTACTTCTTCTCACCATACTGGCTCTTTGGTCGTTTCCCATAGATGGCGCCAGATGAAGGGGCGTGATCTTGCACTGGTCCTGAGCTGGGAGGATGATCACCGGATAGTGAACTGTAGACAAAGGGAAACGAATCAGGGGGCCCAGGGATGGTTCCCTGGGGAAAACCCTCCGATGCTTAAGTCAGTAGAGCAATGGTGGAAGATATTGAGGGAGGTAGAAAGAGATGCGCGAGATTCCCCAACACCAAGATGGTGAAGTGGTTCCTGCTTAGGGAGTGTTAGGCCTGTATCAGCCTTACCTGCTGCCGGAGGGAGTCCTTGGTTTATATAGCGAGCTCCCTCGAAGAGTCCCATAAGCTGAGGAGTTTTAGGCGGGAGTTACGTCCTCATCATGGGATCGTTACGTCTTCATCGTGGGCTCTTCATGACCTTGGGAGATCGTGGCACCCTTATCTTGCTGAACTCCAGCTCATAAAGGACTGTCAACGGCTGCATGGATAAGCACTCGTCAGTTGATCCAAGCATGAGAAGTGCCAGCCATGTCTGGGCGATGGGCGTAGCTCGGATGCAGTCAGATCGGAGTGGGCGTAGAGCGCATGCCCTTATCTCGGTGGGAGATGGCTCGGGCGTGGGTCTTCCTCCGTTCTGTCGTTCGGGCCTTCCGAGCCTAAGGGCCGCCGAGGAAGGATGGGATCCCGAGTAATCTTTATTGGGATTTTCTGTCGAAGTGGGCCCTATACGGCTGTCACTCGGATGAGCTGAGCCTCGTTTGGTCCTGATGGGCCTGGTTTGGCTGCTCTTAATTGGGCTACAGAAATCCCCCTCTCCAATGCATAATGACCGTACATGTTAGATCATTGCGACTGACACAAGTTGGTCAAATCTATGACCTTCATTCGACCCACTCCCTTCGACGTGAGTCATGTACGAACTTTTCCCTTTCATGCAGTCGATCTTTTGAATTCTTTACAATGATCCACGTGCTTCGATAGATGTCTTGCCCCTTGCTTCCTGTCTCCATAGTAAGACTTTAAAACATCACATGCGTTGCATGTAGCCCAAACACTTCCATCCTCACTTTCAACTCCATCGACATCTTTTCCATACCAAATTAAAGACTTAATACTCTCTGTACCACCAAGTCAAACATTGATCAACCCTCCCATTTTCACATAACCCTCCCATTTTCACATCATGAATTAGATGGCAAACACTTTTTTTTTATTGACTGCGTGTATTGAAAGCAAATTTTCACAATTTATGTACAGG
Organism: Amorphophallus konjac; assembly: GCA_022559845.1. Lineage (NCBI taxonomy): Eukaryota > Viridiplantae > Streptophyta > Magnoliopsida > Alismatales > Araceae > Amorphophallus > Amorphophallus konjac. The sequence continues at coordinate 133,968 of JAHNEJ010002669.1, forward strand.
TTTGCATCCCCTGATGGAGAATGCATTCCTACCCGTTGCATGACAACATATTCAAATGCAAATCTATACATGAAAATAGGATGGAGCAATAAAATATGTGATCAGGATTAAGATCCAATTCTTCGTGCATCACTTTGGTAAGGAGTTAACTAACTCTAGGCTAACTTAACCTAGTTAAATTGTCCCAGAGTTGATCTACTTTTGATTTGAAAGTGCCAGGGTCAACCAGGTGGTCGGGGGTTGTGATTTGCTAAAGATTTGAGTTAATCTAGTTACTTTTGTGAAGAATTACCAAAAATAACCATCATTACTATTCCATACACAATGAGAATGCAGTAACCTATTGCACGAATAGTAAATGGAAATCACGTGAACAGTGTGGCTACAGTGGTGAATAGTGAACTTGGAGGGAGAGAGAGAGAGAGAGAGAGAGAGAGAGAGAGAGAGAGAGAGAGAGAGAGAGTGGGGGCAATGACAGGGCAGGCAGGCCAGCCAGCAGGTGCATTGACCAATGGCAAGGTGGCGAGATGGGGGGCGCGTCGTCGGGTGAGCATCAAAAGCCTCCCCACTACTACTACTGCCGCCGCTGTCTGGTCTGCTACTCTTGCTACTACCCACTGCCACTGCTACTGCTATTGCTACTTCCACTGCCTATGACACCTGGCAGGTAGGTGAGTGCCCCGGGTGGGGGGACGTGTTGGCTTCATCACTACTACAACCTACTGCATCCTCATCCTCACCCTCTAGGGGTCATGGCGCATTGCTTGGGGCCAACCATGATCTATGAGCTGTCATGAATCAATTATGAGATAATTGAGAGTTAACTCAGATTATTAGAAGGAGTTCTAATATTATTACACACAGAATATTAGAGGGCATTCTAATATTGTTCTACATAAAATAATGTGAAGGGGTTCTATTATTTTATGATAAGAATATTGAAAGGGATTTTAATGTTCTTATAGGGCTAACTGTCTACTCGATATTAGACCTAGAGGGTCACACACATAAGGCCTGCTTAATATAGGGGTACTTCAATAATTATGAGATAATTACTTCTAAAAAGGAAAACCCTAATGCCAAGCAATTGAGATTCTTCTAGGTCGCCCTCATTTCTCTTCCACCTTCTCTTCTGGCTTCCACCCTCTGTCTTAGGGTTAGGGCAAGTTCATTCATTCTCTCTCTCTCTCTCTTGGTGAGAGATATCAAGCAAAGGAGACCACAACAAGGTGTTACTATTGTTTATTAGAGCATCTTGTGAGTGGAGACACTCCATCAAGGTAGCAGCCGTGTGGATACCGCTAGCACCCAGACACTTGTATGAATTGAAGGATCCATAGAGTCGACTTCAGACATTGGAGATTCGAGATCTCCATATAGTATAGATTGAATTTACTCGTAACCTAAATGGTTTCGTCAAGATATATAACTAGCCAGGGTAAGAAAATCTGGTTTTAAAAGTTTTATTCCGCTTGGTTTCTCGAAACAAGAGATCTTATTTATGTATATCAGGGCTGGGTTGTAGATTTAACAAAATCTTTATGCTTGTTTGCTTTATTCATGATGGATGGTTACGGTAGTCTTGCATTCTATGCGTTCTTCTTCCTCTCCATGTCTTCTTTGTCATCTTGGCTTCGGACTGAGGCATGGTTGATGCCCAAGTCACTGGAACTAAGCTTCCATGGCTGTGTGGGCACCATGATTGCATAGTAGGGTGGGCTTCTTCTTACTGCTATTATGGCTGGTGGTATCCCATAGGTGCTGTGAGCACCCAAGCTCAAGGGATAAAGAGGATAAGGTGGACAGACCTGATGCGGAGAGGAGGCTAAACAGCATGGGGAAGGAATGGTGGTAGCTAACAAGGCTGGCCTTACATGCTCGCTGCTTGGCTATACAGGCGGTACTGAATCCTAGTCGTGAGACGTGTGGGAAAGGGAAGATGCGCATGGGTAGTTGTTTAGGGCCATGATATTGGTATGCATGGGAAATTATTCCCAGCCTTTATGTCGCCAAGTATACCATTTGGCCGGGGGGCCCGCCCCCTAGCTATCCCCTGGATAGAGGGGGCTCTACCCCCCTGACTCCACCCTGACTTAGGGTGCGTTTGGTTAGGCTCTTGGTAAGAGATTTTGAAATTTTAATGATTAAAATTCTTGCCAAAATATACAGTCCAACCAAACGTAAATGAGGTTCTCGACTTATGTGCCACCATAGATTTTTGTAGGAGAGAGAAATGTGACACATCCAGGGAGAGAGATGCTAATCTACAAAAATCCACACAAGATGAGCTTTTTCATCGGACGGGTGCAGATTTTAAGGATAAAAGATAGTTTTATCCCTCTGCTCATTCCTTTTCACGTCGTTGTCATCGGTAAAATTGGCCTGCGAAGGAAGGGCATGGACGAGAAAAATGAGCAATTCAAATGATGGCATGTGCGACGATGTAAAGGAAAGGGAATGTGCGAACGGCGAATTCTCTCGGCACCAAATGAGATTTTATAATCTCTAAAAAAACTATACTACTATCAGGTGTCGACAGTGTCAGGGACTTATAAAAAATCCAACACCCCATCATCCCTACCAAACGCCACATTAGTAGTGTAGGCGGATCCGTATCGTGAGGTTGGATATTTTTATATGAGAAGTGTACGGGAACATCGTGAGATGACGCTTACCCTTCTTTGTAAGACAAGCCATAACCCGAGTTGGAATGAGATTTTGACTTCATAAGTTTTGTGATTAAGTGTTAATACAAAGTTTATGGGCCATGAATGTTATTGTTTAATTAAATTATATAGAGAATATAATCTTATTAAATTATTACTTAAAATAAGTGTTTTTCCATGTTTTTGATGGTGCGACCTCAAATCTTAGTGGATCTTAGTAAAAGAGTTCGGGGAAGACTTAAAATGAGATGGTGAGATATTATTAGGAAGGACATTAATTTCTTAGATTTAAATATGAATAGAACACTTGATAGAAATCTTTGACGGAACATAATTCATGTAAATGATCTTAAATAATTGAGATGAGGCTCTGATGATGACAATGTGATAAAAAATATACCCATGCCAATTATATGAATATAACACTTGATATGAATATAATGTCTTAATGGATGACGTGATTTCAGTTAAATAAAATTTTGATCTAAGATCGCGACTTATGAGCATACCACCTTCTTTGGGAACACGTCGGTCAAGATAGCAGCGTTTATAAAATAACGTCCCTACATAAAGATGTGATTTTCACTTAAATCTAAAATTTATTCTTTTAAACAATAAATTAACTCTAGAATTATTATTAAATTTATTAATAATTAAATCTATATTGTTATGGACTTTATCCAAATTCTTGTCTCGATTTTTCTCTCCCTTTGATCTTATGAAATCTCTCATAGTCTTCTCTTATCTTCATGTAATTGCCCTTCTGAAAATTTAATTTTGCATGACAAAAAAATATGAGATATTAACGGGTTCTTTAATCCATGCTAGCCCCTATTTTAATCCTTTTATGGTTATAAGACCGGCATATTATGGTTTAACTATTGTTTTATATTGAAGATCATGTCACTCTGGTGGCGTGTATCTACCGTTTACTTGGTTTCTGGTTCTTGCATAGCCATTTTACTTGATGAAGTTAGAACCCTCCATTAGATATTTCTTCCACCGGAGTAGAACTTCTTCACTAAGGCCTCCGTAAATCTCTATGAGTCATAGATTCTCACAAGGACGCTGAGCTAGTTGTACCCTAAAAACCCTAGAAACTCCTTATAATCTCATCTTACTGGCTTAAGATGTGATTCGACCAGCTTTTGGAACCACGGAACGAGGTTCTATTTGGTTCTATTCAGTCCGTTCTGAATGCAGCGTACCCAGAGACCGTGTTTAGGCAATCTCCCTGAAGGTGGTGGCTTGATCAACTGCCTATTTTACTGTTGAAATCTGCGTCCATCTGACTGGATGCAAATTTGTAAATTGTGACTCTCTACCTGGACACAATTTTATCGCGGCTCTATAGCAGACCTCATTCTACTCTGAACGCGCCCCTGACCCCGACCTCGTTCAACCCTAGATTTTAAGAAACGTGTCCGTGTGATTAACCACGTTTTATCGAGTTCTACAAGCCCGAGATTGGCTGTTTTGATGAGTTTTGGCCTATTTATAAGTCTATACTCTCATGAATCTCTCTAGAAATCAGAATTTACTTGATATCCCAAAGTTCTACAATTGGTCCATTCAATTGATATTTTTCTTTTTATAATCCTTGCATCGTAATAGTACCATTTGATATTCTGGAACATAACTTCCTTGATTTCATTGGCCATATCTGTTATCTGAAAAATTATCTAGCGACTATTAAGGGCTTTGAGTTCGCACGACACTTAATGCCAGTTAGGATGGAATGTCCACTTATTCTGGCCCATGAAAAAATTCTGGGTGTAGCATTGCATCAAATTCTGATTATCAAGATTTAGCTAGACATTTCACCTATGTTCTGATAAATCTGATTCTGATATACTTGGCTTGAAAGGGGTAAATATGTTCATGAAATTTTGATATTAATTGGTGAAATCCTATGGTTATGTTCACTTGCGCAAGTTATTCATTTGATATATATTGTTATCTTGTTATCGCCTCATTATTTCAAAGTTACTCTCTCCATTTTGATCTTCATACCTTTCCTTTGAAATTGAAACCCATAATCATCTTATATTTATTGATTATATCTCCAGATCTTGATTATTATCTCTTGGATTGTTTATGGGTTTGCACCGTTTCATATAGAATGTCTACACGTTGTTAAAAATGTTAATTACTTATATTATGCATGGTCAAAGAGATGTAATTTCTACTGAGCATTATCGCTTACCTAGTTTCATTATAATATTTTTCAGGTAATATTGAAGAAGAAATTCACTCTGATAGGGACGGGCAAGAGTGATGAATGCCTCTGAAGTATTAGAAGACCCGAGTCTTTTCTATTTTCCTTGAGTCTAGATTAAAGGTAAAGAGAATCTTGTAATGCGTCTTTTCTTTTGAGTCAAGAATTGAAATAATGAATTTTGTTATTAATAAAGTTATGTTTTTGTCCAAATCTAGTCTTATCTCTTGTGGTTGTTGTCTCCTGGTGCTCTAATTGATATGACTGTTCATTACCATGTTTCGAGTAGCTTCTGCTGTTGGTTTGGGGCATGACAAAAGTGCTATCAGAACCAGGTTTTGTTAAAAACCTAAGTTTGGGCCATAGGTATAAGTTGTCGTGAGTATTAGGTCCTATAACCTATGCCATTCCTTATGTGTTACCCAGTGACATTGGGTAGAGTCTTGGATTAAGTGCTAAATGTGTTCAAATTCTAAAAGGAATAAATAATGAACTCTTGAAATTATTTTTTAGGAATTAGACAACTAGTAAGATGGCAGCTAAGCATGCTCAATGGTGTGAGATGCAAAGGACGGTCCAAGGATTGACTCAAGATTTTCAACAAATGGCTCAAGGTGGAGTGAATCATGGTGTTGGGGATCTACATAGGAATTATCGAGGTTTCAATCCCCTAAGGTTTACTGGATCTATCAATCCTGATGAGGCCGAGTAATAGATTAAGGAGATGGAAAGAATATTTTGGATAATGCAATATTCAGATCAAGATAAGGTCTTTCTGCCTATTTTCCAATTAGAAAGAGATTCTAGGGCATGGTAGGAGTCTATAGAAGTGATTATGCTCGGTAACTAAGTAACATGGGAGAAATTTTTAGAGCATTTTAATGATAAATATTTTTTGAAGAGGATTCGTAAGAGGAAGATCGCAGGATTTGCCTCATTGAAACAAAGGAGTATGTCTGTGACCGAGTATGAGGCCCAATTTTCAAGGATGGCCCAATATACACCTCATTTGGTAATTATCAAGAAGATGAAGGCTAAGAGATTTTTGAATGGGTTGAGGCTACAATATATACCTCAGTTGGCACCAATGGACATTCAAACTTATGCGAAGATGGTTAGACGATCCCAATTATTAGAAGATACTATAGAGACGGCTAAGAAAGTTAAAGCTCGGATGGAGAAGAAGGAGCCTATGAATGGTAAGAAAAGACCTAATGAGGGTAATAGATCTCCAAACGTCGAGAAGTTTAAGGAAGGGGATAAGAAGATCGTTCTGGTTGATTCGTCACAAGGGAAGTGTAAGTATTGTGGTAAAGATATCCATCGATCGAAGAAGTGCTGGTGGAAGTTGGGAGTATGTTTTCGTTACAGGAGCAAGGACCATAAGGTAGCAAGTTGCCTTCTTCCGAAAGACCAACCCCCGCAAGCTAATAATGGATCTAGGCGTCAAGGGAGGCTTCAAGCTTTGAGAGAGCCTGAGCCTGCTAATGAAGGAGTTGTAGGAGGTACCGTTTATCCTTAACCCTAAGTTAGTCCTATTCTTTTCCTGTAGATCTTAGATTTTGTTGTTATCATCCTAGCTTAATTATTTAGTAATTGATGTGCTTGGTCGTGAAGGTTATGATGTAATCTTGAGAAGATATTTGGGAATTAGGTTATGCACCTCACTTTAATTTTGGAAGAGAATCTCATGTGATTTTGAAGGACCAAATTCTTTTAAGTGGGGGAGAATGTAGCAATCCGGATTAAAAGAAATAAACAAATAAATAAATATAATATCTTGAATAAAATAAGAATAATTCCAATAAAATTACAATGAGCTTAATAAAATTTACAATTATAAATTGGGATAATATTAAAAAACTTATTGGATTTAAAAGATGGAATAAATTCTTAAAATTCGTAATGCCCTAAAATCTATAATTCTAACCGGGTAAAATGGGCTAAAACTCAAGGTAATGGGCCTAAAATTGAAACTAAACCCTAATCCACTTAGATAGAGTCGTTCTCTAGTGAAAACCTAGCTTAATTAGGATAAATCTCGTGCTAGGTGGCCCCAGATATAGAGAGAACTTGAAATTTTCAGTGTAGGAATTATCTTTAGAATAATAGATCGAATTAGGACTCTTTGGACTTCTAAACTCTATAAATAGAATCCTAGATCGTGCTGGCCAACCCTAATAGTTCGTGGCAAGGCTAGAGGTAGTGCTAGGACATGCTATGACGTAGATCGGGGAGGAGAATTGAGGATTAGGCGTTTCGTATTCTTCTTTCCTCTTCTTCCCTAATCCGATTCTAAGGTAGGTGTTCTCTCACGCTACACTCTAATTGATCAAGTAAATAGGTTTACTTGCATGTTTAGTTTGATTCTATGCATGTTTCCCCAATTTTTACGGTCTAATATGCATGTATTTTGAGTTCCATGGATGAGGTATCACCATTTACGTGTTTTTCCGTCGGAACGACTTTCTGTTTGAGATCACGATGTTCACAAGGACCGCGTTCTGAAAACATCCACACGATCAACCGCGATCATCCATTAAATTTAAAATTTTGATTTTTATGTTAAATCGCGTCTGAGTAAGAGGACGCTATTTTCAATATCACATCTATTGTTCTGGACGCCATTTTAAATTGACGTCTTAACGGCTAACACGATTTCAGTTAAATAAATTTTTGATCTAAGATCACGGCCTATGAGCAGACCGCATTCTTTGGGAATGCACCGATCAAGATAGCCGCGTTTATAAAATAACATCCCTACAGAAAGACGTGATTTTCACTTAAATCTGAATTTATTCTTTTAAATAGTAAATTAACTCTGAAAATATCATTAAATTTATTAATAATTAAATCTATATTGTTATGGACTTTATCCAAATTCTTGTCTCGATTTTTCTCTCCCTTTTATCTTATGAAATCTCTCATAATCTTGTCTTGCCTTCATGTTATTGCCCTTTTGGAAATTTAATTCTGCATGTCAAAAAAATATGAGATGTTAACTAGTCCTTTAATAATTATTCCATGCTAGCCCCTATTTTAATCTTTTTTATTACTTTAAAACTAGCATATTATGGTTTAACTATTGTTTTATCTTGAAGATCATGTCACTCTGGTGGTGTGTATCTACCGTATACTTGATTTATGGTTCTCGCATAGCCCTTTTTCTTGGTTAAGTTAGAACCCCCCGCCGGATATTTCTTCCGTCGGACTAGAACTTCTTCACTAAGACCTCCGTAGGTCTCCATGAGCCATAGATTCCCACATGGGCACCGAGTTGGTTGTACCTTAAAAATCCTGAATACCTCTCATAATCTCATCTTACTGACTTAAGATGTGATTTGACCGGCCTTTAGAACCACGGAACGGGGTTCTGTTTAGTTCTATTCAGTCTGTTGGGTCCCTGGGTAGGCGAGTGGACAAGAAGGGGGGGTTGAATTGTCCTCTACGAACGATGGTAAATTTAAATGCTTATGTAATGGAAATTACAATATTGACAATATTGAAGATATTAGCTAAACACGATAACTAGGTTCTCTCGATCTCACCGTTCACACATGAACATTCAACCAATATAAACACTTAAGCACGCATCCACAAAAGCAAACCACAAGACATAGAATTTTTAAGGTGGTTCGGGACCACGACGGGCTCCCTACGTCCACCCCTCACCAAACCCGGTGAGGCTTCACTCGGGGATAAATCCCCAAACGGAGACGACGCTCCAAACACACATGGGACGACGCCCGCACACACACGGGGACACGTCCCAACACACACACACAGAGGGAGACGAAGTCTCCCACACGATCCGACGACCGGATCATAAACACACACACACACACGCTGCAACAACTGCAGCACAATGACACACACACGACCGCACGCAGGCGATCAAACACGACCGTATACACAAACGGTCACACACACAAATATCTCTAATGTTCAGAAAATAAACATAAATATTCAACCATGCTCAAACCCAAAATATAGATCATAGAACACATCACAAAGAACTGATAGAAGACATAGAAATGGTCCCCCTTTATTTTCCAAGCCCGGTTGATGATGTTCCTTGAACCACGAGTTGGTGGGAAGCCGGATGAAGATGATTCTTGCGTCCTCTTGATCCTCTCGTCGATCCGCTCCTTTTCTTCTTCTTCCACGAGCTCCAGATCTTCACGGATGTAGATGATATCCTCCTCGCAAGAGCTCCTCCACCGTTTCCCCCTTTTCTTCTCCTACAAGGAAGAACACAACAACATTAGGGTTCTCATCTTCCAAATTCAGAGTTCACATTCATATATATAGAGGAGTGGACAAAAGAGACATAAAACCCTCCCAATACATGTTAGAAACCTCCTAATATGTTTAGGAACCAATGGGGGGTAGTTTGGTAAAGTTTAGAAGAGTTTTCATTAGGTTTTGGACACTCCCAGAACTCCCATTTGCGTAGAAGAGAATTGCCGGTCGACTGGATTCATTGGGGCGGTTGACTGGGCCAATCACCGTTCTGTTTTGGGCATAGCAGAGAACTTCGGTTGACCAATCATGAAGGGGCGGCCGATCGGTTCCAACACCCATTTTGTTTTGGCGTAGCAGAGACTTTCCGGTCGACTGGCCATGAAGGGGCGGTCGACCGGCCATCAGGCGGTCGACCGGCCTAGACTGGGCGGTCGACTGGTAGCTGCTCTGAACTCCGATTTTGTGCCGTTCAGTCCCTTGACTCTAAGGGTCAATGCTATGGGTTGACTCCTGCCGGTAGGGGTTAGAAAAACACTTCAAACCTTCATGGATCCAAGGGAATAAAAGTGATTAGATATTACCATAATCCTATGAAGAATAACCATGCATTTTAACCTGAAAAATATGATTAAGGAAGAGGTTAGATGAGAATCAAAATCCATGAACCAAGCATTAACTATTTGAACTAGTTCACATAAAAATACATCATTGAACACATTCAAGCATGTATTTGACTTCTCAATTCAACCATCAAAAACACATTCACCATATGACAAGGTTTTGATATGATGAACATGAATCTCTCACTTAGTCAAATATAATGACATGGGAGCTTAACCGTTCAATCACTTTCTTGCATCTTTCATAATTTCAACACCAAAATGCTTCAATACCCAAATGTTAACAATCGTGCCAAATGAAAAGCATGCACAATATCATGGAACCACATTCATTCAAATGGCATTCTTGTTGATTAAAAACTAACATTCATGAGTTATTATTTCACGAGGAGCATTGATATCAACAAGGGATCTTTTTGAATCATCCATAGATTGAAATCACAATAACCCCATCAATAATATGCATGAACATACTTGAGCAAGTGACAACCCTCAAAAGACTCATGTGAACTCATGTGAAACATGAATGAGGCACATTAACCTTTTGCCAAATCAAATGACCATGAGTCCAAGTAATGAGCAAGCATCATTAAAATCACATTCATCAAATTTCAAGTTATAAGGTTGAGGATATTTCAAGCCCAAAAATCTTAAAAGGAAAATACATGAAAATACCCAACCAAGACTTTAAAAGTCTATTAGATGAAATGTATGAAACATAGTGGGAGTCGACATAAGGCAATGAATGAGTTAACTCCCTTTTGCAAGAAGCGCTTCATTGATTGTAGCACCCCGGTATATTATTGAATAAAATAAGGGAAAATTTTAAAGAAATTCTTGAAAAATACAATTGGACAAATTTCAACCAATTTATAAAAATCCCAAAAAATGATATTCGTGTAAAGGACTAATAGCTTAGTTAGTTTGTCTTCTATGGCCAACCCAAAATAAATATTTAAGTAAGTCAAATTAGGAGTTTAAGGCCCGAATCAACACTATGTCTAATCGGACCTTAATTCGTGAAATTGGAGCCCAACTCTCGATCAATTAAGCCCAAACCGGACCCAAATGAACGGCCTAGATTAGCTAAACATTTCCCCTCTCGATCCCCACCGAAACCCTAACCCTAAGTGGCGTATTTTGGAGGAGTTGGCGACGGCGACCCGGTCTAGCGCGATTCGCGCACCCCACGTTTCGGAGGACTCTATCCTCACTAATCGACCCTTCTAGACTCAATTGACTCTATAAAACAAAACCCAAGTCGACCTAGAAGCGATTGGATGATGTGGCGGCCGACGAGGAGCACGGACGAGGGTGAATTCCGGCGATCATCGGTGAGGTGTTCCGGGCGAGACCGGCGACCTTCTTTCTTCTTTAAGGTAGGTGATAGTAGACCAAATCTAACGTTTAATATACTGTTAGAATCATCTCTCTGCCCTCTTTCCAAGGATATAAAAAGCCCCAAAAGTGATTAAGTATCCCGTGTGTATTAATCGAATTAGTAAGAGCATGTCAATCTAGGGTTTCTTTGTTTAACCTCGATTAATGTAGGGATTAGCAGGCCTCAATCTTAAATTGATCATGCCATCTTTTATATCTTCTTCTTCTCATTCTATTGATGGGTGTTTGCCCATTTTTCATGTTGTACATGAGGAGTATTTAGTCATTTTTGCTAACCCTAGCCGAGCTCACCGGAGTCGGGTAGGGCGACCTTAGAGCGGTTCAACAGGAACCGCTTTGTCTTGAACGGCCCCGCGATAGGCCGTGTGGTCTAGGGCGATGGCCACTTATTGACCGTTTAATTGTCTTGACGTTCCAATCGCTCGTAATCAGGACGGCTATGTTCAGACCGTGTAGAGACCTCTGCGGCCCCTCGACAGACCACTCAACCCCGTCTGGCCCCTGGCTCCAGGGATTGAACGGACTGTCGACCGACCACTGAGGCCTCTGAGCTGTTTTGTACGAACCGTGCCGTTCTGCCAAATGTTTATTCTTTTTGTGCTAGCATGTTTTATCTTAGTTAACTAATGATAACAGTAATTAGTAACCTGTGTATTAAATTGGAACGTATGAAAGTTAGAAATTTAATTTTTCTTGCTTAGTTGCTCTCTCATGTCCCTACTTTTCATTTCAATAAAGTTAATCTCAAACATGTATTATGGACAATGAATTAATGATACTAGGGTTGATTGGCGGTCATTCTACTCCGGTAGGATTGACTGACCGCCGTACACTCGTTTTCCGATGATTTCTAGCCTTCAATTCTTATAATGGTTGGAACTCTCCGCCGAATATTTCTTCCGTCGGAGTAGGACCTCTATTATGAGACCTCCGTAAGCCCCCGCGAGCCTGGGATTCCTACTAGGACGTCGGGCAGGTTATACCACAAATCCTATACCTATTGACTCGATTGAACCGCTTGGATTACCTTGGTTGAGCCACGTTTCACATTGGACTGACCGAGTTATTGCGCGGCCCGAACCAGACCGTGTAACACTTGGGACGGCCCAATATGAACCGTGCCATTCTGGCAGAATGCCCTATCTTGTGATCGATTGCCCTTGCTCTATCTTCGACCTGGTTATGTTATAGTCGACCCAAAATACCTCTGGGCTGACCAACGGATAGTGGGCTGGACTGTAGTTCAGTTGCACCCCGCCTATGGCAACCCAGGAGCCCATTTGGATGGACTTCTCTTGGCTAGTTAGGCCAGTGCTGAACGGATGGAATAGGCCCGTTCAGTTGGTTAAGCGGATAAAATTGGACCGTTTAGTTCCTGAGCGGCCCATTTCAGACTGCTTACCGTCATCTTGGGCTTCAGATCATTCCTGTCGTGAATGGCCCGTAATGGACCGTTTATCCTTGACTTCCATTAGGCTGGTCTTCAGCCCGATCCTTTTAGAGCGGTCCAGTTAATGACCGTCCCTTGTCTGAGCGGCCCAGTATGGACCGTGTATCTTCCAGAATTGTTTTTCGTGGTTCTTCGTGTTTGAATGCAAGGACTTGTTGGTTCTTAATAACTTGAACTTTCTGGTCAAAATATCTACTTCACTTACCCTTGGAATTTTCGAGGTAAGTTCTATACCTTGAAATTATTGGCCATTTAACTTGATTGATGTCTAGACATACTTGGATCTTGGATCTGTCAAATCAATGCCAACGCATCATAAGGGCCCGGTCTGGTCCTGGGAAGAGTGCCCGAAAAGTACTAGTGCCCCGGGGAGTTGTAATGACATGGTGAGGCATTGCACCGAGTGCATGACTAGCGTGATGTCTACGACATATTCTTGTACATGATCTCTCTCTTGTATTCTAAATTGCTGAATTCCTTCAGAATTAGTTACATGACTTGGTTATTTCATGCTTGATTGGCCAATTCCAGTTATACTTTGTTCATGTTCTCTTACTATCCTTATTCGGTTATTTATATCGTCTATTCTTTTTCTTTCTCGTACAACTTAAATGCAAATTGGTTAATTATTTAAACTTGCCTGCTATTACCTACTGAGCGTTCGCTCACCTAGTGGTTTCCCCCCTTTTTTTCCAGGTAGCTTAGGTGAGGACTCGCAAACTGATGGGGATGGGCAATAGTGAAGCCTGGAGCGAACCAGTTAGAAGACTTTGTAGAGGCATTGTAGAGTCTTTAGTCAAATTGTGGTTTAGAATGCTGTTGAGTGATGTTGTAATAAAGTTGGTGGATGTAACTTTGATTATGTCGAATGTTGTAGTTTTTCTTAAGTTCTTTTGAGTTGGTTTGATGTAAAACTTTGTTTTTGTTAAATTAGTAATTATTAGATTGGTAGAATCTTTTGGTTGTTGTGATGAATGTCCGATTCTCTAACGCAGGTCATAGCATGTCTCGAAATTAACATATTATTATTAACTCTTTCTACTGCCGGTCCCGATATTCCGCGTCGGGGCGTGACAATTTGGTGGTATCAGAGCCTAGATTTTCTAATATTCCTAGTGTTTTCTAAGTTCTAGGACTCTAAGTGGTGTCATAGGACCTATAACCTCATTACAAGTCTAAGGATCCAACCCAGTGAGATTTGGGTAGAGACTTGGGTTAAGTTAATAATTTAACTCTAGAAAGATTCCTTCTAAAAGATTCTAAATTAATCTGTTCTACGTGTAGGGTATCTCCAATGGCAGCCGAACGAGCGCAATGGAGGGATATGTAGCGAACAGTTCAAGGACTAACGCGGGCATTGCAGCAAGTGGCCCAAGGAGGAGCGGCGCACCAAGGAGCGGAGATCTTCATCGGAACTTTCGTGGGATGAATCCCCCACGATTTGGCGGCTCGACAGATCCTGACGAAGCCGAGCATTGGCTGAAAGAGATGGAGAGAATCTTTGAAGTGATGCAGTGTAGTGAGCAAGAACGTGTCCTTTTGACAACCTTCCAGCTAGAGCGAGATGCAGATCTTGGTGGGATGCAGTAAAGGCTACTCTCGGAGACAGGCAAGTGACGTGGAAGGAGTTCGAGGAATTCTTTAACAGCAAGTATTTCTCCGATAGAGTGCAAGAGAAGATGGCGGTAGAATTTGCTGCTCTGAAGCAGCGGACCCTTATAGTCGCCGAGTATGAAGCTCAATTTTCTCGGTTATCCCGTTATGCAACCCATTTGGTGTCCACGGAGAAGATGAAGGTCAAGAGATTTCTTAATGGTTTGAAGCTGCACTATATCAACCAGTTGGCCCCAATGGAAATCCAGACTTACGCCGAGATGGTGAGGAAAGCGCAAGTTCTGGAGGATACTTTAGAGATGACGGAGAAGATTCGTGGGAAGAATCCCAAGAAAGAACAGACTACTAGTTTCGGGAACTTTAAACCCGGTAATGGCAAGAAGAGGCCTAATGGTGGGTCTAGTTCATGGAAAGGTAAGATGCCGAAAAATGATGAAAAGAAGCCTGGTCCGATTGTACCATTCAAAGGCCAGTGCAAGTATTGTGATCGTCCAGGTCACAGGATGGAGGAATGCTGGCGCAAGTTGGGCACATGTTTGCGCTGTGGAAGCAGGGATCATCGTATTCCGGAGTGTCCCCTCTTGTCAGATCAAGCTACACCGACCAAGCCATAAGGAAATAGGAAGCAGCAGGGCAAGCTTCAAGCCCTACAAGAAGATGATGCGGGAACCACCGAGGAAGGTGGACTTGTTGAAGGTACACTTATTATTCATGATAAGACGGCATTTGTTCTGTTTGATACCGGAGCGACTCATTCTTTCATTTCTCAGAAGTTTGCTAAGTCCTTAGCTGTGAAGTCTGTGTTGATGAATTCTCCATTAGAAATTTCAACCCCTATTGGCTCTGGATCTGCTATTAAAACTTTCTATCCCCTAGTAAGGTCATGATTAGTGAATAGAATATGCCAGCTGATTTAGTTTGTATGGATATGAAGGATTATGATGTAATCCTAGGAGCTGATTGGTTGGCTAAGTATAAGGCCAATGTTCACTGCAGCACTAGTTTAGTGTCTTTTTCTGGACACCCTGGACTTTCTTTTGTTGGGGTTAGACACTCTAAGTTTGTGCCGCTTATGTCGGCGCTTCGTGCTGAGAAGTTATTAAGGAAAGGATGTCAGGCTTTTCTAGCATTTGTTTCTTTAACCCCTGAAGGGAAGATTGAGGTAAATGACATTCCTGTTGTCCGAGATTTTTAAGATGTCTTTTCGGAGGATTTTCCAGGACTACCGCTTGAGAGAGAGATTGTCTTCTCTATTGATTTAATTCCTAGCGCGTCCCCTGTTTCGAAGGCTCCGTATCGTATGTCTCCTGCGGAGCTGAGAGAATTGAAGCGTCAATTGATGGAATTGCTTGAGAAAGGGTTCATTCGTCCAAGTACATCCCCGTGGGGAGCTCCAATGTTGTTTGTCCGGAAGAAGGATGGTTCGATGAGATTGTGTATTGATTATCGGCAATTGAACCAGATTACTTTCAAGAAGAAGTACCCATTGCCAAGGATTGATGAGCTGTTTGATCAGATAGCTGGAGCTCAATATTTTTGTAAGATCGATCTTCGATCTGGATACCATCAGTTGCGGATCAAGGATGATGATATTTATAAGATGGCTTTTCGTAGCAGGTATGGGCATTTTGAATTCATAGTAATGCCTTTTGGACTAACCAATGCACCTGCAGCTTTCATGCAGTTAATGAACAGCGTATTCCGGCCCTATCTTGATCATTGGGTCGTGGTGTTTATTGATGACATCTTGATATACTCTAAGAGTGAGGAGGAGCATGCTGAACATTTGAGAATGGCGTTGCAGTTATTGAGAGACCATCAGTTGTATGCCAAGTTTAGTAAGTGTGATTTCTGGCTGCAAGAAGTGTCTTTTCTAGGACATATTATCACTAAGGAAGGTATATCTGTTGATCCTTCGAAAGTTGAGGTAGTAAAGAATTGGGATAGGCCTACTAATGTAACCGAAGTAAGAAGTTTTCTAGGCCTGGCAGGCTATTACCGAAGGTTTATTAAAGATTTCTCCAGAATTGCGGTACCTCTGACAAGACTAAACCGCAAGGAGAACCAATTCGATTGGTTAGAAGAGTGTGAACAAAGTTTCCAGACATTGAAGGAGTGTTTGACCACTGCCCCTGTTTTAGCTTTACTTTCTGGAGAAGGAGGTTTTGTAGTGTACACGGATGCTTCAGGTATTGGCCTAGGTTGTGTGCTTATGCAGCATGGGAAAGTGATAGCTTATTCCTTTAGACAGTTAAGGAAGCATGAAGAGAATTATCATGTTCATGATTTGGAGCTTGCAGCAGTAGTTTTTGCCTTAAAGATTTGGAGGCAGTATTTGTATGGAGAGACCTTCACGGTATTTTCAGATCACAAGAGCTTGAAATATTTATTCTCTCAGAAGGAGCTTAATATGAGGTAGAGGAGATGGCTTGAGTACTTGAAGGATTTTGACTTTTCTATAGAGTATCATCCTGGAAAGGGCAATGTGGTGGCAGATGCCTTAAGCCGCAAGCCGATAGCAAAATTATCAAGCCTCATGTTACAAGAGTGGAGATTGTTAGAACAGCTGGCTAGTTTAGATATCAATGTTGGCGAAGATCGGGTTATGATTGCACAGATTCAACTTCGCCCAGAGTTATTAATGGAAATTCAGTCCTTGCAAGACAACAATCCGGTATTGGTAGAGATCAAGGAAAGTTTGAGCAATAGACCTGATTTCATGTTAGCCGATGACGGCAGGTTATTATTTCAAGGAAGGACCTGTGTGCCGGACGTAGCTGAGACAAAGAGCAAGATTTTAGAAGAAGCTCATAGGTCTAGGTATACTATTCATCCTAGAGGCACTAAGATGTATCGAGATTTGAAGAGAACCTTCTGGTGGCCGAATATGAAGAAGGAAGTTGCAGAATTTGTAAGCAGATGTTTAGTGTGTCAACAAGTCAAGGCAGAGTATTTCAGACCTGCAGGGAAATTAAAACCACTTGATATACCTCCATGGAAGTAGGAGAGCATTGGTATGGATTTTATCATGGGTATACCTAGGACTCGCGGTGTATTTGACGCAATATGGGTTATTGTTGATAGATTGACTAAGTCTGCCCAATTTCTTGTCCATTAAGTCCAGATGGACAGTTGATGTTTTGGCTACTTTGTATATGAAAGAAATTGTAAGACTTCATGGAATACCAGTCAGTATTGTGTTTGATAGAGACCCCAGGTTCACTTCGTATTTCTGGAAAGGATTACAAGAATCCCTGGGTACTCATTTAAATTTCAGCACGGCTTTTCATCCACAAACGGACGGACAGACTGAAAGAACCAACTAGATTGTGTAAGATATGCTTAGAGCTTGTGTGATTGATTTTGGGGGCTGTTGGCATGAGCACTTAGCTCTGATTGAATTCACCTATAACAATAGTTACCAGTCTAGTATCTAGATGGCCCCGTTTGAAGCTCTGTATGGAAGAAGTTGTCGATCCCCATTATGTTGGGATGAGGTAGGTGAGAAACAATGGTTGGGACCAGATCTCATTTCAGAATCATCTAAGAACATCTGTGTTATCAGAGACCGTTTTCAAGTGGCACAATCAAGACAGAAGAGTTATGCCGATAATAGGAGGAGAGCCTTAGAATTTCAAGTTGGCGAGCATGTGTTCTTGAAAGTTTCACCAACAAGAGGAATCCAAAGGTTTGGTGTTTGTGGCAAGCTAAGTCCAAGATATGTTGGCCCATTCGAGATTCTGGAAAGAATTGGAGAAGTTGCATACCGTTTAGCTTTACCACCCCAACTATCTGGAGTTCATAATGTCTTTCATGTATCGATGCTGCGAAAGTATGTGTACGACCCCACTCATATCATCCATCATGTGGATTTGGGATTGAAGGAAGATTTGACTTATGAAGAAAGACCTATCAAGATTTAGGACCGCAAGTAGCAGCAACTCAGAAATCGATCTATACCTATGGTCAAGGTTCAGTGGAGCCGGCGTGGAACGGAAGAAGTTACTTGGGAATCGGAGGATGTTATTCGGAAGCAATATCCTGATTTATTCTAAGGTTAGTTACCTTATTTCCCATTCCGATACGTGCAGTGAATTTGGAGGGCCAAATTCTTTAAAGTGGGGGAGGGTGTAGCACCCTGATATATTATTGAATAAAATAAGGGAAAATTTTAAAGAAATTCTTGAAAAATACAATAGGACAAATTTCAACCAATTTATAAAAATCCCAAAAAATGATATTCGTGTAAAGGACTAATAGCTTAGTTAGTTTGTCTTCTATGACCAACCCAAAATAAAATTTTAAGTAAGTCAAATTAGGAGTTTAAGGCCCGAATCAACACTTTGTCTAAATGGATCTTAATTCACGAAATTGGAGCCCAATTCTCGATCAATTAAGCCCAAACCGGACCCAAATGAATGGCCTAGATTAGCTAAACATTTCCCCTCTTGATCCCCACCGAAACCCTAACCCTAAGTGGCGTATTTTGGAGGAGTTGGCGGCGGCGACCCGGTCTAGCGCGATTCGTGCACCCCACGTTTCGGAGGACTCTATCCTCCCTAATCGACCCTTCTAGACTCAATTGACTCTATAAAACAAAACCCAAGTCGACCTAGAAGCGATTGGATGATGTGGCGGCCGACGAGGAGCACGGGCGGGGGTGAATTCCGGCGATCATCTGCGAGGTGTTCCGGGCGAGACCGGCGACCTTCTTCCCCTTCTTCCTTCTTTAAGGTAGGTGATAGTAGACCAAATCTAACGTTTAATATACTGTTAGAATCATCTCTCTGTCCTCTTTCCAAGGATATAAAAATCCCCAAAAGTGATTAAGTATCCCGTGTGTATTAATCAAATTAGTAAGAGCATGTCAATCTAGGGTTTCTTTGTTTAACCTCGATTAATGTAGGGATTAGTAGGCCTCAATCTTAAATTGATCATGCCATCTTTTATATCTTCTTGTTCTCATTCTATTGATGGGTGTTTGCCCAATTTTCATGTTGTACATGAGGAGTATTTAGTCGTTTTTGCTAACCCTAGCCGAGCTCACCGGAGTCGGGCAAGGTGACCTTAGAGCGGTTCAACAGGAACCACTTTGTCTTGAACGGCCCCGCGATAGGCCGTGTGGTCTAGGGCGACGGCCACTTATTGACCGTTTAATTGTCTTGACGTTCCAATCGCTCATAATCAGGACGGCTATGTTCAGACCGTGTAGAGACCCCTGCGGCCCCTCGACAGACCACTCAACCACGTCTGGCCCCTGGCTCCAGGGATTGAACATACTGTCGACCGACCTCTGGGCCTCTGAGCGGTTTTGTACGAACCTGTGCCGTTCTGCCAAATGTTTATTCTTTTTGTTCTAGCATGTTTTATCTTAGTTAACTAATGATAACAGTAATTAGTAACCCGTGTATTAAATTGGAACGTATGAAAGTTAGAAATTTAATTTTTCTTGCTTAGTTGCTCTCTCATGTCCCTACTTTTCATTTCAATAAAGTTAATCTCAAACATGTATTATGGACAATGAATTAATGATACTAGGGTTGATTGACGGTCATTCTACTCCGGTAGGATTGACTGACCGCCGTACACTCGTTTTTCGATGATTTCTAGCCTTCTTTTCTTATAATGGTTAGAACTCTCCGCCGGATATTCCTTCCGTCAGACTAGGACCTCTATTATGAGACCTCCGTAAGTCCCCGCGAGCCTGGATTCCTACTAGGACGCCGGGCAGGTTATACCACAAATCCTATACCTATTGACTCGATTGAACCGCTTGGATTACCCTGGTTGAGCGACGTTTCACATTGGACTGGCTGAGTTATTGCGCGGCCCGAACCGGACCGTGTAACACTTGGGACGGCCCAATATGAACCGTGCCATTCTGGCAGAATGCCCTATCTTGTGATCGATTGCCCTTGCTCTATCTTCGACCTGTTTATGTTATAGTCGACCCAAAAAGCCTCTGGGCTGACCAACGGATAGTGGGCTGGACCGTGGTTCAGTTCCACCCCACCTATGGCAACCCAGGAGCCCATTTGGATGGACTTCTCTTGGCTAGTTAGGCCAGTGCTGAACGGACGGAATATGCCCATTCAGTTGGTTAAGCGGATAAAATTGGACCGTTTAGTTCCTGAGCGGCCCATTTCAGACTGCTTACCGTCATCTTGGGCTTCAGATCGTTCCTATCGTGAATGGCCCGTAATGGACCGTTTATCCTTGACTTCCATTAGGCTGGTCTTCAGCCCGATCCTTTTAGAGCGGTCCAGTTAATGACCGTCCCTTGTCTGAGCGGCCCAGTATGGACCGTGTATCTTCCAGAATTGTTTTTCGTGGTTCTTCGTGTTTGAATGCAAGGACCTGTTGGATGTTAATAACTTGAACTTTCTGGTCAAAATATCTACTTCACTTACCCTTGGAATTTTCGAGGTAAGTTCTATACCTTGAAATTATTGGCCATTTAACTTGATTGATGTCTAGACATACTTGGATCTTGGATCCATCAAATCAATGCCAACGCATCATAAGGGCCCGGTCTGGTCCTGGGAAGAGTGCCCGAAAAGTACTAGTGCCCCGGGGAGTTGTAATGACATGGTGAGGCATTGCACCGAGTGCATGACTAGTGTGATGTCTACGACATATTCTTGTAGATGATCTCTCTCTTATATTCTAAATTGCTGAATTCCTTCGGAATTAGTTACATGACTTGGTTATTTCATGCTTGATTGGCCAATTCCAGTTATACTTTGTTCATGTTCTCTTACTATCCTTATTCGGTTATTTATATCGTCTATTCTTTTTCTTTCTCGTACAACTTAAATGCAAATTGGTTAATTACTTAAACTTGCCTGCTATTACCTACTGAGCGTTCACTCATCCAGTGGTTTCCCCCCTTTTTTTTCAGGTAACTTAGGTGAGGACTCGCAAACTGATGGGGACGGGCAATAGTGAAGCCTGGAGCGAACCAGTTAGAAGACTTTGTAGAGGCGTTGTAGAGTCTTTAGTCAAATTGTGGTTTAGAATGTTGTTGAGTGATGTTGTAATAAATTTGGTAGATGTAACTTTGATTATGTCGAATGTTGTAGTTTTTCTTAAGTTCTTTTGAGTGTATTTGATGTAAAACTTGGTTTTTGTTAAATTAGTAATTATTAGATTGGTAGAATCTTTTGGTTGTTGTGATGAATGTCCGATTCTCTAGCCCAGGTCATAGCATGTCTAGAAATCAACATATTATTATTAACTCTTCCTACTGTCAGTCCTGATATTCCGCATCGGGGCGTGACATTGATGGACTCCTTTAAGTTTCAAGCATGAGCCATGGATTTTGTTCCTACAAGCCAAGATAAATATAGCATTAGTTCCTTAAACACCAAGGATTCATATGACTTTCAAGAGTGAACCTTGAAGCCATCTTTAACTCATCAATCACGATATACACATGTTGCTCAATGAAACACATACACACACAAACACAATCATTTTGATATCATTGAAATCAAACACCAACTCGGGGATGCAACAATCTTCCCCTTTTTGATGGTGACAAAACGATGTGTGTGATATGACAGAATTGCAAACATCTTTATGAGAGGTCAGATATTAAGCATTGAGATGACATTGAGCACATACACCAATTTTTCAAATCTCCCCCAAAATAACACCATTCATAGAACATTGAGCACACACAAATATTCTCCCCCTTTTTGTCATCTACAAAAAGACATGGGATGATGTGACAAGAGATGAACATGTTAGGCCAAAAGATATGATACCAATATAAATGCCAAGTGATGCTAATCAAAGGCCCAAAATTATGATACCAAATGTTGTTCAGATGCCAATTGGTGGTCAAATTGGCTGATACCAATTGTTGGGGTCAAATTAAAGGCCCAAAGATTTGTAATTTCCATTCTTGAAAAGTTGGCCCAAAGATGTGATACCAAAAGTTGGAAGAACTTATTTCAACATTCATGCAACATGATGTGTTCAAGATGATGCATTTCAAAATGAACTATACCAATTATTGAATACCAATTGTTGGAGAGTATGAATTGCTCAAGATGATTTCATGTATGAACTATATGCATGCTGAAAACGCCATACGTGAAAATATGCATATGGTGAGCGTCATCTTTCAAATGCAATGAAAATGCACTATGGGAATGCTAGTCATGCAAGATATGAAGCTATGCACATGATGAATTCTTTCTTTCAAATGCAAGGTTTATGCTCAGAATTAGACCCAAAAGGGGAATGCATGAACATGCAAGCACACAAGCACAATCGTCATGCACACAGATATTACATATAGTAGCTCTCCTTATATGAGGCACGGGTTAACAAAAGAACATGTGATTCAAATTCAAGAATGTAGGACATGAAGCATAACTAAGAGATTTGTGCATACACAACTAGAAGTACTACACAAACCATGAATGTAGGCAAATTCATAAAATACATACATCATAAAAATGCCTATGTAAAATGTGAGGCAATGACTAATGAGCTTCAAAACATATGTATTTTTAGATTTTCTAAAGAACACTAGAAGGTAATCTCCTCTCTACACGTTCATTTTAGATTCTCGACTTTCGGTAGCTTCGCACAACCCCTATTTTATTTCTTTTAAGGGACTTCACCTTTCGGTGTGAGTTTCCTCATGTGTCGCAATAGAGATTCCCGGCTACTTGGATTCGTCACACATGTGGATTTTTACTTTACCTTTCGACGTGAGTTTCCTCATTTGTTTCAGTGGAGATTCCCGGCTACTCAGTTACACATACCACTTATTATTTTTGTGGGGTAGGTAACTTTTTTCTCACGATTACTCTTTAATGTCCATGTAGAGATTCAAGTTCCCTTTAAAGTTTTGGAAGGAATTTCTTAAATCCTTATTAATGAAAGTCATTAAATTTATTATGTGCAAGAGTGTGGGGGTAAGTTTTTATTTTGCATGTATAAAATGAATTCGACAATACACGGCTATGACTCCCCCTAAATGTATGCACGGTCAGAATTAAATCCTCCCCCTTAATATATGACATGTATCACATATGAATAAAATCATTACATTGTTGTTTAGCAAGGGGGTGAGGCCTTAGAATTTTCTAAGAAAATTTTTATAAGATAAATACATGCACACATGTAAGGATTCACGAAACATTCATGCAAGCATTCATGAGTCATGATATGCGATTATCATGAAATATATGCATATGCTCTATATGCATGAATATGCAATATGCTTCTTTTTGTCATTTTATATGCATAGTATGGGAATGATATGCAAAGATGTCAATGCATTCTTTTTATGCAAGTTTTCAGTTTTTGTGCGTTCTTGAATATTCAAGCAAACATGAAATTACCAAATGCATGAGATTCATATTCACAGTGTATGCATGATCTATGAATGATATACAAATATGCTAATGCATTGTTTTTATGCAAGTTTTCAGATTTTGTAATGACTTGAGCATTTAAGAAGAGCATGAAGCAAGTGAATGCATGAGATGGATTTTCAATGAATCTAGCACTGAACCATGAGCATTTTATTTCAGATTTTTCATGATGAACCAATTTCCTTGGAACCCAAACATTCAATCATGATCATTCAACAACAACTTTGGATTAGATATGAGCTTCAATTTAAACATGATATGACTTATGTGTTTCAACCAGAGTTTGATAATCAAGCAAGATTAGTGTTTGAACATCTATTATCAAGATGGAGATTTTTGAACATGTCAAACAACTTATCACCAATTCAAGGAAAACACACATAGTCATTGAGCTTTAAACTGAGCCAAGGTCAACATTCAATACCAATTGTTGATATATTGTTGCATTTGATCAAGCAAGTTCACAGTTCAGAACTTTTGCCTTTTGAAACAAGAAGGATTTCAGATTGAATTTGAAGGCTATACAAGTTAAAGGCAAATTCAATTCATTCAAAACACATGATTCCTCATAGGCCAAACAATTCAATTTTTGAATTTGATACAAGGCGGAGAGCTTTAATCTGAGGATTAACTCACGCATAGTGATAGCTTCCTGACAGACTTGATCTGTCATTTCACGTAACACCATTTTATATACCAAATATTCATCCAATAAGAGCATGCATGGCTTGTGAAGAATTTAACATATAACATGAGAACACACCAAAATATCATACAAAATAGCAAAACCATCAAGTTTGACAATGAAGGAGCAAAGTTGGGGTTTTACCATATGGGTGTGCCTTGTTCCATTTTACTAGAACCCCATTTATTCTTTGTTTACCTCAAGGCACACCTTCACCGCAACCGACTCATTTGTCGAATTTTGGCACCCAAACCTTCTTGGATCCCTAGAGGTTGGAAGCATTTCTTCCAAATATTTTTCTTGACTTTTTCATTTCCACATTGTCATCACTTTTCATGATCCTGCAATCCTCAATGACATGTCCATGGTTTCCACAATAAAAGTATTGAGGGATGGTATTTTTGGCAAAAGATTTTCTTTTAACATGATCAAGAGAGTTTTCAAAAACATTCCTTCTTCTGTTTCCAAAATTTCTAGGTCTAACAAAATCAAACCTAGCATTCATTCTAAAAACATGAAAATTCTCAGTTTTTAAAAACCAACATTCATTCATGACATGACCGTATTTCCCACATTGAAAGTAACAAGAAGATGTGGGTCTACGAAATGGGTTTCCATTATTTGCATGTGTGTTTGTGAATGAATTTTTCTTATGGGATGCAAACCTTTTAGTATGGGAAACATGTTCATTTCTGAATTTTCTTTGAAAGTTAAACTTAGCATTCATGGCACGATAGTCATCATTTTGTTCCACAGAGCAATCATCCATGACATGGCCAAGTTTGTAACAATAAAAATAAGAAACATTCCTATTTCCCTTGAAAGCATTTTGTTCAACTTTCTACTTTGGAAAATAGTTTTTCATCGTGTGGCCTAACTTACCACAATGAAAGCAGGAAACATTTATTTGTGATTTGAAAATATTTTTCTCTTTGCATGTAAATTTGTCATCCTCTTTCACGAGAGCACAATCATCCATCACATGTCCAAATCAACCACAATAGAAACATTCAACATTAAACTTCGATTTTTGAAATCTATTTGACATGGTTGGTTTGACATTTTTCCTTTTCGTAAAATCATTTTCAGAAATTTTCGTTTGTACAAGTAGAGGTGGTGCTTTAAAAGTGCTTGGAATATCGGATGCATGAACAATTGAAGTTTTCAATTTGGATTCAAAAGACTTTTTGTTGACTGGGGTGTATCCAAGACTCTCTTTTTGAAAGTTCACCTTAACACCCAATATTTTATCCAAATTTTCCTTCCCTTTGACAAATCTAGACAAATCTTCTTTTAAGCTTTGCACTTCTTCTTCAAGAGCAGAAACATGCAATTCGGCACTCGTGATTTCTTTTTCGCATGCACAAACTTTATCATTCAACAAGCAATTCATAGATTTGAAGTTTTCATTTTCTTCCTTGAGTTCTTTATTTTCAACATTCATAGAATGTAATTTTTCAGTCACTTTCTCAAGGACTTTCTCAGTTTCAACAAGTTTTGAAATCCTATCAAGCATTTGCTCATTTTCAGATTTCAGCAATATGTTTTCTTTTTCAAATTTATCAAGACTTTTCAAACTACCCTCAAGAAGAGAAATCTGAATCAACATGGCACCTTTTTCTTTTTTAAGTTTTTCATTTTCATTCAAGATGCTCTTGCTATCAAATTCAGAGTCAAGCAATTTTTCAAACATCTGCTCATCATCAGAAAGAGAAGTTAGTTTGTTTCTTAAGCTTTCTTCAGATTTCTCAAGCATGGAAATTTTAGATAACAAAATTTTGTTATGCTCACTCAATTCATGACAATCATTTTCACATGTAGGAGAAGCACTAGATCTTCTAACATTCTCAATCTCTTCATTCAAACAAGAGTTCTCATCTGAAAGTAATTCAACTTTGGATTCAAGAGATTCATTTTGATCTTTTAGATTTTCAATTTTCTTTTCCAAGATTTTACAATTTTCACATGAAGAGTTAGCATGCACATTTTCACATGAAGCAGAGGAATTCACAACATCTTCAATTTTCTTTGTCAGTTTCTTATTTTCAGATTTGACCTTTTTATATTTACCTAACAATTCCTCATAAAGCACCATTAGCTCTTCAAAAGAAACTTCCTCACCTTCGGATTCTATATCCGAGCTTTCTTTACTTTCTTCTTCATTGGCCATCAAGCTTGAACCAACTTTCGAGGTCTTTTCATTTCCTTTATAGTTCTCGAACAAGTATTTCAGTATCTCCCTTGCCGTTCTGCATGAAGAAACAAGTGGAAATTTGTGAAGATCATTTGAACTTCTAAAAATATGTAAAAGCTTAGAATTGTCTTTATATCTCTTCACATGCTCAACTGTCCACTTGGACTCATTAGAAGGTATTTCATATGAATCATGTTTAATCAAGTCCAAAAGGTTGGGATCAATGGTTTAAACATATTGACTCATGTGCCTATGCCAATCATTGAAATTAGAACCATTAAAATGAGGAGGAAGAGAAGACATATGACAATCAGACATGATGCTCAATGAAACTCATCGAGGGATCACTCTAAAGGTCATTAGACCTAATAAGATAGAGTCGTGGCTCTGATACCAATTGTTGGGTCCCTGGGTAGGCGAGTGGATAAGAAGGGGGGGTTGAATTGTCCCCTACGAACGATGGTAAATTTAAATGCTTATGCAATGGAAATTACAATATTGACAAGATTGAAGATATTAGCTAAACACGATAACTAGGTTCTCTCGATCTCACCGTTCACACACGAAAATTGAACCAATATAAACACTTAAGCATGCATCCACAAAAGCAAACCACAAGACATAAAATTTTTAAGGTGGTTCGGGACCACGACGGGCTCCCTACGTCCACCCCTCAGCAAACCCGGTGAGGCTTCACTCGGGGATAAATCCCCAAACGAAGACGACGCTCCAAGCACACACGAGACGACGCCCGCACACACACGGGGACACGTCCCAACACACACACATACGGAGACGAAGTCTCCCACACGATCCGACGACCGGATCACAAACACACACACACACACACGCTGCAACAACCGCAGCACAATGACACACACACGACCGCACGTAGGCGATCAAACACGACCGTATACACAAACGGTCACACACACAAATATCTCTAATGTTCAAAAAATAAACACAAATATTCAAGCATGCTCAAACTGAAAATATAGATCATAGAACACATCACAAAGAACTGATAGAAGACATAGAAATGGTCCCCCTTTGTTTTCCAAGCCCAGTTGATGATGTTCCTTGAACCACGAGTTGGAGGGAAGCCTGATGAAGATGATTTTTGCGTCCTCTTGATCCTCTCGTCGATCCGCTCCTTTTCTTCTTCTTCCACGAGCTCCAGATCTTCACGGATGTAGATGATATCCTCCTCGCAAGAGCTCCTCCACCGTTTCCCTCTTTTCTTCTCCTACAAGGAAGAACACAACAACATTAGGGTTCTCATCTTCCAAATTCGGAGTTCACATTCATATATATAGAGGAGTGGACAAAAGACACATAAAATCCTCCCAATACATGTTAGAAATCCACTAATATGTTTAGGAACCAATGAGGGGTAGTTTGGTAAAGTTTAGAAGAGTTTTCATTAGGTTTTGGACGCTCCCGGAACTCCCATTCGCGTAGCAGAGAATTGCCAGTCGACCAGATTCATTGGGGCAATCGACCGGGCCAATCACCGTTCTGTTTTGGGCATAGCAGAGAACTTCCGGTCGACCGGTCATGAAGGGGTGGTCGATCGGTTCCAACACCCATTCTGTTTTGGCGTAGCAGAGACTTTCCGATCGACCAGCCATGAAGGGGCGGTCGACCGGCCATCAGGCGGTCGACCGGCCTAGACTGGGCGGTCGATCGGTAGCTGCTCTGAACTCCGGTTTTGTGCCGTTCAGTCCCTTGACTCTAAGGGCCAATGCTATGGGTTGACTCCTACCAGTAGTGGTTACAAAAACACTTCAAACCTTCATGGATCCAAGTGAATAAAAGTGATTAGATATTACTATAATCCCATGAAGATTAACCATGCATTTTCAACCTGAAAAATATGATTAAGGAAGAGGTTAGATGAGAATCAAAATCCATGAACCAAGTATTAACTATTTGAATTAGTTCACATAAAAATACATCATTGAACACATTCAAGCATGTATTTGACTTCTCAATTCAACCATCAAAAACACATTCACCATATGACAATGTTTTGATATGATGAACATGAATCTCTCACTTAATCAAATATAATGACATGGGAGCTTAACCGTTCAATCACTTTCTTGCATCTTTCATAATTTCAACACCAAAATGCTTCAGTACCCAAATGTTAACAATCATGCCAAATGCAAAGCATGCACAATATCATAGAACCACATTCATTCAAATGGCATTCTTGTTGATTAAAAACTAACATTTATGAAGTATTATTTCACGAGGAACATTGATATCAACAAGGGATCTTTTTGAATCATCCATACATTGAAATCACAATAACCCCATCAATAATATGCATGAACATACTTGAGCATGTGACAACCCTCAAAAGACTCATGTGAACTCATGTGAAACATGAATGAAGCACATTAACCTTTTACCAAATCAAATGACCATGAGTCCAAGTAATGAGCAAGCATCATTAAAATCACATTCATCAAATTTCAAGTTATAAGGTTGAGGATATTTCAAGCCCAAAAATATTAAAAGGAAAATACATGAAAATATCCAACCAAGACTTTAAAAGTCTATTTGATGAAATGTATGAAACATAGTGGGAGTCGACATAAGGCAATGAATGAGTTAACTCCCTTTTGCAAGAAGAGCTTCATTGATGGACTCCTTTAAGTTCCAAGCATGAGCCATAGATTTTGTTCCTACAAGCCAAGATAAATATAGCATTAGTTCCTTAAACACCAAGGATTCATATGACTTTCAAGAGTGAACTTTGAAGCCATCTTTCAACTCATCAATCATGATATACACATGTTGCTCAATGAAACACATACACACACAAACACAATCGTTTCGATATCATTGAAACCAAACACCAACTCGGGGATGCAACACATTCCGTTCTGAACGCGACTGTTCGGTTCGCGAAAATTTTTAAATTTCCGTGGCATGACGCACACTCGTCTTTCGGAAGGCCGAGAGAGGTCGACTTGGCACGCGGGGATTCCGGGGGTATTGACAGGGAAATGCGAAGAATGATAGGAATGCACAAGAAAGAATGGCATATGGTTAATCATTCTGAAAGACTGGAACATGGATGATTGGGTGGAATGCAGGCGTGCCAGTTGATTTCTCAACGATCACCTATAGAACCATGTTTTGACTGGCCAACTGCCACTGGGGCGCAACACGTGGGCACGGGATGTCAGGAGACACATGGAGAAAAGGTGGTTCCACTGGTATGAGTGGAGACGATTGTGGGGACTCGTGTACAAGACGTCTTCCCTACCGATCGTAAGCGATCGATACTTATTTTACATCATATTGAATTCGAACACCTTTGTTTCTTCTGCGGAAGGAAGAAAGTCAGGGACCTTAGGAGCCACGATGTCAGGAGGGCTTGGTTAATGCAACAGTGACAGAGCAACAGTAACATAACAGGGGTGATCAGAAGTAGAGAGCCTATTCTCAATGTGAGCGCTGGAGAGGGTACAGACCCTGGGTTTATGAGAACGAGGCATTAGCTCGAAAGGAGGAGCAGTGGACGCTGGATCGATAAGGAGCAGGCAGGTTCTGGCTCGAGCGCGGGCGGTTGACACTGGCTCAACACGAAGTAGGCAGTTCCTGGCTCGAGTATAGGGTCTATCCGGCTAGAAGAGTTGGGACCGAGATGGGAGATAGATGACAGTTTACTAGACGGCATTGAGATTGGCTGCTGGCGAGGATGGGAATCAATTCCCTGACTGGATTACATCACTATATGCTATGAAAGGCATTATATAGGGGTGTAGAAGCCCGATTACAAGTGTGTACAAGTCATGGGACAATTTCATCTTTTGTGACGGTCCCTGGGTCATTGCATTGCTATGCAGGTATTTCCACTTTTGTACATAATGTCTGTCAAAGGACTCGTAACTCGGCAAGGTGCCTCAAGAGAGGGCTTGCAAGTCCCTTGATGTTCACCTCTCGAGTGTTATTGTTTGTTGTCACGTGCCTTACTCAAGTGAAGAGCTAAGGGACACGGCTCGTGCGGGGTAGTGGGGCGCGGCTCGAAGTGAACAGTCGGGCACGACCATGACTAGAGGAACTGGACCCCATTGATATTGGATAAGTTAGGTGTTGTGGACACTACTGTGAACAGGGGAGGCTGGGCACTGTTGAGATTGAGACGATCGGGTAGCACATGCACCGCTATGACTGGGGCGATGGAGTGCTACTGGGATTAGGGCGACTGAGTGCGGTGGACACCGTTGTAACTAGAGTAACTGAGGGCCGTTGAGATTGGAGTAGTTAGGTACCATTGAGACTGGGGTGACCGGATGGCGTAGGCGTCACTGTGACTGGAGCCACCGGGCATTGTTGAGACTGTGACAATTGGGTGCCTTGGATGTCATTGCAACTAGAGTGGCTGAGTGTCGTTAGAGCTGGAGTAGCTGGGCACCATTAAGGCTGGAGTCATTGAGCACCGTCAAGGCTATGGCGGTTTGGCACTGTTGGGACTAGTGGCCGAGTGCCATAGGCATTGTTGTGACTGGAGCGATCGAGCATCGTTGAGACTGAGACAGTCGGGTACCATGGGCACCTTTGTGACTGGAATAATAGAGCGTCGATGGGGCTAGAGTAGCTGGGCAGTCGGGTGCCGTTGGCACTATTGTGACTGGATTTGTAGAGCACCGTTGAGGCTAGAGTAGCTGGGCACCGTTTGGACCAGGCAGTCAGGTGCCGTGGGCACTGTTGTGATTGGATAAACTAGGCGCTGTGAGATCCTGGCGGTAGGGTGTTGTTGAGACTGGTAGTCGGGTGCCAAGGGCATCGTTGAGACTGAAGGAGCTGGGTGCCATGAGATCCTAGAGGTTGGGTGTATTGACCCTTGGTGACGTGGTAGCGATGTGGAAAAATGGATCGACGGCACTCCGACGGCACGGACGGGACGGATAACACTGCCTCACACAGCTCGGCCTCACACCGGACGGTCTCTCACCGGGCGACACTCTAATCTCACAAAGAGAAGGAGGGAGGGGAAAACACAAAGGGGCTATGCACCTTACGTGAGTTTCAAAGCTTCATTCATTCATATATGAAAACACACACCTTAGCCCCCCTTTATATAGGGAAGGCTATTACAACCATATCTTCTATCTTTCACTAATAGCATTTATACCCTAGCCTAATAAAACAAAACTCACCAACCTTCTTTTGACTTTGACATAATAAAATAAAATACTTTGACTTGGGTAAAAATAAAATAAGATACGGTGGTTTAATAATACAAATACCACCGTACACACAAATACACAAATATGTATAAATACGTACTCAGGACGCCGAGTCTTCAAGTAGGTCTCCGAGCCACAAGCTCGGTGCGATCGGGGTGATGCGGCGTCGGCTCTGAGTAGTGGGCCCGGTGTCCCCACCAACCCTCCTGGGGCGGCTGGAACTCGACTCCGTCGAGTAAGGGGGGACACTACTGTGGTAGTGCTCCAGCAGATCTGGATCGAGGTGCTGGAGATCTTCCCGGGTGATCCAGGAATCATCAGAAGGTGGACGGTCCCACTAGCAGACAAGGTAGCGCTGGTACACCCAGCTCCGTGTAGTTGTCACCTGCTCATCCAGTATCCTCTCAATTTTCTCGCGTGGTGCTCTCGAGGCTGTGGGACACATAGGGGTGGGCTCACTCTCAATGGGAGGAGAAGGCTCGAAAGGGTCACTAGGAATCACTGTGGGTTCCTTGTAGGTCAGTAGATCTGCCACATTAAAGGTAGAGATAATCCCATATTCGGGAGGTAAGTCCACAACATACGCATTGGAGCCAATCTTCCGCAGGATTGGGAAGGGACCATCACTACGGGCTTGCAACTTTTTAACGGCTCCCGAGGGGAGTCGTTCAGGTCGAACCCGTAGCATAACCATGTCACCTTCTTGAAATTCGTGGTGACACCTATGCGAATCAGCCAATCATTTATAGGTCTCATTATTGAGGTTTATTTGCTTACTAATTGACTCATGCAGACTTTTGACATGCTGTGCAAATTCCTCAGCTGACTTGGATGTTCGAGACTCGAGGGGAAGGGGAATGAGATCCACAAGCTTCCTAGGTTTGTATCCATGCACGACCTCAAATGGACTCATACCTATGGACCTATTGACAGAGCTATTATATGCAAATTCGGCTGTAGGGCAAAAGAAGATCCCAAGTGCCCGAATGATCCCCTACAAGACACCTCAATAGATTCCCTAAACTCCTATTGACGACCTCAGTTTGCCCATCAGTTTGAGGGTGATAGGCAGTGGAAAATTTTAGCTTAGTGCCAACTAGGTGCCAAAGTGTCTTCCAAAAGTCACTAGTGAACCAGACATCTCGGTCAGACACTATGGTTTGGGGGAGACCATGCAGACGTACGACTTCATCAAAGAATAGGTGGGCTACTCTAGATGCATCTGATGTTTTGGAACATGCAATGAAATGGGCCATCTTAGAGAACCTATCAACGACCACGAAGATGGATTCATGTTTGTGAGCAGTACGAGGTAATCCAAGGATGAAATCCATGCTCACATCAACCCACGATCTATCAGGAATGGGGAGAGGAGTGTAGAGACCAATGTTCTGTTTGACCTATTTAGCCATTGTGCATGTCCTACACTGGGCTACAATTTTGGCCACATCTCTCTTCAGGCCAGGCCAATAAAAATGCTCCTCCACAGAATGGATGGTCTTGTTTCGTCCAAAGTGACCAGCAAGACCTCCAGCATATATTTTTCAAATTAGGAAGTCCCGTACAGAAGTCCTCGGGACACATAGTTGCTGTCCTCGAAAGAGAAAACCATCCTGGAGTAGATAGTCAGCAAAGACTGTCGATGTAATACCCCAATTTTTAGAGAAATTAATTAGAAATTCTAAATTAATTCGAAATTTATTAATTAGAAATTCTTTAATAAATAGAATGAGCTAAATTTCGACTATTTTATAAAAATCCATAAAAATTATATTCTTGTAGAGGATAACACGTTTAACAAACTTGTCTTCTATGACCAACACAAATAAAATCTGTAAATAGGTCGAATTAGTGGTTTAAGCCTAAATTAAACACTTTGTTAACCATACCTTAAAACGCGAAATTTGAGCTCAATACTCCATCAAAAGAGCCCAAACCGATGGCAAATGGAAGGCCAGGATGAGAGGATCATTTCTCCTCTCTTAATCTCTCAAAACCCTAACCCTAGGAGGTGCAATCGGCGGCGATTGGTTCGCGTCAACAATTGCGGCGGTGTTCACATTGACCCGACTTGCGTCGACGAATACTCCGCGCATAGAATCCTCTAGAAGGCGTGTGACCTATAAAAATGAAGCTCTCTAACCCTAGAATCATTTAGAACCAGTGGCAGCTATAGAGGAGTTGCATCGAGGGAGATCTCCAGCGATTAGTGGCTGCATGTACCGGCGTCTTGGGTTTTCTTCCTCCTTCCTTCTTCATCGGATTCACGTAGGTGATAGCAAGCCAAACCCTACAAATAATATATGGTTGGAAGCATCGTCATGTTAGCTTTTCATTGATGTAGAAAGCCCTAAATTTTATCAAGTGTTCTGCGAGAATTTTTGGTTTTATTGGAAGCATGTCAGAACTAGGGTTATAATCGTTCCCTTTCGATTAAGTAGTAATTTCAGGCTGTAAACAAAAAATTGATTCATGCATCTTGTAGCGTTTTTCATGCTCTTTCTGTTGATAGTGAAAGCCCCAAATTCTATGCTTTATATCATGCGAATTTCATGTTTTAGTCTAACCATAGAAACCTCGTCGGAGTCGGGCAAGGTGAAAGGGGCAACGACCTGTCTGGACTTGTGCGGCCACACGACAGACCGCATATCCAAGACAGGCGGCCTATTGATGAACGTTTATATGTTTCTATCTCTGATCGTTTCCCTAGAACGTGCGGCCGAATCCTAACCGCATGTCTGTCTTGCGGCAAGTTCCAGACCGCACATCCCTCCCAGCGGCACCCTACCGACCGTCCATCTCCTGCAGGCCTTCGGACCTGAGGGGGCATGAGCGGCCTGTATGTGACCGTCTATTGGAATGTAAGGTCCAGAACCGACCGCACATCTATAACAGAATAGATTAATTATCATTACAGCATGTTATGTTAGTGGTAAATGGCATGTTAGCAACACACCTAATAAACTATAATTCATGACAGTAAATAATTCTTGCTGATTTATTTAATTTGAGCTTGATCTTGATTCATCTTTCCAATGAATGGCAATCTTAATTATGAATTATTTATAATTGAATGGCTATTAAGTTTACACTTATTTTAACCTTAGACCTGAACTGTTAATCTTGAACCATTATTATCCCCTAGAATTGAACTGGACTCAATCGAACTGCTGTGTTATGAGTTAGTCCGAATTGGACTAGCAGGGACATGTGCGGCTGTTAGTGGACCGCATATCTCCCTAAACGGCCCTGTGGCGATCGTTCATCCCTGGCTAATGCCAATTAGTTTGACCAATTATCTTTGATCCATCTTCGGCTAATTCCTGATTTGATCAGCCCAGTAGACCCTAGGCTGACCAGCAGACAGTGGGCTGGACTCTAGTTCTGTTCCACCCTTCCTATGGCAGCCCGGGAGCCCACTTGGGCGAAGTTCTAGAGTGTTGTTAGGCCCTGTGTTGTCCAGACAGTAATGGACCGTACATCTCAACAGGTGGCCCTTAATAGACCGTTCAATTAATGAGCGGCTCTGTTAGGACCGCATATCCTGACCTTGATTTTATAAACTTCTGGCCTTGTGCGGCCAAATTCTTACCGTTCAGGCTGAAGAGCAGCCCTTAATCAGCCGTTCAACCCAGCCCAGTTCCTGTACAGTGCGGCCCCGAGTCGACCGCACAAGTGCTTGAGCGGTCCAGTAGTGACCGTATATCATCCGGAGACTAGTTTTCTCCGTGTTTTATGGTTTTGAATCCAAGAACATGATGGTTCTTGATAACTTGAACTCCTAGACAGAAATTATGGACAGTATCTCTTCAACTTAGCCTTGGGATGTTCCGAGGTAAGTTTATACTTGATTATAATTGGCCATTTAACTTGATTAAAGTCTAGATGGAACTTGGGATCTTGGATCCAATAAATCAATGCCAACGCATCATAAGGGCCCGGTTTGGTCCTAGGGAGAGCGCCCGAAAAGTACTTGTGCCCATGGGAGTTTGTAATGACATGGTGAGGCATTGCACCGAGTGCATGACTAGCGTGATGTCTATGACGATGAATCTCTTAATCTCTTACTTGAATCGTGTTCGACTTAGTTATATTCTTGCTTATTGGCCAATTTCCTACAATTTCTTGATATTTATATTATTCATAACTTACAATTCTTGTTATTATATCATCCTGCCATATTGTTATTCCATTTCGTTCTTTAGCACTTCTTTATGTTGTTTCATCCGATCGTCATTTCTTTTCCTTCCGTTTGATACAAACATGTAATTAATTGGTTAATTACTTACACTTGCCTGTTGTTACCTACTGAGCGTTCGCTCATATAGTTGTTTCCCCCTTTTTCCAGGTAGCTCAGATGAAGATTCACAGATGGATGGGAATGGGCCAGAGTGATGACTTGGAGTGTATCAGTTGTTAGATATGTTGGGATTGCTATAGTTGTTTTACATCTAGCTATGCCTTAGAGCTTGTGTTAGTTATTGTAACGGAGTCAAGTAGAGGTTGTGCTTGATTATGTTTAAGTCGGTTTGATGGTTATTGTAATAGATTTGGAGTTATTTCTGTTAATGACGTTATGTTAATTCTTAGCTTAGCTTGTTATCTTTACTAGCGTTTTCTACTGTCGGTCCCGATATTCCGCGTCGGGGCGTGACAGTTTGGTGGTATCGGAGCCTAGGTTTTATAATATTCCTAGGTTCTCTAAGTTCTAGGATCCTAAGTGATATCATAGGACCTATAGCCTTGTTATAAGTCTAAAGACCCAACCTGGTGAGATTTGGGTAGAAGACTGGGGTTGAGTTAATAATCTAATTGCACGATTATCCATTCTTAATTGAACCTAACATAACCTATTCCACGTGTAGGCTTTTGTAATGGCAGGAGAACACACGGAATGGAGGAACTTGCAGCGTATGGTTCAAGGACTTACTCAGGCTTTGCAATAAGTGGCCCAAGGAGGAGCTGCAAACCATGGCACTGGCGATCTTTATCAGAACTTTCATGGGATGAATCCCCCACGATTTAGTGGCTCGACTGACCCTGATGAAGCCGAGCACTGGCTTGAAGAGATAGGGAGGATTTTTGAAGTGATGCAATGCAGCGATCAAGAACGTGTCCTCTTGTCAACCTTTCAACTTGAACGTGATGCGAGGACATGGTGGGATGTAGTGAAGGCTACCCCTGGTGATAGACAAGTCACATGGGAAGAGTTCGAAGAATTCTTCAATGGTAAATATTTTTCTGATAGAATACAAGAGAAGAAGGCGGCTGAGTTTGCTGCTTTAAAGCAACGAAATCTATCCGTAGCTAAATATGAAGCTCAGTTCTCTCGGTTATCTCGTTATGCTACTCACTTGATATCTACCGAGAAGATGAAGGCTAAGCACTTTCTTAATGGGCTGAAGCTGCAATATATCAACCAGTTGGCACCGATGGAAATTTAAACTTATTCCGAGATGGTGAGAAAGGCTCAAGTATTAGAAGATACTTTAGAAATGACGGAGAGAATCCGTGGAAAGAATGTTAAGAAAGAACAACACCATACTGGTTCTGGGAGTATCAAGCCCGGTCATGGCGGGAAGAGGCCCATTAGCGGATCTGGATCATGGAAGGGCAAGATGCCAAAGATTGAAGACAAGAAGCCTGGCCATATTGTTCCATTCAAGGGCGTATGCAAGTATTGTGACCGTCCAGGTCACAAGATGGAGGAGTGCTGGCGCAAGCTGGGTGCCTGTTTACATTGTGACAGTAGGGACCACCGTATTCCTGAGTGTCCTCTTTTATTTGAGCAAGCTACCTCGGTGAAACCGCAAGGAATCAAGAAGCATCAAGGCAAGCTTCAGGCTCTACAAGAAGACGATGCAGGATCTGCCGAGGAGGGTGGACTCGTCGAAGGTACTCTTATTATACATGATAAATCAGCTTTTGTTCTTTTTGATACTGGTGCCACTCATTCTTTTATTTCTTGGAGATTTGTGAAGTCTTTAGCTGTAAAGCCAGTTTTGATGAATTCTCCGTTAGAAATTTCGACCCCTATTGGTTCCGGATCAGCAATTAAGTATTTCTATCCTTCTAGTAAGGTCATGATCAATGAACAAAACCTGCCAGCTGATTTAGTTTGTATGGACATGAAGGATTATGATGTAATCCTGGGAGCAGATTGGTTGGCTAAGTATGAGGCCAATGTTCAATGCAGATCTAGTTATGGACACTCTGGACTTTCTTTTATAGGAACTAGACACCATAAGTCTGTTCCACTTGTTTCAGCTCTTCGTGCTGATAAGCTGATGAGGAGAGGATGTAAGGCTTTTCTAGCCTTTGTTTTTGTGACCCCTGAGCAGAAGATTGAGATTGAGGACTTTTCTGTCGTCTGAGATTTTCCAGATGTCTTTCCTGAGGAACTGCTAGGGCTTCCTCCTGAAAGGGAAGTTATCTTTTCTGTTGATCTAATTCCTGGTGCGACCCCTATTTCCAAAGCTCCTTATCGTATGTCTCCTGCGGAGCTAAGGGAACTAAAGTAGCAGTTGATGGAATTGCTTGAGAAAGGGTTCATTCATCCTAGTACTTCCCCGTGGGGAGCCCCTGTATTATTCGTCCGGAAGAAGGATGGTTCGATGAGGTTGTGCATCGATTATCGGCAATAGAACCAATTGACTATCAAGAACAAATATCCATTGCCAAGGATTGACGAGTTATTTGATCAGATAGCAGGAGCTCAATATTTTTCTAAGATCGACCTTCGATCTGGATATCATCAGTTACGAATTAAGGAAGAAGATATCTATAAAATAGTCTTCCGCAGCAGGTATGGGCATTTCAAATTTGTAGTAATACCTTTTGGGCTAATGAATGCACCTGCAGCTTTCATGCAGCTGATGAACGATATATTTCGGCCCTATCTTGATCAATGGGTCGTGGTGTTCATTGATGACATCTTGATTTATTCTAAGAGTGGAGGAGCATGTTGAACATTTGAGGATGACATTGCAACTATTGAGAGATCATCAGTTATATGTCAAGTTTAGTAAGTGTGATTTCTGGCTGCAAGAGGTGTCCTTTCTAAGGCATATCATCACAAAAGAAGGTGTTTCTGTTGATCCTTCAAAGGTAGAGGCAGTAAAGAATTGGGATAAGCCTACTAATGTGACTGAAGTAAGGATTTTCCTAGGCTTAGCAAGTTACTATCGAAGGTTTATTCAAGATTTCTCCAAGATTGCGGTACCTCTAACAAGATTAACCCGCAAGGAGATCAAATTTGATTGGTCAGGAGATTGCGAGCGAAGCTTTCAGACCTTGAAGGAATGTTTGACTACTGCACCTGTTTTGGCCTTACCTTCTAGAGAAGGAGGTTTTATTGTATACACTGATGCTTCAGGTATTGGTTTAGGGTGTGTACTCATGCAGCATGGGAAAGTGATAGCCTATTCTTTTAGGTAGTTGAGGAAGCATGAAGAGAATTATCATGTTCATGATTTGGAGCTAGCAGCAGTGGTGTTCGCCTTGAAGATATGGAGGCACTACTTGTATGGAGAGGCATTTACGGTGTTTTCAGATCATAAGAGTTTAAAATACTTGTTTTCTTAGAAGGAACCTAATATGAGGCAGCAAAGATGGCTGGAGTATCTGAAGGACTTCGATTTCTCCATTGAGTATCATCCTGGAAAAGGTAATGCTGTGGCAGATGCCTTAAGCCGCAAGCCTATAGCTAAGTTGTCAAGTCTCATGTTACAAGAATGGAGATTGCTGGAGCAGTTAGCTAATTTGGATCTTAATGTTGACAAGGATCGGATTATGATTGCTCAGATTCAACTTAAGCCCGAATTATTGATGGAAATCAAGTCTCTGCAAGATGATGACCCAGAGTTGGTAGAGATCAAGGGAAGCTTGAGTAACAGACCTGACTTCATGATGGCTGATGATGGAAGATTGTTATTTCAGGGAAGAACTTGTGTACCTGATGTAGCTGAGATAAAGAGTAAGATCCTCGAGGAAGCTCATAGATCTAGATACACCATTCATCCTGGATGTACTAAGATGTTTAAGGATTTGAAAAGATCTTTTTGGTGGCCGAATATGAAAAGGGAAGTTACGGACTTCGTAAGTAGATGTTTAGTTTGCCAGCAAGTCAAGGCCGAGCATTTCAGAAAAGTAGAGAAATTGAAACCCCTTGATATACCCCAATGGAAGTGGGAGAGCATTGGCATGGATTTCATTATGTGTCTACCTAGGACTCGTAGTGGATTGGATGCAACATGGGTGATTATCGACAGATTGACAAAATCTGCTCATTTCTTATCTATTAAGTCTAAATGGACAGTTGATGTATTGGCTGCTTTGTATATGAAAGAAGTGGTAAGACTACATGGTATACCAGTCAACATTGTGTATGATAGAGACCCCAGGTTCACTTCTCATTTTTGGAAAGGATTGCAAGAGTCCTTGGGAACTCGTCTAAATTTCAGTACTGCTTTCCATCCACAAACAGACGGACAGACTGAAAGGACCAATCAGATATTGAAAGATATGCTTAGAGCCTGCATGATTGACTTTGGAGGTAGTTGGAGTGATCACTTGGCATTGGTTGAATTCGCCAACAACACCAGTTACCAGGCCAGCATTCAGATGGCTCTATTTGAAGCTTTGCATGGTAGAAGCTGTCGATCCCCGTTATGTTGGGACGAGGTAGGTGAGAAGCAATGGCTTGGACCAGATCTCATTTCTGAATCGTCCAAGAACATCCGTATTATCAGAGATCGGTTGCATGTAGCACAATCAAGACAGAAGAGTTATGCCGACACCAGGAGGAGAGCTTTGGAATTTCAGGTTGGTGAGCATGTGTTTTTAAAGGTTTCTCCTATGAGAAGGATTCGAAGGTTTGGTATTCAGGGCAAACTAAGTCCAAGATACATTGGTCCATTCGAGATTCTGGAAAGAGTGGGGGAGGTTGCTTACCGTTTGGCACTACCACCTCAGTTATCTGGAGTACACAATATTTTCCATGTGTCTATGTTACGGAAATATGTGTATGATCTCACTCACATTATTCAGCATATGGACTTCGAATTG
The DNA here is from genome assembly GCA_022559845.1 of Amorphophallus konjac. Lineage (NCBI taxonomy): Eukaryota > Viridiplantae > Streptophyta > Magnoliopsida > Alismatales > Araceae > Amorphophallus > Amorphophallus konjac. Next base: position 174,732 of record JAHNEJ010002669.1, read on the forward strand.
AAGGAAGATCTGACTTATGAAGACCGATCAAGATTTTGGATCGGAAGCAACAACAACTCAAGAATCGTTCCATACCAATGGTTAAAGTGCAGTGGAGTCGGCGTGGAACTGAAGAAGCTACTTGAGAGTCAGAAGATACTGTGCGGATACAGTACCCTGACTTATTCTAGGTGAGCTGTCTCACTCCCTCTTTTTATTAAGTGCATAAAATTTGGAGGACCAAATTCCTTAAGTGGGGGAGGGTGTAATACCCCGATTTTTTGAGAAATTAATTAGAAATTTGAAATTAATTAGAAATTTATTAATTAGAAATTCTTTAATAAATAGAATAAGCTAAATTTCAACTATTTTATAAAAATCCAGAAAAATTATATTCTTGTAGAGGATAACACGTTTAACAAACTTCTCTTCTGTGACCAACCCAAATAAAATCTGTAAATAGGTCGAATTAGTGGTTTAAGCCCAAATTAAACACTTTGTTAACCATACCTTAAAATGCAAAATTCGAGCCCAATACTCCATCAAATGAGCCCAAACCGGTGGCAAATGAAAGGCCAGGATGAGAGGATCATTTCTCCTCTCTTAATCTCTAGAAACCCTAACCCTGGGAGGTGCAACCGGTGATGATTGGTTCACGTCCACAATTGCGGCGGCGTTCACATTGACTCGACTTGCGTCGACGAATACTCCGTGCATAGAACCCTATAGAAAGCGTGTGACCCATAAAAATGAAGCTCTCTAACCCTAGAATCATTTAGAACCAGTGGCGGCTGCAGAAGAGTTGGATCGAGGGAGATCTCCAGCGATTAGTGGCTGCGTGTACCGGCGTCTTGGGTTTTCTTTCTCCTTCCTTCTTCATCCGATTCAGGCAGGTGATAACAAGCCAAACCCTACAAATAATATATGGTTGGAAGCATCGTCATGTCAGCTTTTCATTGATGTTGAAAGCCCTAAATTTTATCAAGTGTTCTGTGAGAATTTTTGATTTTAGTGGAAGCATGTCAGAATTAGGGTTATAACTGTTCCCTTTCGATTAAGTAGTAATTTCAGGCTGTAAACAAAAAATTGATTCATGCATCTTGTAGCGTTTTTCATGCTCTTTCTGTTGATAGTAAAATTCCCAAATTCTATGCTTTATATCATGCGAATTTCATGTTTTAGTTTAACCCTAGAAACCTCGCCGGAGTCGGGCAAGGTGAAAGGGGCAGCGACCTGTCTGGACTTGTGCGGCCACACGACAGACCGCACATCCAAGATAGGCGGCCTATTGATGATTGTTTATATGTTTCTATCTCTGATCGTTTCCTTGGAATGTGCGGCCGAATCCTAACCGCATGTCTGTCCTGCGGCCAGTTCCAGACCGCACATCCCTCCCAGCGGCACCCTACCGACCGTCCATCTCCTGCAGGCCTTCGGACCTGAGGGGGCATGAGCGGCCTGTATGTGACCGTCTATTGGAATGTAAGGTCCAGAACCGACCGCACATCTATAACAGAATAGATTAATTATCATTACAGCATGTTATGTTAGTGGTAAATGGCATGTTAGCAACACACCTAATAAACTGTAATTCATGACAGTAAATAATTCTTGCTGATTTATTTAATTTGAGCTTGATCTTGATTCATCTTTCCAATGAATGGCAATCTTAATTGTGAATCATTTATAATTGAATGGCTATTAGGTTTACACTTGTTTTAACCTTAGACCTGAACCGTTAATCTTGAACCATTATTATCCCCTAGAATTGAACTGGACTCAATTGAACTGCTGTGTTATGACCATTCAATTAATGAGCGGCTCTGTTAGGACCGCATATCCTGACCTCGATTTTATAAACTTCTGGCCTTGTGCTGCCAAATTCTTACCGTTCAGGCTGAAGAGCGGCCCTTAATCAGCCGTTCAACCCAGCCCAGTTCCTGTACAGTGCGGCCCCGAGTCGACCGCACAAGTGCTTGAGCGGTCCAGTAGTGACCGTATATCATCCGGAGACTAGTTTTCTCCGTGTTTTATGGTTTTGAATCCAAGAACATGATGTTTCTTGATAACTTGAACTCCTAGATAGAAATTATGGACAGTATCTCTTCAACTTAGCCTTGCGATGTTTCGAGGTAAGTTTATACTTGATTATAATTGGCCATTTAACTTGATTAAAGTCTAGACGGAACTTGGGATCTTGGATCCAATAAATCAATGCCAACGCATCACAAGGGCCTGGTCTGGTCCTGGGGAGAGCGCCCGAAAAGTACTTGTGCCCATGGGAGTTTGTAATGACATGGTGAGGTATTGCACCGAGTGCATGACTAGCGTAATATCTATGACGATGAATCTCTTAATCTCTTACTTGAATCGTGTTCGACTTGGTTATATTCTTGCTTATTGGCTAATTTCCTACAATTTTCTATTATTTATATTATTCATAACTTACAATTCTTGTTGTTATATCATCCTGCCATATTGTTATTCCATTTCGTTCTTTAGCACTTCTTTATGTTGTTTCATCCGATCGCCATTTCTTTTCTTTCCGTTTGATACAAACATGTAATTAATTGGTTAATTACTTACACTTGCCTGTTGTTACCTACTGAGCATTCGCTCATATAGTTATTTTCCCCTTTTTCCAGGCAGCTCAGGTGAAGATTCACATATGGATGAGAATGGGCCAGAGTGATGACTTGGAGTGTATTAGTTGTTAGATATGTTGAGATTGTTATAGTTATTTTACATCTAGCTATGCCTTAGAGCTTGTTTTAGTTATTGTAACGGAGTCAAGTAGAGGTTGTGCTTGATTATGTTTAAGCCGGTTTGATGGTTACTGTAATAGATTTGGAGTTATTTCTGTTAATGGCGTTATGTTAATTCTTAGCTTAGCTTGTTATCTTTACTAGCGTTTTCTACTGTCGGTCCCGATATTCTACGTCGGGACGTGGCAATCGAGGATCCAACAGACAAGGCAGAGTAGGCATGGCCAAAGTCGGGACACTCTCCATAGAGTTCCTTCATTCGGTCAAATCTGGTGACATCTATCCGAATAGTGGAAAGAAGGGAGACCCTTCGACTCAAGGCGTCGGCTACCTTATTCTCTTTTCCAGCCTTATGTTTTAGGACAAAGGTGAAGGACTGGAGGAATTCTACCCACCGACCATGCCTAGGGTTTAAGCCCTTCTAAGAGCTAAGGAATTTCAAAACCTCGTGGTCCGAATATAAGACAAACTCTTGTGGTAAGAGATAATGCCTCCAGTGTTTGAGAGCTTGGACCACGGCATAGAACTCCTTATCATAGGTGGAGTAGCGAAGCTTTGCATCAGAAAGCTTCTCACTGAAGTAAGCCACATGGTGACTTTCCTGGCTAAACACTCCTCCTATTCCTACGCCAGATGCATCATAGGATATTTCAAAGACTTTAGAAAAGTCTGGCAGGCGGAGGACAGGGGCTTTGGTCATAAGCTCCTTTACGGCAAGAAAAGCTTGGGAGGCGACTTTGGTCCACTCAAAACTCCCTTTACAGATGCAGTCCGTAATGGGTGCCATAATGGTGCTAAATCCCTGAATGAAGCGTCTGTAGAAAGTGGCTAGCCCATGGAAACTACGAACGTCATGGACGTTCTAGGGCTCGGGCCAGTCTACTAAGGCTCGGACCTTGGATTGGTCCACATACTCTCTTTGACTAGATACCACAAACCCGAGGAAAGTGACCCGGTATGTGATGAATTCACATTTTTTGAGGTTGGCAAACAGGGTTTCTCTCCTCAAAGTCTCGCAAACTTCTCTCAAATGGTGGATGTGGTCCTGAGGGTTGTGGCTATAGATGAGAATGTCATCGAAGTAGACGACAACAAAGCGACCGATGAGAGGGCGAAGGACTTCCGTCATAAGCCGCATGAATGTGCTGGGGGCATTGGATAGCCCAAATGGCATGACGAGCCACTCATACAGACCTTCTTTTGTTTTGAAGGCTGTCTTCCATTCATCCCCTGGTCGGATTCGGACCTGGTGGTAGCCACTTTTCAAGTCAATCTTAGAAAAGATGGTGGCTCCACTCATCATGTCAAGCATGTCATCTAGATGGGGAATTGGAAATCTATACTTGACAGTAATTTTGTTGATGGTGCGGCTGTCAACACACATCCGCCAGGTGCCATCTTTCTTAGGTGTGAGCAAGGCAGGAATAGCACATGGGCTCTTGCTCACCCTGAGGAAACCCTTTTGAATAAGGTCCTTGATAATTCTTTGGAGCTCAGCATGCTCCTTGGGGTTCAGTCTGTAATGGGAAAGGTTGGGTAGGGTGGACCCGGGGACAAGGTCAATGGCGTGTTGTACATCACGCATGGGAGGGAGTCTAGAGGGCAAGTCCTCAGGGAAGATGTCTTGGAAGTCTTGTAGGATTGCCTGGACTTCAGGTGGGACTGAGACTTGGGACTCCTCGAGTGTGATAGTGACTACAACAGCCCAAACAAGGGCACCCTCAGTAACCTCTCTGTTCAGCTCTCGGACACTTATGAAGTTAAGGCGCCTAACTAGGTCGTTACCAACCTTAGAGGCCTTAGGAATGGGTGTGGTAGGTGCTGAAGAAGAGGGAATGGGAAGCTTCCCTTCAGTGGGAGTTCGAGGACTCTCTTGAACCTTGGGGGTTCCAGTAGGGGTGGAAGCGGAACTCTTTCGCGGAGTCACCTTAGGGGGTGCCGGGTACAATTGAATCTTCTTCCCATTGTGGGAGAAGGAACACTGGTTGGATCGACCAAATGTAGTAAGGTCTACATCATACATCCATGGTCGTCCTAGAATGATGCTACCGACCTTCATAGGCACTATATCGCATAAGATCTGTCTTTGGTAGGATTAGAATTGAATGGGAATGACACATGTAGTGGTGACTAGGATAGAAGTGTCGTCAACCCAAGCCACGTTGTATGGCCTAGGATGGGGATGGGTAAGTAGACCTAGATGGGAGACAAAGTCTGAAGAGACTGCATTGATACAGCTCCCGTTGTCAAAGATCACCTTGCAGGGTTGAGACTTTACCATGATGTAGGTTTGGAAGATGGAGGTTCGACGCCAGTCGTCCTCCTGGGAGTGTGTTAAGATGCAACGAACTACACCTAATCTTCCCTGGCTTGAACTCTCGATAATATCTCCCACTCGCATGTACTCGACATGCGTTCCATCATACCCTACATCCATTTCCTCAAACTGGGCGATGAGGTCAGGATCGGCCTCATACCTCTCAATGGCTTCTCCTTCCTGAGGTGGAAGCTCCACAGGCTGGGGGTCGGTGATGACTAAGGCTCGGGTGGGGCAATTGGTTGCAACATGCCCTAGGTTATGACACCTAAAGCAGCGAATTCCCAAGACAGGGACTGGTTGGGAGGTGCTAGGGATGACTCCCTTTCCCTTGTCATCCCTCCAATCAGTTGGCGGAGTGTACTCCAGCCTGGGCACAGTAGTGGGTGCAGGTAAAGGGTTCCTTATGATAGGAACAGTAGGGGCAACGGCCCGAAGTGGGGTAGCAGTAGGGACGTAGGGAGTGGAGGGGCTAGCTCTCTCAGTGTAGCAGACTATGGGGTTTTGGGGTTCAGGCTGGCGGTAGGTGGAAACCTGAGGTGGCACCACCCTTTGAAACCGCTCAACATCTCGAGCAACCTGGTAAGCATGCTCGAGGGTGTTAACCTCCCGCAAGAATAGCTCCCGCTGAATACTCTCATGTAGACCAGCCCTAAATCGCGAGAGGGTGACAGAGGCATCCTCCATGACTCAACTCCGAAGGAAGTATTCATCAAATTTGGCGATGTACTCGTCCACAGACTTTTCATCTTGGGTGAGTTTCTACCATTGGTCTAAAAGACGCTGATGGTAGGAGGGTGGAAGATACTTCTCCCTCAGTTTCTCCTTCATTTCTTCTCACGTGCTTATGGGCTCCTCTCGTCTCCTTGCTAAGAGATTTTCAATGTTGCACCAGTAGGTCTTGGCTTGACCTAGGAGTTTCATCTTGGCAAACCTCACCCTTGTGGCAGGGGTCATGCGGTGATGCCAGCCAAAGTATTGGTCCGTCCCGATTTCCCAATCAAGATACATAGCAGGATTTAGGGACCCATCAAAATCGGGAGCATCTATTTTGACGTTCCGGAGGATGATATCCTCATCATCGTGGTCTCTCCCTCGAGACGCACGATCCTCTTGCTCTCTACCTTGAGGAGCCTGATTCTGGCGGGCTTGGTCTCTCTCTTCCCTAGGGTTGGCTACGGGATCGCCGCGGCCATTCAACGTCCCTTCCTCTTTCCTCACGTGATCCTCTAAGGCTCGGATCCTCTCACCTAGCTCCGCTCGCAATTGGCCTATAGATCTTTCAATTTGGGCCATAAGATGTTGTTCGAGCTGGGCTAACATGGCATCCATGCTATCCTAATTCATGGGTGGTTGTAAGGTTAAACTGCGCTCTAGACGGCCTGATGAATTCCTAGACCAACGTGACATGCATGAGCTCGGACCTAAATAATGCAATCCTGGGATCGAAAATTAGCAAGGTGTAGACCCAATTTGTTGGCTAATATTGCAAAGGGTCAATTCCTTTTGCGAAGGGACCGGTCACGGAGAGTTGCTCGCCCGTAGGCGAAGAAGTTGTAAAATTACCTCCTGATAATTATGGTGCCCTAATGCGGCAGTTCTAGGGCTTAAAGGATGGGTACATACAAGCTCTCTCTCTCCGTCCACAGCGATGCACTCAAAAGATAGGCTGCATGGATCATGCTCTCTCTCTCTCTCTTCATCGCGTGGCAATTAAAAAGATACTAAATAAGCAAGTGATTGGAGCACGTACCTAGCTAGACTGAAAATTCCAGCTCCGACCGGAGACGAGGGCGAGCGGGGATGTGCGTGCCCGCACGGTGTCGATGAAGCTTGGGCAGTTACAATAAATTCACTCCACACAGGGAGGGTGCAATTATTACAAAACTGCTTAATTTAAATTTTTTCGCGCAGGGGAACAAATTAATTCAATTTCTCCGCGCAGGGAGACTTAGGGGCACTCACACTCCATAAATTATGGATCGTCTGTCAACGACCAGGTGACCCGGGTGCTACTCAGGCCGCCGAAGTGGATTCGGGTGCCACTTCCTTCAATTGGTATATATATATAACATGCTTCGTCGAATGCCAAGCAGAGGCATGGCCAACGTGGCTCACGTAGGCGCGGTGGAAGTTGCCAAGGCAGCTGACTGGCAGATGCGCAGTCAACAAGAGGAGGCACGAAGCCTTCACGCGAGCCTTGGGTGGTCAAAAGAAATGGCACGGGCGACGAGGCTTCACATGCATGTCTCACGCAACAAAGGTCTTCACATACAGCTGGCGGGTGGGGCACCGGTCAACGCGTGAAGCACGCAAGCGACTGCGGCCTTCCAACGCGGGTGATGGTGCTGGCGCGCTAGCGAACGTGGCAGTGGTGGGTGCAAGCCCCGGGCGGGGCAGGCGCACATGCGAGCGTGGGTGTCGAGGGGCTGCGGCCCCGTGGCAGGCGGCCATGGAGGCACGTGCGGTGGCGGGCGCAGACGGGCGCACGGGGCTCGGGCTGCGGGACGCGGACCCGGGCACGGGCGGGTGCTGTCGAGGGGGCGGGCGCGTGCGTAAGAGGCGGTTCGAGCCGGCGGCGGGCAGTGCGCGGTGGCACGGTGGCAGGACGGAGTCGGTCGTTGCGGCCACTGCGTTTTCAAATGCGGGCACGGGGGACGATGCCCTGCCCGCGAATACTTTTTTTTTTTCAATTTCTGTATTCCTCTCCCCTCTCTCTCTCTTTCTCTCTCTTTCTCTCACAGCCGAGAGATAGAACTTCTGCTCTCACATTTCTCTCGTTTTTTGTTTTTTTTCACTTCAGGCAACAGAAAGAAAGGAGGGGAGACGATGCGGGCGTTGGGGTTGACGGTGGCGCCGTTATTCGGCTCTGATACCAAATTTGACGCGGCGGTGACGTGGAAAAATGGATCGACGGCACTCCGACAGCACAGATGGGACGGATAACACTGCCTCGCGCAGCTCGGCCTAACACCGGACGATCTCTCACCGGGCGACACTCTAATCTCACAAAGAGAAGGAGGGAAGGGAAAACACAAAGGGGCTATGCACCTTATGTGGGTTTCAAAGCTTCATTCATTCATATATGAAAACACACACCTTAGCCCCCCTTTATATAGGGAAGGCTATTACAACCATACCTTCCATCTTTCACTAATAGCATTTATACCCTAGCCTAATAAAATAAAACTCACCAACCTTCTTTTGACTTTGACATAATAAAATAAAATACTTTGACTTGGGTAAAAATAAAATAAGATACGGTGGTTTAATAATACAAATACCACCGTACACACAAATACACAAATACGTATAAATACGTACTCAGGACGTCGAGTCTTCAAGTGAGTCTCCGAGCCACAAGCTCGGTGCGGTCGGGGTGATACGACGTCAGCTCCGAGTAGTGGGCCCGGTATCCCCACCACTTGGCCCCCCCATTGAGGTTCCATAAGCCAAGTTGACGAGCCTGGACGCCGTCGTCAATGTGGCCGCATATTGGATTAACACGATCTGATGGGAATCCGTGTTCAACTTGGCTAATGGGCCTGCGTAAAAGGGGTTTACGAGGGATTAGGCTGGGGGGCTTGATCACGGTCCTTGATGTGGCCGTGTTCACTTGTACGTGGTCTCCACAATGGCCACGTCTTGGTCTCAATTTTTGGGTAGGGTGCATCCGTTGTGGCAGGTCTGGGCAGAGTGCTTTCATCAGGGCGGCATTTAGGTGGAGTGCTTTCATCGAGGCGGCGTCTAGGCAACACGCGTTCATCATGGCAGCAGACTTGATGCTTCATCTTGCATCAAGATGTGAAATGAACCCATTGTCTAGGTAGCTACAATTTAGTCATAGCGTCTGGGTAGGGCACATTTATCGAGGTAGGGGATTGATACTTCATCTTGCACCAAGACTCATGAAGTATGTCCGTCATCTGGGTAACCGCACTCAGTGCACACTCACGGAGTGACACCTGAGCGGGGCACTTTCGGCAAAGCAGCATCAGAGTAGGGCACGCTCATCAAGGTAGGGGCTTAATGCTTCAACTTGCATCAAGACTCATGAACATACCCTCGTTTGTGGTGGTTTGTGTCTTAGCAAAACGCCGTATGAGGAACAATCATGCGACATGCCCTCGGCGTGTACTTAGCCGACAAAAAACCAACCAACAAATTCTTTCGAGAGCCGCTTGTAGCCTCCAGGGGTGAGCTCTGTGTTATTCTTCTTCTTCTTTTGTCCAGGACTTTTGCCGAGGTCCTTTCTTCTTCCATGGCGCCCCCAGTAGTCCCAGGCTCTGTCCATGCTCGGCGCGTACTGATAAAGGGGAGCCCGCAGTTTTCTTTACCCAGGAGGAGATTTCGGTGTCCCTGGATCCCCTAGCCTTCTCTTTAGTTGCTCGTACGCCTCAGGGCAGGCCTCCCTTCTCCGACATCAGAGCCCATTTGAACGGTAGATGCAGATTCAAGGATGACTTCATGATTAGCGCCCTGGACAAAAGACATCTTTTCTTAAGATTTCGGAACTATGAGGATTACCTTTCTCTGTTGTTGAAGGAGACGTTGTTTGTTCATGGACGGCTATTCCGCTTCTTCAAATGGACAATGGATTTTTCGCCATCAACGGATTCGCCAATCCTTCCGGTATGGATTTCTTTCCCAGGTCTTCCGGTGAATTTCTACATTGAGCATTTGATTCGATCTATAGCTGGTAATGTGGGTCGGGTCTTGAAAGTTGATCCTTGTACTCTGAAGCTGTCTCAAACGACTGCTGCCCGGGCCTGCATAGAGTTGGATATATCCAAACCCCGCCCACCCCGAGTCTGGATTGGATGCCCAGGTGGTGGTGCCTGGCAGGATGTTGTTTATCCGGACCTGCCTTCCTATTGTTCTGCTTGTTCTCGTATTGGACATATGGTGGCTGATTGTAAGGGCTTCAGAAATCCTACTGTATCAGTGAAGCCTGCTCCGACTATAGCTGAATCAAAAGGTAAAGCTAAATGGCAACCAGTTAACAACCAGAAGACTTCAGTTGCAGTTAATATAAATGCTCCCCATGTTCCTGATGTTAATGTAGTTCTCACTTTGAAAGATTCAGTTGAAGAAGATACTATTGTTCCCCAAGCTAGGGATGTTAATGACTTACCTTTTCAGCCTAACTGTACTGAATTGACCTCTACCAGGAACTTAATAATTGGTGAATGTTCCAATCAGAATTCTGCTTTGATTGCTTCCTGTCGAGTAACTCCACCCATTGTTAATGAATTGGAACCAGGGGATCCTGAAAAAATGACCAACCAGCTAGTGACTGAGCCTGACATCGAGCCAGCATCAACTGATTTAGACTCTGCTCCTTATCCCCCCGAGACAGCACAACATGACTATACCCAAGCTCCCCAACTTGCTGAATTGGTCTGTCCTCCTCTGGAGCTCCCTTCAAACCAAAATGTTATTTGTGATTCTGTCCCCGGTCCTGCTTACCCAGGCCATGCTGCTCCTACTGTTCTGCAAGAGAAAATCCCTCAATTGGCTGAAGAGGTTTATTCAAAAAGACAAGAAATAGCCATCCAAGCGGAAGCTCAAAATGCTATGGTTTTGCATCATGAACGCTCAGGTGTAACCACCAGATCAATGTTAAGGACTGGTTCCACAGGAAATATCCCTGATTCCACACATTTATCATGAACTGCATCATCTGGAATATCAGAGGAATAGGGAATGATGTATCTATTGGCAGAGTTAAATTTCTTATTAGAACACATCATCTCGATTATATTGTGCTCTTGGAACCAAAGATACATATTGGAAAAATGGATAACATATGTAGACGTCTGGGCATGGATAAAGCAGTTGCTAATACTGATGGGAAAGCCCATATCTGGGTTCTCTGGAGAGACAATTTGAATTTTTCAGTTGTTTGTAGGGATGAGCAACAGATCACAGTCTTGCACACTAATGCTAATTATTCGGATTTCTATTCAACTTTTGTACATGCCAAATGCAATGCCAATGAAAGGCAATCCCTGTGGACATCTTTATTAACCATTCAATCTAGGATATCAGGACCTTGGATTGTAGCTGGGGATTTCAATTGCATTACTAATGTGGATGAAAAGCTAGGAGGCAACTCTCCAAACCTTTCTGCTATGACAGATTTCAAAAACTGTTTATCTGATTGTGCTTTATTAGATGGTGGTTACATTGGCTCAAAATATACCTGGCACAATAATCAATCTGGAAGCAGAGGAATCTGGGCCAGATTGGATAGGGTTCTCATTAACACAGATTGGCTTACTGCTATGCCCATATCTATTGAGCATCTATCCAGGGAGGCTTCTGACCATGCCCCACTGCTTGTGAAATTGCTGTCCCATGATCGAAGATTCAACAGGTTTTGTTTTCAGAAAATGTGGATTTTGCATGAGAATTATTTTGATAGTGTTCAGGCTTGCTGGTTATGAAGCCCAGTTGCTTCTTCTCCTATGCATTGTTTGTATCTCAAACTGAATTCTTTGAAAAGGATGCTGCGGAGTTGGAATAAACAAACATTTGGCAATGTTCATTTAAATTTATCTAATGCTGAGGATGCTGTTTTCCAAGCTGAGCATCCCTATGATGTGCAGCCAAGTAATGCTAACCTGATAGTTTTAGAAGAAGCAAAAACAAAATTATCAGAAAGACTGCTACAGCAGGAGTACTTTTGGAGACAAAAATCTGGTATTAGATGGCTGCTGGAGGGGGACAGAAACACTAAGTTTTTCCATATGTCTACTTTGGCTAAGAGAAGGAAACATAAGATACATTCTCTGAAAGACCATGCTGGTAATTTGTCTTCTGATCATGAGGACATGAAAAAAATAGCTGTTTCCCATTTTCAGCAGGCTTTTTCCTCTCAAGATCACCTCATTGAAAATTCTTTCCTGAATTGCATTCCCTGCTTATTATATCAGGAGGACAATGACTGCTTGTGTGCTCCTCCTACCGAAGCTGAAATCAAAGAAGCAGTTTTCAATCTCTCAGCTGACAGTGCACCTGGACCCGATGGGTTTTCTGGTACTTTTTTCCACAAAACTTGGGACATAATTGCGCCACTGGTAATTAGTGCTGTGCAAGAAGCTTTCTCTTCCAGGGCTCCTCTTCCCAGATATGTAACTTCTACATTGGTTGCCCTTATCCCAAAAAATTTAAATGCTGTGGAAATTTCTGATTACAGGCCTATTAGTCTTTGTAACTTCTTCTACAAGATTATTTCCTCTATAATCAATAGAAGATTGGCATTAATCCTGCCCAAAATTATTTCACCTGAGCAATCAGCTTTTGTTAAGGGGAGAAAGATTATTGAAAATATAGCTCTTGCTCAAGAGCTATCTCAAGAACTGGGCAGAAAAACAAGAGGATCGAATGTAATGTTTACACTTGATATGGCAAAAGCCTATGACAGGCTAGAATGGGATTTCCTTTTTTCAGTTATGCTCAGGTTTGGTTTTAGCAATAAATTCATTTGCCTTATTGAAAGAATGATCAATAACTGCTGGTTCTCAATTTTGTTGAATGGAGACACTGCTGGATTTTTTAAATCCACTAGAGGCATCCGTCAAGGTGACCCAATTGCACCTTCCTTATTTGTCATAGCGGAAGAAGCCTTGAGTAGAACTCTTAGAGAAGCTTTCAACAATGGTCGGGTAGAATGGTTTGCAGGGTTTCAGAGATGTCCAAAAATTTCCCATTTACTATTTGCAGATGATACTTTAATTCTCAGCAAAGCCTCTTCTTCTTCAATCAGAAATCTCCTCAGTATTCTCCATTTGTATGAGCAAGCATCAGGGCAGCTAATCAATGTCAGTAAAAGTGGATTTCTCATTCATCCGAGGCAACCTTCATCAGTTACACAGAGAATTCAGAGACTCACAGGATTCACAAAACTATCCTTTCCTCATAAATATCTCGGTCTGCCTTTAGTGATTGGTAGAACAAAAAAGATCTATTTTGCAGGGATTGTCAATTCCATACACAAGAGAGTTGCAGGGTGGAAGGTAAATCTTTTATCTCAAGGGGCCAGATTAGTCCTTATTAAACATGTGCTTACTTCCTTGCCTATTTACTCCCTATCTTCCACTCCTCTGCACTGTGGCACACATAAGCTGATTGAACAGGCCTTTGCAAATTTTTTTTGGGGGTCTTCTTCCTATGGCAACAAGAGACATTGGAAGTCTTGGCAGGTATTATGTAGGCCTCAGTCAGTAGGGGGTCTTGGCATTAAGTCCCTTAGAAATATGGAAACTGCACTGCGGGTTAAAATGCTTTGGAATGCACTTCACAGTGAGTCATTATGGGCTTCTTACTTTAGAGCAAAATATATGCATCAAAAACATATCCGAGATGTTAACTTCAGGAATATGAAAGGTTTTACTAGAAGAAGTTGGTTGAAGGCCAAGGATTACATAACTCAATTTAAGAAGGTTATCATTGGAAATGGGGAAAACACTAGCTTCTGGTTTGACAATTGGATGGGCCAACACTGTTTAAGTGATTTTATATCTGATGATCAGATCCCCAACCTGAAAGTAACAGTCAAAGATGTTATACTGAATCCTTCAGCTGAAGAATCTGCTCTCATACATGCATTACTGCCAAATAGAATTCAGAACGCCATCAGCTCTGTTACTTTGACCCAGGAAGTGGACCTGGGTGTTTGGAGCCTCTCCTCCTCTGGTCAGTGTTCAGTGGCATCCACTAATGGTTATATTGTTAATAATCAGTCAACTGCTGTTATCTCATGGAGTCGACTGTGGTCTAATTGGGTTCCCATTAAAATCTCCATTCATTTATGGAAGATTATGAATAATTGTCTGCCGACTGATGCTAATATACAAAGAGCTGGTATTGTTTTATGCTCCAAATGTTGCTGCTGCAGAATCTCGCAGGTTGAAGACATCAATCACTTATTTATTCACAGTGATATTGCAGTCTCTGTTTGGACTTCACTCAAAGCAGCTGGTTTATTTTTTCAAGGGCGCACCATTAAGGAATTCATTCTAAATTCCATCTGTACTGCTCAGCCAGGCTCAGCTTTTGCAGTCCTCACCCTTGCCTCCATCGGATATGGGATGTGGAAAATCTGGAAAGCCAGGAATAATGTTAAACTTGAAGGAAGAATGTTTTCCAAAAACAGTTGTATACATCAACTTCTTTTCCAGATTAAGAGGCTTTGTTCGGCTGCTCCTCTCAAAGAATATAAATCTAATTTCAGGAATACCTTGGATCAGTGGGGCATACCTTATAAAACTGCTTGTAAAAGCCAGGTGAAATTAGTAAGATGGATATGTCCCCCTTGGCCATTTCTTAAACTTAATACAGATGGTGCATGTAAGATTTCTACAGTCACTGGAGGAGGAGGAATTATCAGGGATCATAGAGGGAAAATTATTCTTGCATTCTCTCATTTCTATGGCCACTCAAATAGCTTAATTGCAGAAGCTCGAGCTCTCCTGGATGGCATTAAATACTTGAAGACAGTGAATGCAAATCCAACTCTGATTGAATGTGATTCACTCACCCTTGTTAGGATTATCAATAAAGAAATATGTTGTCCTTGGTCCATTCTAAGCTATGCCAGGGCTATCTGGAGCATCACATCACAGCAAGACAAGATCTCTCACATCTTCAGAGAAGCCAACACTGTTTCTGATTTACTTGCATCTTTAGCATGCTCCAATAAATGTAATTCTTTCTATTCTAACAGTGAGCTGCCTTCCATTATAAAAGGTGCTGCTCGACTGGACTATCTAGGCTTGCCTAGTATCAGATTGATGTAATTCTTTTTATCTCTTATGAAATAAAATAGCCTCCTAGTGGTCCAATGGTGGAGTGGCTTCTCCTAACCTCTGGTAAGGGGTGCACTCTCCCACTGAGCCCTAGGTTAGGTTTTTCTATTATAGGCAAAGGGTGGCTGGGTTTGAGGTTCCCCCCTTAAAGGGGTATGTTTAGGGGGGTCGGGGTATCCTTCTACGTAAAGAGGGGGGGGGGTGAGAGAGCAAGGTTGCCCGCGTAAAGGGGGTGGTTTAGGGGGGCTAAGGCACTTTCCCGCGTAAAGGGGGGGGGGGGTTTATGTGGGCTAATTGAAGAGAGAGAAAAGGGGCGCTGGGTCTTAGGTGGGCTGGTGGGTTTGCCCCTGTAAAGGGGGGTTTACGGGGGGAAGTTCAAGAGAGAGAATATGGTTTACGAGGGCTGGGTTTAGGCGGGATAGATGAGGAGAGAGAGGGCACAAGTGGGTAGGGTTTACGTGGGCTAGGAGAAGAGAGAGAGGGTGGCGCCCCAAGTGTGGTTTGGCCCCCCTAAAGGGGGGGGGGTTTATGGGGGTAAATGCAAAAGAGAGAGAAAGGTGGGTCCTATTATGTTTTGGCCCTCCTAAAGGGGTGGTTTACGAGGGCAACTGCAAAAGAGAGAGAAAGGTGGGCCTCATTGTATTTTGGCCCTCCTAAAGGGGGGGGGGTTTATGGGGGAAAATGTAAAAGAGAGAGAAAGGTGGGCCCCATTGTGTTTTGGCCCTCCTAAAGGGGGGAGTTTACGGGGGCAATGATGGTTTTCTCTCTCTTTTCTTTTATTTATTTTTTTTATTTTTATGTGAGCCCACGTTTAGGTGGGCCAGGTTGAGTTGGGCTTAGGTGGGGGAGTGCTGAGGTGTGGGTCCCGCCTGAGGATTTAGGCAGGCTGGATGAAGAGAGAGAAGAGTGACCCTTGAATCTGGACTTGGGACAGGCGAGCCTGCTGCCTATCTGGGCTTCGTCTTTAACATGGTCGACCTAGAGGCCGCATTTTGAACTCGATCGTCGGGGTGCCTGCATTCAAGATGGTTGCGCCCTGATGGACGACTGTAACCTGGCCAGCACCTGTTAGTGATTTCGAAGTCCAAATGTGACTTGCCTATGGAGTCGCGGATGTCAAGCGGCTAGTGGAAGACGTGTTGGGAGTTGTTCCCTGCCTTTTTCATACACCGTATGACCCTATGGATGGTTGCGAGTCCCAAGTTGGCCCGGTAATTGGGATGTGTAACTGGGATGTCGACATGACGATGCCATTCGTCTGGTAGTCGAGGGTAGCTCCTACTTCTCCGCAGTATGCTGTGGGACACGGTAAGTTGTTTTGGGTCCTAGGTTGGCCCGGTTGTTGGAGTGTCAGTGGTGCGATACCGTATGTAGGGTATCTAAGGGTGGTCCCCGAATCTTTACAGAGTGTCGTTTGAGGCTGCAAGTTGTCTCGAATCTCGAGTCTGATCCAGCCTTCGAGAAGCTGGTTGGCATGGTGTCGTTTACTCGAGGGTGATCCCCGTTTGTTGTGTTATGCCATTTGACACGACGAAATAACATGGTTTCTGGGGGGCTCGACTTGGCCAGTAGAGTGCTTTTGGCATTTTGCCATTTTGCTCTTGTTTAGGGAATAATTCTCTGTACTTAAATCCCGATTGATTCCATAAAATAAGTAGGTGCCAATAATGGCATACCGAGAGACTGTGTTCAAGCAATCTCCCATGAAGGTAGTGGCTCGATCGACTGCATTTATGAAACACTATTTGATTGTTAAAATCTGCATCCATCTAAGTGGACACTAATTTGTAAATCGCGACTCTCTACCTGGATGTAATTTTATCGTAGCCCTATAACAGATCGCGTTCTGTTCTGAACACGCCCTTAACCCCTACCGCGATCAGCCCTGGGTTTCATAAAACGTGTCCGTGCGATTAACCGTGTTTTACTGAGTTTTACAAGCCCGAGATTAGCTATTTTGATGCGTTTTGACCTGTTTATAAGTCTGTACTCTCATGGATATTTGTGGAAATCAGAATTTACTTGACATCCTAAAGTTCTACATTTGGTCCATTTAATTGATATATTTCTTATTATAATCCTTGCATCGTAATAGTACCATTTGATATTCTGGAACATAACTTTCTTGATTTCATTGGCCATATCTATAATTTGAAAATTTGTCTAGCGACTATTAAGGGCTTTAGATCCGCATGACACTAATGCCAATTAGGACGGAATGTCCACTTATTCTAGCCTATGGAAAAATTCGGAGTGTATCGTTGCACCAAATTCTGATTATCAAGATTTAGGTAGACATTTCACCTATGTTTTGATAAACTTGATTCTGATATACTTGGCTCGGAAGGGGTAAATATGTTCATGAAATTCATTCTAGCATAATTATTTAGTAATTGATGTGGTTGGTAGTGAAGGTTATGATGTAATCTTGAGGAAGCTATTTGGGAATTAGGTTATGTACCCCATTTTAGTTTTGGAAGAGAATCTCATGTGATTTTGAAGGACAAATTTTCTAAGTGGGGGAGGGTGTAGCAACTCAGATCAAAATAAATAAATAAATAAATAAATAAATATAATCTCTTAAATAAAATAAGAATAAATTTAATATAATTGCAATGAGCTTAATAAAATTTACAATTATAAATTGGACTAATATTTAAAAACTTATTGAGCTTAAAAGATGTAATAAATTCTTAAAATTCGTAATGCCCTAAAATCCATGATTCTAACTAGGTAAAATGGGTTAAAACTCAAGCTAATGGGCCTAAGATTGAAACTAAATGCTAATCCACTTAGATAGAGTCATTCTCTAGTGAAACCCTAGCTTAATTAGGGTAAAATCTCGTGCTAAGTGGCCCCATATATAGAGAGAACTTGAAATTTTCAGAGTTGGAATTATATCTAGAATAATAGATCGAATTAGGACACTTTGGACCTTTAAACTCTATAAATAGTAGCCTAGATCATGCTAGCCAACCCTAATAGTTCGTGGCAGAGGCTAGAGGTAGTGCTAGGACATGCTAGGGCGTGGATTGTGGAGGAGGATCAAGGATTAGGCGTTTCGTGTTCTTCTTCCCTCTGTTTCCCTAATCCGATTCTAAGGTAGGTGTTCTCTCACGCTAAACACTAACTGATAAAGCAAATATGTTTAATTGCATGTCTAGTTTGATTCTATGCATGTTTCCCCAATTTTTATGATCTAATATGCATGTATTGAGTTCCGTGGACGAGGAATTGCCATTTACGTGTTTTCCCATCAGAACAACATTCTGTTTAGATCGCGGTGTTCATAGGGACCACGTTCTGAGAGCATCCACGTGATCAACCGTGATCACCCATTAAATTTAAATTTTTGATTTTTATGTTAAATCTTGTCTGAGTAAGAGGATGCTATTTTCAATGTCACATCTACTGTTCTGGATGCCATTTTAAATTGACGTCTTAACGGCTAACGCGATTTTAGTTAAATAAAATTTTGATCTAAGATTGCAACCTCTCAGCAGACCATGTCCTTTGGGATGCGCCGGTCAAGATAGCTACATTTATAAAATAACATCCCTACATCAAGATGTGATTTTCACTTAAATCTGAAATTTATTCTTTTAAACAATAAATTAACTATGAAAATATCATTAAATTTATTAATAATTAAATCTATATTATTATGGACTTTATCCAAATTCTTGTTTCGATTTTTCTCTCCCTTTTATGTTATGAAATCTCTCATAATCTTGTCTTACCTTCATGTTATTGCCCTTCTGGAAATTTAATTCTGCATGTCAAAAAGTATGAGATATTAACTAGTTCTTTAATAATCATTCCATGCTAACTCCTATTTTAATCTTTTTTATTATTTTAAAATCGGCATATTATGGTTTAACTATTATTTTATATCGAAGATCATGTCACTCCTGTGGCGTGTATCGACCGTTTACTCGATTTTTGGTTCTCGTAGTCTTTTTTATTTGTGAAGATAGAACCCTCCACCGGATATTCCTTCTGTCGGACTAGAACTTCTTCACTAAGACATCCGTAGGTCTCCATGATCTATAGTTTCTTACATGGACACCGAGTTGGTTGTACCTTAAAAACCCTGAAAACCGCTCAGAATCTTGTCTTACTGGCTTAAGATGTGATTCGATCGGCCTTTAGAACCACGAAACGATGTTCTATTTGGTTCTATTCAGTCTGTTCTGAACGTGGCGCACCGAGAGACTGTGTTCAAGCAACCTCCCATGAAGGTGGTGGCTCTATTGACCGTGTTTATGAAACCCTATTTGATTGTTAAAATTCGCATCCATCTGACTGGACGCCAATTTATCAATCGCAACTCTCTGCCAGGACACAATTTTATCGCAGCCCTATAACAGACCGCGTTTTGTTCTAAACATGCCCCTGACCCCGACCGCGATCAACGTTGGGTTTCATGAAACATGTCCGTGTGATTAACCGCATTTTATTGAGTTCTACAAGCGAGAGATTAGCTGTTTTGATGCATTTTGACCTATTTATAAGTCTGTACTCTAATGGATATGTGGAAATCAGAATTTACTTGACATCCTAAAGTTTCCATTCAATTGATATTTTTCTTATTATAATCCTTGCATCGTAATAGTACCATTTGATATTCTGGAACATAACTTCCTTGATTTCATTGGCCATATCTGTAATTTGAAACATTGTCTAGCGACTATTAAGGGCTTTGGGTCCGCACGACACTCAATGCCAATTAGGACGGAATGTCCACTTATTCTGGCCTATGGAAAAATTCTGGGTGTATGATTGTACCAACTTCTGATTATCAAGATTTAGGTAGACATTTCACCTATGTCCTGATAAATTTGATTCTGATATACTTGGCCCGAAAGGGATAAATATGTTCATCAAATTCATTCTAGCTTAATTATTTAGTAATTGATGTGTTTGGTCGTGAAGGTTATGATGCAATCTTGAGGAAGCTATTTGAGAATTAGGTTGTGTACCCCACTTAAGTTTTGGAAGAGAATCTCATGTGATTTTGACGGAGCAATTTTTTTTAAGTGGGGGAGAGTGTAGCAACCCAGATCAAAAGAAATAAATAAATAAATAAATATAATATCTTGAATAAAATAAGAATACATTTAATATAATTACAATGAGCTTAATAAAATTTACAATTATAAATTGGGCTAATATTTAAAAACTTATTGGGCTTAAAAGATGGAATAAATTCTTAAAATTTGTAATGCCCTACAATCTGTAATTCTAAAAGGGGTAAAATGGGTTAAGACTCAAGCTAATGGACATAAATTGAAACTAGACCCCAATCCACTTAGATAGAGTCATTCTCTAGTGAAACCCTTGTTTTATTAGGGTAAATCTCATGCTAGGTTGTCCCAGATATAGAGAGAACTTAAAATTTTCAAAGTAGGAATTATCTCTAGAATAATAGATCGAATTAGGACTCTTTGGACCTCTAAACTCTATAAATAGAACCCTAGATAGCTAGTGCTAGCCAAGGCTAATAGTTCGTGGCAGAGGCTGGAGGTAGTGCTAGGACATGCTAGGGCGTGGATCGAAGATTAGGCATTTCATGCTCTTCTTCCCTTTTCTTCCCTAATCTGATTCTAAGGTAGGTGTTCTTTTAGGCTAAACTCTAATTGATCAAGCATATAGGTTTACTTGCATGCCTAGTTTGATTGTATGCAAGTTTCCCCATTTTTTACGGTCTAACATGCAAGTATTTTGAGTTCCATGGGCGAGGTATCGCCATTAACGTGTTTTTCCATCGGAACGACTTTCTATTTGAGATCACGGTGTTCACAGGGACCGCATTCTGAAAGCATCCACACGATCAACTACGATAATCCTTTAAATTTTAATTTTTGATTTTTATGATAAACTACGTCTGAGTAAGAGGACGCTATTTTCAATATCACATCTACTGTTCTTGACGTCATTTTAAATTGACACCTTAACGGCTTACACTATTTCAATTAAATAAAATTTTGATCTAAGATCGTGGCCTCCGAGCAAACCGCATTCTTTGGGAACGCGCTGGTCAAGATAGCCGCATTTATAAAATAATGTCCCTACATAAAGACGTGATTTTCACTTAAATATGAAATTTATTCTTTTAAACAATAAATTAACCATGGAAATATCATTAAATTTATTAATAATTAAATCTATATTGTTGTGGACTTTATCTAAATTCTTGTCTCGATTTTTCTCTCCCTTTGATCTTATGAAATCTCTCATAATTTTGACTTACCTTCATGTTATTACCTTTCTAGAAATTTAATTCTGCATGTTAAAAAAATTTGAGATATTAACTGGTTCTTTAATAATTATTCCATGCTAGCCCCTATTTTAATCCTTTTTATTATTTTAAAATAGACATATTATGGTTTAACTATTATTTTATATTGAAGATTATGTCACTCCGGTGGCATGTATCTACTGTTTACTTGATTTCTGGTTCTCGCATAGCTCTTTTTCTTCGTAAAGTTAGAACCCTCTGCCGGATATTCTTTCCGTCAGACTAAAACTTCTTTACTAAGACCTCCGTAGGTCTCCATGAGCCATAGATTCTCACATGGACGCCAAGTTAGTTGTACCCTAAAAACTCTGGAAACCCCACAGAATCTTATCTTACTGGCTTAGGATGTGATTCGACTGGCCCTTGGAACCATAAAATGGGATTCTGTTTAGTTCTGTTTAGTCTATTCTGAACGCGACGTACCCAGACACTATGTTTATGCAATCTCCCTTGAAGGCGGTCGCTCGATCGACCATAGTTATGAAACCCTATTTGATTGTTAAAATCCGCATCCATCTGAGTGGATGCCAATTTGTAAATCACGACTCTCTGCTTGGACACAATTTTATCGTCGCCCTATAGCAGACCACATTCTGTTCTGAACGCGTCCTTGACCCCGACCACGATCAACCCTGGGTTTCATGAAACCTGTCCGTGCGGTTAACCACATTTTACTGAGTTCTACAAGCCTGAAATTAGCTGCTTTGATACGTTTTGACCTGTTTATAAGTAAGTACTCTCATGGATATCTCTAGAAATCAGAATTTACTTGACATCCTAAAGTTCTACATTTGGTCCCTTCAATTGATATTTTTCTTATTATAATCCTTGCATCATAATTGTCACGCCCCGAGCCTTTATTACAGCGGAAGACTAGCTCGAGGAACGTGAACAACCGACATGATAAGTCTCTTGCAAGCAAGAACGATCAGAGCGCAAGACAATCACACATAAAAATATAATTGCACAATAATTCATATATCTTTCTCTCATTAAGAATATCAAACGATAAAATCTTACTACATCTCTTCATTTCACCTTCTCCAATCCATTAGACTCAAGAAAAGGAAAATTACAAAGACTCGATCTAAACAAGATTGACTTCCTAAGTCTTCACTCTCATTTTGATACGACTTTCATTCACTCTCGGACCCGCTACTTGTATAACTCGAATCCGAATTCGAATCACTTCCATCTCCTAAAAAGATTGGAAAATAGGTAATGAGCACACTTGCCCAGTAGGTATCTTCACATCAACATGAAGGCACTATTAAAGTAATTAATGTCTTTAGCTCTAAAAAATAAGGTAAAATCATGCGAAATACGGAAAACCATAATAATAAGATACGATCAAGTTAAGATAGGAATGAGCATGTATGATCAAACAAGAATGTAACATAGCCTTTCATGCACAAGAATGTACTAGAAAGTCATGTAACAAGCAAGTAAGTACTCTTCGCTTAATAGCAAGTACTTCGTGAATTTCTGTGGAATATCATGTAACAAGCAAGAAAGTCATGTACATGTATATGTCGTGCCTGTGGATTTTCACTTATTTATAGAGAAAGTACTCCCAGCGCAATGCGACGCCAGTAGCATCATACCCCATGGTTTATAACAGTATGTTTCTGGCAATCAGTCGAGGGGACTAGCATAGAGCCCTTGAACACAATCAGTGCTCGATTGCATCTTCAACTATTAATCAAGCTACTTCCACGTTTCAAGCAATAAAATATGGCCAATCAATATAACAAATCCAATAAGTCCATGGTAACAATAATTCAATGAATGAATGCTTCGATTAAGAACATGAGAGATCAAGAATGACTTAAAACAATATTATGCTCATGGAACAGTTCGACAGCATAACAGTATATTCCTTATCTTCCATAATTTAAAATTAAGTATCTTGAGCAATATGACAAGTCCTAGACCATCAATAATCCATCTAGGAACTTTGGAATATCAACCCTTGGGTCAAACCTCGGGTTAAAGTACTCAGGAATTGGGCTGTCAAATAATGGGCCGCTACATGAACGTGACGGTCTAGTATTGGATCGTTAGAATGGGCTGAATCCAGAAAGAAGAAATTGGACTCAATAATGTGACGGTTGTATACTGGACCGTTAGATGTGCCTGACGGTTGAGTAATAGGCCGTTACATGGACAGAATTCAAAACTTCGGTAGTGATTTTCTAGACAATTGGGCTTTAATGGTACAACCAACTCGGCGTCCTAGTGGGAATCCTAGGCTCACGGAGAATTACGGAGGCCTTGAAACAAGATTTCCTTGTCTATTAGAAGAAATATCTAATAGAGAGGTCCTCAAGTTCACGAGTGTGTTCCTATAGTGCAAAAGTATAAGTAGTGTACTCATATCGGAGTATACGCCACGTACTTAAAGAAAATGACTCTATAGACGGGAAAGAATGTGTAACCATGTGAAACCATGATAACTCTGTCAATACAACCTTTAAATCATGGTTTTAATACAAAATTATAGAGTTTTGGCAAATGAAATTAACATATGCTTAAAATAACTCAAGGTGCTTATAATCATGCAATTACTATCCTGAATCAATAAATAGACTAATAGTCATGAAAACAGGTCAAAAACTTATATATCTAGGCTTTATTTATAAGCTAATGTTGACTGTTTTCGATTCTGTCTCGGGTTGACAGACATAGTATTCTGACGGTCTAATATGGGGGCGTCATAGTTCTGTGACGGTTTATCGTGGGGCCGTCAGAGGGTTGTGACGCTCTAATTCTGGTACGTCAGAGATTACAGAGAAACTTAAGTGTGACAAAAGGTCTGACGGTTTATCGTAAGGCTATTACAGTAATATGACGGTCTAATTATAATTCGTCAGAGCACTACTGACAGTAAAAGAACTAAGGTTTAAAACATCTCATGCATGAAGAATCAAAACAAATAACTACTCTAGTCATGATAAAACGAAGTAAAGGCCATCTAGATGCATAGGTTGCAGTGAATTAACAAGAGAATATCTTTTGTTTTTAATTTAGGCTAAAGATATGCATGTATGCATAGACCTACTAAAACATGAGATTTTTGGCTTATACTGCATGAAATCAAGTAAAATCAGAGGGCTTTTACTCCTATCATGATGTTCTTGCCATTCATGAGATAACCTACCTCTTTCCTGGGTTTTCAACTTCCAATTCGGGACTGCAAGACACGCCCTTGTTCTTCCCTTCCAATGAGTTTTCAGCAACTTCACGCCGTCCTAACTCCTCAATCTCTTAACCTAAAGATGTGAAATTTGGAGGGTATAAAGATGAAACTAACGGGAACAAAAGTTCTAAAGAACCAACTTCTAAATACCTCGTTTAGACGCCCTAATTTCTTGTTCTTCAGTGGATTTCTGCTCAGATTCCTGGGTCGCTATGGTTGAACCAGTAACTTTGGAAGCTTCTAACTCCTTGGGTACTTGATCTCCTAGCATGAAATTTTGAGGAAGATTAGTCCTATGTATAAGGAACAAAAACCTCTAAAAAACCTGCCTGAAATAATGTCGTTTTACCTTGATTCCACGCGAGTCAATGTAGGGGTCGCGCTTGTCAAAATTAGGTCCTATTTATAGGGTTTTACTAGGGTTTGAGGAATAGATCGATTCTAGAGTCCTTGTTAAAGCTTAGATCAACTTCAGAGAGTCCTTAACATGTTTACTAGTCCTCCCATCTCGATCCCTAAAGAATAGACTAGCAAAAATCAATCTTTTTGCTCTTTCTTCACTTCACAGAACTGACAGCTTGTAACGGTCGAGTCTTGGTGCGTCAGAGCATTGTGGCGGTCGTACGATAGACCATTAGACTTACTGTACACCGAATTCCAATTTAATTCAAACTCTTTAGTTGTATTATCCATGTAATTATGTATTTATCCCTATATTCTGAGGATAAATTTAATAACCTTCTAGAATATGGGCCAAACTTAATGGACTTGAAACTTAAATCCTTTGGGCTTTATTTATCAAAGCTGGATTAATATGTTAACATAATTGGGCCTTATAATTACTTTAAGCTTTATAAATTCTTAATAAAATCCAAAAATTATTTATATAAATTTTGGGGCACTACTCTCTCCCCCACTTAGAAGTATTTGGTCCCCAAATTCAATACATGGATTATATGATGAGTGTATTGACTGTTGAATAATTCTGGGAATCTTTTCCGCATGGCTTCTTCTGTTTCCCAAGTTGCCTCAGATGGCCATGATTTCTTCCATTGAATCTTGACCATAGGAATAGCTTTATTCCTTAGTTGACGCACTTCCCGTTCTAGAATCTTTATTGGTGTTTGCTCGTATGTCATATCCTTCTGAATCTCCAAGTTATCGTAAGTGATAACATGGTAAGGATCATATACATACTTTTTCAGCATAGAGACGTGAAATACATCATGGACTCCTGCTAATTATGGAGGTAAAGCCAATGTATAAGCCACTTCACCGACCCTTTCGAGAATTTTAAATAGGCCATTGAACCTTAGAATTAGCTTGCCTTTGATGCCAAATCTTCGAATACCACGACCCGGAGAAACCTTCAGATACACGTGATCTCCTACTTGAAACTCCAAGTCGCGCCTTCGATTATCAGGATAAGATTTTTGCCTATCTTGTGCCATCTGCAATCTTTCTCGGATGAGCTTAATTTTCTCTGAAGAATCCCTAGTAATGTCGGGGCCTAGAAATTGCCTTTCCCCTATTTCATTCCAACATATTGGTGATCTACAGCTTCTTCCATATAAAGCTTCAAAGGGTGCCATCTGTATGCTGGCCTGATAACTGTTATTATATGCGAATTCTACCAGAGGTAAGTGATCCTGCCAACTTCCTCCAAAATCAATAGCACAAACCCTGAGCATATCTTCTACTACCTGATTTGTTCTTTCAGTCTGACCATCAGTTTGTGGATGAAATGTTGTGCTAAAATTTAATCTAGCCCCTAGTGAATGTTGAAGACCCTTCCAGAACTGCGATGTGAATCTAGGATCTCTATCAGATATGATAGTGATAGGGACACCATGATGTTTAACAATTTCTTTTATGTATAATGCTGCTAGAATATCCGCAGACCATCGACTTTTGATTGGTATAAAATATGCAGATTTAGTCAATCGGTCTGTGATTACCTAGATACCGTCATGTCCACTCCTGGTCTTAGGTAAACTCATAATGAAATCCATTCCTATACTTTCCCACTTCCATGCTGGAATATCTAAGGGATGTAATTTACCTACGAGTCTAAAATGCTCTGCCTTTACTTGTTGATAAGTGAGACAATGGGACACGAAATCAACTATTTCCCTCTTCATATTGGGCCACCAGAAATTTTTTTTGAGATCCTGATACATTTTGGTACTACTAGGGTGAATGGTTGTTATACTCGGACTATTTCCCCAGCCAAATACCCAGAGATAGGGGTTCAGGTATTTCCTCGAACACCTTCAAGGCATGGGCTACCATGTTGTGCCACTGGTTTTGATGATGACAACCATGAGACGTGAATGTTGTATTCAACTCAAACTATTGAATTAAATCATGATTCAGTAACGCTTCCAATTGATTTCCTTTTGATGCAAGAAAGGAACAGGGTCGACGCTGGGAGTTCAAGGCGTCCACGCATCAGTTGAAGAGGGATTCACAGATTCACTTCACTGCATCAACTCCACGCTATTGCAGCGTCAACTCATCAGCATAAGGAGCAAAGGCATTCACAGACCTACTTCACTACGTCAACGCCACAGTAGAGCAGCGTCGACGCAGCAGTTAAAAAGGCAGTGTTAATGGTTCACTGGAATACCCCAGTGCGTCAACGCTACATAAGGATAGCATCGACGCAGCAGCTCATTCTGATGTGAAGTTGGCTCTGGGTCAGTTCAGTGGGTCGACGCAGCGACCCCATGCGTCAACTCATCCAGTCTTACATTCAAGCCATATGAGGCATCTCAAGGCTGCGTCAATCCTGGGGACTCAATGGGTTGACGCCATCTGAACTTCCTTCGAGATTAGTTGGGTGGACCCCAATCGTAGTGACGTCAAAGGCCACATCAGCCAAAAAGTGCTTAAGATCTCGTCTTTTCCCTCGCAATTCCAGAAGGCTCTACACGGAGCAATCAGGGGGCTAACCAGAATATCTGGTTGGGGCCCACTAGATGTATATATGCATGGATCTGGAAATGAGCGTGGGAATTGCCGAATTGCAGAAGGTGTTGGAGATTTCGAAGCTTGCTGCGGACAAGGCTGAGGAAGAAAAGCTCACGAGAGGAACGGGGAGTTCATCTTCATCCTGATATCGATCTGCTGAAGAGTGATCCTTGGAAGCTCATCTACATTTCAGAAGGAGAAGACCAGCTAATCGTTGAAGCCTCTTCTTCCAGTTTTCTGAATTCAAGCCAGAGATTCGGCTACTTCACAGATCTGAGATTGCCTTTTCATTTACTGAGTGATTTCTTTTATTACTTGTCTTTTTTGATTTGAACTCTATTATATTGTTTCTCCCTCGTACTGGTTTGAGTAGAGGGAGGGGTTGATCCAGCAGACTGTGCTTGGATCAAGGGAAGTTGGGCGTGTTGCCTGCAAGCTGTTTGTCAGCGGGTTAGAGGATCTGTTCCTCTGGTTAAGCCAAGCTGTAATGCTCAGTGGTGTATGTGAGGAAGTAGTTCCTCGGTATAGCTAAGCTATAAAGCTCAGCAGGGATCCTCACTGATTTAGTGAGGGGTGGACGTAGGTCTCCACAGGGAGACCGAACCACCATAAAAATCTGCGTTCATTTTGTGGTTTGATTTCTCACATTATGTACCTTTCGTTAGATGGTTGATTAGGCACGATTCTCATGCTGTTTAGTTATTGAACTTCTAATTATCATTCTGCTCTTTAATTCAAGTGTGATCTTGCATAAAGTTTTTAAAGGGTCAACCTATTCACCCCTCCCCTCTAGTTTGACATTCCACCTAATCCAACACGTGGTATCAGAGCTCGGCTCTCTTGTCAAGGGTCTAACAACCCAGAGAGATTTGGTAGAATGGAAAACTAGGGGCTCATGCCTGAAGGGTATGTAGTGAATAGGCCACCCTTCTTTGATGGCACTAACTATGCGTACTGGAAAAATCGGATGCAGGTATTTCTGAGAGCTCAGGACCATGAGATTTGGAGAGTCGTGAGCAAGGGACCATATCAGATAGAAGGAGATGAAGAACTGTGGGTGAAGGAGCAGATTCAGAAGTCCAATGTCAATTGGCAAGCAATGAACATCATGCAATGCTCATTGCATCCTATGGAGTTTTCACGAATATCCTCATGTGCAAGTGCCAAGGAAATGTGGGACAGACTCCAAGTCATTTATGAAGGTACGTCAGAGGTAAGGGAAACAAAAGCCAATATGTAAATTTCTGAATATGAAGCTTTTAGAATGAAGTCAGAGGAAAACATATCTAAAATGTATGCTAGACTAACCCTATTAGTGAATGGTCTTAAAGGTCTGGGAAAGGCTTACACAGATTACGAACTGGTTAGGAAAATTCTTAGATCCCTAACTCCAGTTTGGCACACCAAGGCCACTGTTGTTGAGGAATCTAGGAACCTTCCTACCACTACCCCTGATGAGCTTATCGGATCTTTGATGGCTTATGAGCTAAACCTCAAAAGGACAGATGAGGATGTGAAAAAGAAAAAGGCTCTTGCATTGAAGGCAGGACCAAGTAGCATGGAGAACTCAGATGACAGTCATTCATCTACCTCAGATGATGACTCAGGTGAGATAGCAATGCTCACCAGAAAATTCAGGAGGTTTCTAAGGAAGGAAGGTAAATTTAGAAATAACAGAAGACCAGAGGTAAGAAAGAGTTCAAAATTCAAATCAGAAAACTCTAGGAAATCTGACAAGGTTGTCTGCTACCAATGCAGGAAACAAGGACATATAAAATCTGAATGTCCAGAGAATGTGAAGAAAGTCCAACCGAAATGGAAGAACAAGAAGCCCAAGACCATGATAAGTACGTGGAGTGACGAGGAGAAAGATGAAGATGAAGAAGAAAGCACTTCTGAAGAAGAGAGTGATGTCAAGTTGTGTTTCATGGCTAATGGAGATGATAAGGATGAGGTAACCTCCTCTTCTGAAAACTTTTCTTGTAGTGATTGGGAAGAAGCATTTAATGAATTGCTAGATAAGTATGATCATGTAAAGAAAGAAAATAAATCACTCAAGAAAAAGAAGAATATGACTAATCAAGAAAATTCATTGAATGATAAAATCAAGTGCCTAGAAGTTGAAATTACCAGTTTAAGAAAATCTCTTGATGAAAGTGACCAACATAGAGATCAATTGATAGAAATTAATAGAGAAAATGAATATTTACTGAAAATTCAGGATGACGTGAAACTCAGAATGCAAAAATTGGAGAGTGATGTAAAAATTGCTGAAGAAAAGTATGAAGCAATTCAAGGAGTAAATCAGGAACTCCAAGAAAATTTGAAGAAACTGGAAGATGAGAATTCAAGCAAACAAACCTCTCTTGAGAAATTAACTCAAGGTAAAAATAATCTTGAAGCTGTCATGTGAATAAGAAGTAATTTTGGAAAAGAAGGACTTGGTTATAATCCAACCAAGAAGAAGGATCTAGGAACTATATTTATAACATTTATTTCTGAACAAGGTACGTCTGAGCAGAGTCAAATGGCTGAAAAGAAGTCTTGTGAGGAAAATCAGGAAGAAGGAAAACAGACAAATGAAATCAGAAAAGAAAAGGGCAAAGAGAAAATGTATGATACTCTTAATGCCAATCATCATAAGAATGTGCCCAAGTTCAGAAGAAAATCCTCAGGTCAGCCTATAGACCCTAGCTCATCAACCCAGCATAAAGAATATAGAAATTCATGGAGTCATAGGACTGGTACACGACTGTTGCGTCAACACACTGAATATCCTGCGTCCACTCATCCCATGTCCCAGGGGTTCTGTAGACACGCCAAAATTGACGCTATGTTGATCAAATCTCATGTCATTATGATGACACCCCAAAGTGAACTTCAATATATTCATAATATGAAGTTTTTCTATTTCGTGTGTGGTTTTGATTTGTTCTTGCATTTTTGTGATTCGCGACCTGAGGAGGGGCGTGTTTTATATAGCGACCTAACATGGGGCGTGTTCAAAGAAAGGACGACCAAATGTCAGGGCGTCAATTCCTGGTATTATCCGGTTCAAAATAAATTCAAAATAAATTCAAATTATTGATTAACGTCCTTCCTCAGGGCGTGGTTTCGATTAACACCTTCATCTCAGGCGTGTTCTCATAATTTTCAAATGAAGTAAGTTTTATTGCCAAAATTAAATCCAAGAAGTGACGCCCTTGATTGTGGTCGTGTTTTGAGTAGCGTCTTGATGTAGGTCGTCAATTTGTGATTTGACGCACTTCTGAAGGTCGTGTTTTATCCTTCGGTGTCATGTTTGAGTATGCCTTTCCTGAGTAGTTCCCTGCCTCCAATGGTCTCCTTGCTCGAATTGGAGTTAGAGTCCTGCCTTCTTTGATCATTGCCTATCCTTATCTTCCCAAATTTGAGCTTATCTTCGATTGAAATCCTATAAAAGGATGCTCTGGTCGATCTA
Organism: Amorphophallus konjac; assembly: GCA_022559845.1. NCBI lineage: Eukaryota > Viridiplantae > Streptophyta > Magnoliopsida > Alismatales > Araceae > Amorphophallus > Amorphophallus konjac. Next base: position 205,538 of record JAHNEJ010002669.1, read on the forward strand.
GACAGGGGTTGACGGGTCAGAGAGTTCACAGGTTACGATCAGAGGTTTACGGGTTACGATCAGAGGTTTACGGGTTACGAGTTCGGAGGTTACAGAGCTTCATCTTCCTCCTGTGCGATCGTTTGGAAAGGGCTCTGCTTCCTCTTCTTCCTCTGCTTCCTCTGCTTCCGGTCAACACGTCCACCTTGGTTTCCCTTTACTGTCGTCAGGGACAGCAGGGTTTTTCTTTTATTCTGTTTGTGTTGCTTTGTCTTCATCCATCGTTCATCACGTCCACTATGTTGTTTTCTTCTTTTTTACATTAGCTTCATCATCACTGTGTTCTCTTCTTTTACGTTTGCATTAGCATCATATCTCCTCTTTCCCTGTTTCTTTAGGGGTTTTTAAAACAAAATAAGGTGCGCATGTTTTGTTCTTTTCTCATCTTCATATCATTTTTGGGATTGATGCTACGTGCACTTGGCTGATCCACTGCTTGTTTGTTTTGTCTCTTTTGCAAGGTAATCAATAAAGGAAAACCCCCTTCATCGGCCGGCCGATTGAAGGAGGAGGAGGAATTCACGATCTATCCCGCGTCCTATTTTCCACCAAGTGTTCGCAATCAATTTCCTTCATTTTTGAGGTAACCCCTCTGGCGATCACCCTCCTTAGTAGCACCACGTGCTTCTTTTCCTTATTATTATATCATTTTCCCCTTATTTTTGTTATGCTTTCTCATATTTAAATTTCTTCTTCATGTGTGGATTTATCACGATCTACAAATTGACGATCACGGTGGGACTTCCACTGTTTTTCTTTTGATTACCATCTCCTATTGGCACCCACGTGTGCCCTTTCCTATTGGCACCCACGTGTGCCCTTTCCCCTTCGGCACCCACGTGTGCCCTTTCCCCTTGGTACCCTCGGTACCCCTCCTTTTGTGCCCCACGGGCACCCTCCATCGTGCACGCTGCACACTCCCGGGATCAGCCAGTTTGTGATTGTTTGATTATTTTCCTAAATTAACGCCTCACCCAGAGGCACTTTTTCTTTTCACGCCTTCGTCTAGGGCGTCTATTTTCTGTGTTACGTCTTCCTATAAGGCGTCTTTTATCGTATCCACTGTCTTCTTGTTCTGTTTGATAATTCACGCCCTACACTTTGGGCGTCTTTTTCTTTGCCAGCGCCTCACACCAAGGCGCGTGTTTCCTCGACCGTGTGCACCACTGATATTTGACGCCCTTTCGTAGAGGCGTCCTTTCATATTACGCGCCTCACACCAAGGCGCGTGTTTTGCACTACATGTGGGCCACCACAGTGATTCACGACAGCGACCCTGTCGTCTCTTTGGTTTATAGCGACCTGCCCCAGGTCGTCTCTTTCCTGCATTTTTACAGAAACCTGCTTCCTGTTGCTGTCTGTGATTGTTGGATTGATTATTGCATTGCTTGCCTATATTGCTGTGATCTGATCATATTATTTTGCATCTCGCGGCATTTGGTTGAGATACCTCCTCTCTCTACACTAGGATTCCACACACCTCTCTTGGAATCGGGACAACCCTCCATCGAGCACTCCGTCTCTTTGGACCGGAAATCCCTTTTCCAAGACCTCCGTAAGTCCCCGCACCCGTGGATTCCCTCACGGACGTCGGGCTGGTTGTACCCTTGAAGTACCCGGAGTATAGAGAACATATCGTTGGTAAAGAGAGAGAAAGAATCTAGTTAACCCAGAGATCACACTTGGATAAACTAGGTTTCACTTTGCAAAAGAGGGAAATTCTGTAATTTAATCCACTCTAATCTCAAGCGGAACACTAAAATCTTGCGTTCATCTCAACTTGGTTGCATAAACTCGTTTGGGTTGATTTGGCTTGTTTGGATTGAGTGGGTTTTGTTTGATAGTTCCTTTATAAGGCCGTCTCTCCTCTTAAACATGCAACTCCGTTCAGGTAAAATCATCAACATGGCAGGCTACAGATATTCTTATGATGATGAGGATGAGAATGTTTTTGGTCAATATGAAACTCCCCTCCAAGATTCCATCTATCATGAGGGAAATTACCCTCCTCCTCAGTCTCAAGACCCTCAAGTCCATGTGGTTGATACCACTCCTCAAGAGGTTGCGCCCTCTTCTCAGACTTTACCCTCCAATACTTCGGGGAACCCTTCCCCATCCTTCAATGTCACGGATTTAATTAATGCACTATCTCAATTGGACGATTCCCAGCGGCAGGCAGTTCAGGCCGCTTTGAAAGGGAAGTCTGTTCCTTCTTCATCCTCCAATCCCCCTCCGGCCGAGAGTGGCCATCACCCCGTTAATGACCAAGCGGTCCTGCATAAACCTCCTTCCCGTCCACCAACGCCCTGTACGGCCATGCCGGCCCAACAGGCGAGCCACTCTGCGGTTAGGCACCAGTTTCTCCAACCTCCCCGAATTCTACGGACGCCTATACTGCATTCTTTTATTCAAAATCCGGCCCCAGTCGAGTCCGACACTAATGTTCTACTGCTTCAGAAGTTGGCAAGCATGGAAGAGCAACTGAAGAAGGTCACTATGGCTAAGAATGCCCCGGAGATCTCGCTCCCTACATTGCCAGTCTTCCACTTACCACCATCTGAGATGCCGAACTTTCGGCGATATAATGGGACTGGTAACCCTTTTATTCATCTAAAGGATTTTATGTACGAAACCTCCTTTTGGCAAGACAACAAGGCCTCCTTGGCTTACTTATTCAGGAGATCTTTGGAGGGGCCAGCCCTTGAATGGTTCTATTCATTGGATCCTGCTGATGCCGGTGACTTTGACATCGTTCAGAGGAAGTTCTTGCAGAAGTACAGAGACCGGGTCGGACCCTCCCTCTCACTCACGGACCTGGTTGCGGAGAAAATGAAGCCCGAGGAGGACTTCATAATGTTTGCCGATAGATGGCGGTTGATGGCCGAAAAGCTGAAAGATACACTGTCGGAATAAGAACAAGTCAAGATGATAATTTCCAATGCAACCCCTCAGTTCCGGCATATCTTGGCCATGAATAGGTTAACCACCATGGAGGAGCTCTATGAAAGGGCTCGTTATATCCAGACACAGATGAAGGATTCGCCCATTATGGGCATGTTTGAGCCGAAGCCACGGCTATTTAAGAAAAGTACAAATGTCAACAATAGCGGGCCCACGACGGAGGGCACTATTGCAAATGAGCAGGTTGGCGTAGTTGGCCACCCCCACCAAGCTAACCCACGACCTAACCCACCTCCACCACAAAACCCCCATTTCAACTCCACTCCACAATGCCAATTCGCACCCCAACATTCCTTTGCTTCACCGCCAAACCAAGCGCCCCGCGCTAACCCTCCAGCTCCGCAACAGTACCACCAGGTACCACCACCTACCAACTATGGCCAACAACAACAACGGAGACCACCACTTGGCCCCAAAAGGGACCACTACCCTCCACTGCCAGAAAGTCTCCCGGATATTTTCAATGCTTTAATGGCCGCCAATTTGCTTATATTACCAAGGGAAAGAACAGCGTGGCCCGCTAATGTTGACACATCCCGTTACTGCGCTTTTCATCGCGCACCTGGTCATAACCTTGATCGTTGCTTCCACTTCAGAGATTACATTTATGATCTAAATGACCAGGGTGACATCAATTGGGATGAGATGAGACAATTCATCGCCACCATGAAAGAAAGAAGGTCTCCTCGGCAGCAACAAGCTCAGCAGCCACAGCAGCCAGCTCCACAGCAGCAACAACAGGCTCCAGCGCCTCAGCACGATATGGGGATTGTCCACAATCCACTGCCGGAGCACCCGCCAAACCAGCACGTAAACCCTGTCACGTCTCTCTATGAGGTGGAGAGAGGGCAGGGATGGCATGAAGAAAACGCCTCTGTCGGGGCACTTTATCATAATCAAAATCATCCTCCGCACCTCTTACGCTCCCCTTCTTCTTCTCCTACCCCTCAAGTGGGCCGATCTCTTCTGCGCCCCGTTAATTCACCTCCTATCACCAATTCTCTAACCTTGCCAGTTCGCCCCCTTCTTACATGCTTACCACCTCTATAGCCTACGCCACAACAGAACCCATCCACCACCAACCCTTCGCCCTTGCCATCTAGGCCACTCCTCATCCGCCCATCGCCAATGCCCACTGCACCCGCCACCACTACTCCTTCACCGGCAAGGATCCCCCCACCATCGGTTCCGCCACCTTTTGTACCCAGAACCCTTCTCATTCCACCCCCCACCAATTCCCCCCGCATTCAGGTATCCCTTTCTACTCCTACGCCTCCTACCAGGGCACCAGTACCCTCTACAGGGATTCCCTCTGCGGGAGCTCCCACTCCACCACTTCTTAACACCAACACACCTTCTTCTTCTTCTAATCCTCCTCCCACACTTGCCCCGACAGAGGCACGTCAAGGCGTGACACCGCTCCGCAGTGGACAGATGTTCCACTGTATTTTTTTCACAAAGAGAGCTAGAGCCCGTGCAGGGGCCGCAAGAACAAGAACAAGAACAAGAGTCAGTGCCAGGGACTCAGTATGATTTGCTAAAGCACTTGGATCGAACCCCAGCAAGGATTTCAATCCTGGAACTAATAAAAAGGTCCACCACTCATCAGCTAGCTTTGAAAGAATATCTGCAAAAGGTGATGGTCAATGAGGACATTCCAGTTTAGCAAATAGTCACGGTTTTAACACCCGCTAGCAGTCAGCCGGCAATTACTTTCCATGAACATGAACTGGCGCCACTCCCAGCAAGAAAGTATGCTCTATGCATCACAGTTGACATTAATAAGGTGGCTGTTAAGCAATGTCTGGTGGACACTGGGGCATCCATCAATGTCTTGCCACCTAGCACCTTGAAGTTGTGTGGCATTCCGGAAAGCCAAATACGGCCGTCTACTATCACAGTCACTGCATATGATAACACGAAGAAACCTTCTATAGGCATGATTACGTTAAAAGTAAGTTTGGGTCCTGCCGCCATCACAGCAGATTTTCACATTCTGGATATGGACCCGATATTTAATGGCATTCTGGGACGCCCCTACATTCAGCAACTCGATGCGGTGCCCTCCACAAATCACCAATGCCTTAAATTCCCACACAAGGGCCGCATTATTAAAGTTACCAGTATGCCGATTGTGCCAGAGGAAGACATTCATGTGGCTTCATCAGTTCCATCCATGTGGCCGGCCAACAAGCCACTATTATCTGTGCTGGACGTCCCTTGTCCACGACCAATGCCAGAAAAAGTCACAACGGTTGCTATGACACCCCTGCCTCCCAAGGGGAAAAAGAAGAAAACAATGATGAACACCTCTGGCTGGAACATCTTAATGAAAATGGGGTATCAAAATGGCAAAGGTCTGGGTGCCAATTGTCAAGGCAGGATTAGGCCTGTTAAACCTCAGAAGCTGATTACGTGAGGTGGCCTGGGTTACAAAGGGCCAGGCAAAAACAAAGATGAACCATGGGCATTTATGACATCCACATTAAAAACAGACCGCCAACCGCTCACTTGGACATTGAAAACACATTTTGTCACGGGTGGCTTTCAAAATAATGAGCAAACTACCATAATTACTTCCATATTAGACTGTCAGGATGTTCATGCTAGACAGTTTGCTCGTCATATTGCCCCGTTGGCCACATACAAAGCCCTGGAGTCCTTAAGGCCTGACAAAAGAAGAAAAATGGATGATCCAGAATGTGACTGGTACAGGTGGTTCGATATGCAGGATATTACTATTTCTTTGAGCCGCCTCTTCATGCCGACTGATCCGGAATGGCCGCCACTTATTCATGAATTGATTGAGATGCCAGCTGCAATTACAGATAAGAGGCAGCTGCTGAGTGACTACACTGATACTGGAGAGCCAGATGTTCCGTTTGAAGAAGGCTTCACTGTGGACAAGCTGTGGGCCGGCCTCTTTTCTCTCACTTCCATGCATCCATCGGTGCTTGCTTCTCTATATTCTCATCGGTTTGGTCGTGTGCCAAGACCGCCTCCGATTATAATCAATTTATCTCCAGATTCAATCCAAGTTTCTCTCACAATTCCTTCTTCGCTCCTCGAGCGATTTTCTAAACTCTCCATCACGCCCCCTCGCGGGCCATCACTGATTCAATCTTTCTCTGATCTAGCAATTTCCACTCCTCCTGCTATCCTCCCTTCACACTGCTTTCTTCTTGAAACAGAAAATAAAAATGAAGAAAAAGACAAAAATGAAAAAAAATGCAAAATTCCCAAATTTCCAATCCTCCATTTCTGTTGAGGAGACCTCCTATTTCTCTTCTGAGTGCGTCCCGACCCAGGGGCCGCTCCTTCAAGATTCATTGCTAAATCTTTTCTCCCCCTCTGGTGAGGGGACTTCCTCTGTATTACCTCCTGTATCCACTTTTTCACCTCCTTCTTTTTCTTCTTCTAGTCAAGCTAGTTGCTCCTCCTCTTCTTCTAACAAAGTTCATGGGGTAGATTTTCATAAGAAGTCCAAGGGTAAGCAGATTCCTCGTAGGTTTCTGTTGGAGTTAGCTATCAGATGCAAGGCTTGTTTAGCTCTTCCTGAATTTATAGCAAATCCAATCATCCTGCCAGAGTTAGAATATGAGAATGCTGTTGTGTCTTATGAGGGTTTGGGTGTCTATGAAATTATGAATGACGAAGACCCTATTGAAGAAGGGGATGAAAGTTATGAAGAATATGAGGACGAGGCTGATGTTTTTGCTAGTGGCATGAGAAGATTCGACGAACCATCAGCTTCTGTAGAAGAGCCTACCAAAGAAATTAATTTGGGTACCGAGGAAGACCCTAGGATTGTCCTCATAAGTAAGAATTTACCGCCCTCCGAAGAGGAGGCGCTCATTTTGGTCCTGCAAGAATACAAGGACACGTTCGCATGGAGTTATGAAGATATGCCTGGTTTAGACCCTGCGCTCGTTGAACACCGCCTTACACTTAAGCCAGGGTCTGTGCCGGTCAAGCAACGGTTGAGGCGTTTCCACCCTAATATGGCTTTAAAGATGAAAGAAGAGGTCGACAAGCTCCATAAGGCTAGATTTGTTAGAGTTGTCCTCTACCCCAATTGGGTGGCTAACATCGTCCCGGTTATGAAGAAAGATGGAAAAGTTCGGATTTGTATAGACTTCCGGGATCTCAACCGTGCGTGTCCTAAGGATGACTTCCCCCTCCCTCATATTGATGTTCTGATCGATAATACGGCAGGATTTGAGACTCTCTCGTTCATGGATGGCTTCTCAGGTTACAATCAAATTCGTCTGGCTGAAGAAGATCAAGAGAAGACATCATTCACTACACCATGGGGTACTTATTGTTATGTGGTCATGCCTTTTGGACTTAAGAATGCTGGAGCCACCTATCAGAGGGCTATGATGGCAATTTTTCATGACATGATTCATATTTATATTGAGGTGTATGTGGATGACCTGGTTGTGAAATCAAGGACAAGGATTGAGCATCCTGGGGTTCTAGCCAAGGTCTTGCAAAGATCGCGAGAGTATCAATTGAAGATGAACCCCAAGAAATGCGTGTTTGGCATTTCTTCAGGGAAGTTGCTTGGTTTCATTGTTAGCAAGATGGGAATTGAAGTTGATCCCAACAAGGCAAGGGCCATTAGAGATATGCCTCCTCCCAAGAATTTGAAGGAAGTTCGAGGATTAATCGAGAGGTTGCAATTCATTCGCCGCTTCGTCTCCCAGCATTCACAAAGATGTAGGCCGTTTTACGAGCTTACTAAGCCGGGAGTCAAGTTTAATTGGGATGACAAGTGTCAGGCAGCCTTTGATGGATTGAAGGATTATTTGGCCAATCCTCCTGTCCTGAGGCCGCCGATTCCAGGCAAACCACTCGTTCTCTATGTTTCAGTCCTGGATGACTCTGTAGGTGCTGTCTTAGCTCAGGTAGATGAAGAAGGTAAGGAGAGGGCAGCATACTACTTGTCTAAACTTCTCAACCCCTGTGAGCAGAGGTATTCAGCCATGGAGAAAACTTGCGCTGCTTTAGTCTGGGTAGTTCAGAAGTTAAAGCACTATTTCTTAGCTTACGAGGTTCACCTCATTGCTCGCATGAACCCGATTAAATTCCTCCTTGAAAAATCTGTCCTCACTGATCGATTAGCACGCTGGCAAAGCTTCCTCTCTCAGTTTGATATCACTTACATTCAGCAGAAAGCTATCAAAGGTTACGCCATTGCCGAACACCTTGCTCACCACCCTCTACCTCGTTTTGATCCTGTCAATTCGGAGTTTCCAGATGAAGAACTAATGTCCATTAATCAACCCCACGATCCTATGTGGACATTACATTTCGATGGAGCTCTAAATTCCCAAGGAAGAGGGATCGGCATGGTTCTTTTAACACCAGAAGGGGTCACCATCCCATTTGCTGCTCGGCTCACTTTTCCCGCCACCAATAATATAGCTGAGTATGAAGCTCTTTTGGTCGGTCTTCAAACCGCTCATCGATATGGTGTCACCCATTTGAGGATTGTGGGTGACAGTCAGCTCATTCTACGCCAGGTGCTGGTCAAATGCCGCACTATCAATCCTAAGCTCAAACCCTACCAGGAACTTGCTTCAGCTTATGCCAAACTCTTCACCAAATTGATCTTCGTCCATGTTCCTCGTAGCCAAAATATCTTGGCCGACGCCCTTGCTTCTTTGGCCTCTGCTTTAGTCTTCCCTCCTGAGCGTGATTTTCATGTTCCTCTAATTCATCAGCGTGACACACCAGCTATTAAGGATCGTGCATTCCTCGATATTAGGGATAAGGTGCTTGAGAAGGACAAGCAGAAGGAATCTCTTAAAGGCAAAGAGGTCATGCTCTTAGACTGGGAAGAAGAATTGGCTGACGAAGAGAAGCCTTGGTATTATGAGATTGCCAGATATTGCAACGATCAGTCCTATCCCGAAGAAGCCACTGCAGAAGAAAAGAAAGCAATTAGAAGAGTGGCTCAGCGTTATGTTTTGATTGAAGGTGTGCTCTATAGGAGAGGGCTCACCGGTGTTTTTTTAAGATGCCTCGACGATGATGAATCATGGAAAGTTGTGGAAGAGGCGCATTCTGGAGTGTGTGGTGGTCATGTGAATAGCCAGATGCTAGCTAAGAAGATCCTTAGGCTAGGTTTCTATTGGCCAACTCTAGAAGAGGATTGTTCCATCTATGTTCGAAGGTGTGTTAAGTGTCAACTGCACGCCGACAAGATTCATTCTCCTGCTTCTTCACTCCATCCTACATCCTCCCCGTGGCCTTTCTCCATGTGGGCTTTTGATATCATTGGACCTCTTGGTGATTCGAACCTCCTGACCAAGCAAAAATCGTTCATCCTCACGGCAACGGAGTACTTCACCAAGTGGGCGGAAGCAGAAGCTTACGTGGAGATCAAAGCGTCGACCGTCTGTAAGTTTATAATGAAGAACATCATCGCAAGGTTCGGCATCCCGAGCACCATCGTCACCGACAATGGACCTCAATTTATCTCTCAAGAAATCAAGGATCTCTGCAACAGGTATAACATTGCATTGCATCATTCTTCTCCCTATTATCCGTAGGGCAATGGCCAAGCAGAGGCAACTAACAAAACTTTGATAAAAATTGTCCAAAAGACGTGTGAGGCTAATAAATTTTCGGATTGGCCAGACAAGCTAGTTGAAGCTCTCTGGGCCTATCGAACTTCCATTCGAACCCCCACTGGGCAAACCCCTTTCACCCTTACTTATGGAATGGAGGCGGTAGTCTCTTATGAGATTCTCATTCCCTCTCTACGAGTACAATTGGATAAGGAATTTTCTATTGATGAGCGTCGTGATTCACTCCTCGCCCAATTGGAACTCCTAGATGAGAAGCGTCTGGTCGCCGCTGAGCATGCGCGCGTTTATCAAAACAAGCTCTCACGTTTTTATCAAAAGAAAGTAATTGAGAGAAAATTCAAAATCGGTGAGATGGTAATTAAGAGGATTTTCGTAAAGCCGGGTGGCCCTCACTCAAAACTCCAACCCAATTGGGAAGGACCGTTTGTTATAAAAGACGTTTTTGCAGGTAATGCTTATAAATTGATTAATGCTGAAGGAGAAGAGTTAACTTACCCTTGGAATGGTTTGTATCTTAAGAAATACTACCCTTGATTCAAAATCCAAACAAAATGAAAATTGTTTCAAAAATCCAAAACATGGAATATTTCCAAAAACCAAAAAAAATAGAAATTCTAAAAAGTAAACAAAAAAAAAAATAAAAGAGATCGAAATTGGTGCCATGGCACACGAAGGATCAAGGTCCGAAAGGTCAAAATTCAGAATTCATTCATCAGTCTTGCTAACTTAAAAGGGGGTTGACTCCCGCACACACTACACGCTTTATTCTTGAACTCAAGCAGTGCAAAATCTGATGGAAAGTCAAAAACCTGACTAAAAGTGAAAGACAATACCCGTTCTTTTCTTCTTCGGCCCATAAGGGAGGAAGGGAGACCTCAGGGTAGACACGCCAAGCCTGTCCGCCGCCCTAGTAGGTGGAAGTCAGGGCCCAAAAGGGAGCAAATGCCACGAAAGCCCAAGTACAATTAGGTTTTTATTCATCAATGCAAATCAATTCCGAAGTGAAAGTCAAGTTGTGAAAAGAAAAGCATGTCAAGAGGGCAAAGTCCCCGCAAGGAAAACCTTGGGCGTATGCGTGCAATATAAAAGAGGCAAAAAGGCAACAAATTTCCCTACGCCAAAGACCGAACCCCAACAGGCATAGGGTAGGGGAGGTAACTTTGCCTTGAGCATCTCAGAATCCCTTATGGGCTGCCCTTATATTTTCTTCCATCATTTCTATGTGGTAAGTCACGAACTGGCAGGATGGTCAAGACGGACTAAAGAAATTGCACTGTGCGAAATCTCGAATACAAGTCAACTATGACCACGTCAACTCCCTTTTAATTACTCAAGAAAGGTTAATGGATTTTAGATGGTGACCGTGTAGGACCCGTGGTCTTGATAGCCTTGACAACCCTTTTTGCAGAATAATTCAATTAACGCCTTCGGCTAAGGCGCTTTTTATAGAATTAACGTCCTAGATTAGGTCGTCTCTGTTAGAATAACGTCTCTGAGCAGGTCGTTTCTTTTTCAAAAATCAGATTTCCTTTTCAAATTTACGCCGTCTTCTAAGGCGTCTTTATGCGAACCACGACCTACTCTAAGGCGCGTTTTTCAGGAAAAATAACAAAAAAATATAAATGAGTGAAAAAAGAAAGAAAAAATGCATTTCTTCACGATGTATGCTTGCATTCTTTTGCATGGGCATCTTTTATTTATGGTTGGCATATGCGTGCTTTGCATGATGCATCTCCCCGCTATCAGCTATTTCATTTTGCCTTATTTGATTAAAGGCTTGGCTCCTTGACCCATCATTAAGGTCAAAATATTGCTACCCCTTGCTTATTGGGCAAGGGGCCAAGTCGAACAGATGAATCAACCTGTTTGTTCAAAGTATGGATTACAGTTGCAGGTACAGGGCACAGTAAAGCAAACACGAAGAACGTGGAAAGAGGAAAGTACACAAACACAAGGCCACAACCACACAAAGTGCTCAGGTAACAAAGAAATCTCAATCTTATATATATATACATCATGAATGTCTATCATGTACAAGTGTGAGGGTGGAGGAGTACAAGTAAGTCCCTCAGCTCTCGCCTCCACCCTCCTCTCTCCTACTCTCAACCTCCTCCTCGCCGTCCCGAGCTGGCGCTGGTGGAGGAGGCATGGGCCACCGTGAAGAAGCTGGAACCCGAACCTGACCCCCTGCCTCGCTCCTCTCTCGGAGGGAAGAGCCCGCCACAAAAGTGGAGCTGGTGAAGGAGTACCCCGCGGCCCGTGCTCGCTCGCGCCCTCGCTGGAGACGCTCCTCAGACACTCATAGCCGCTCCTGAGAAAGGATCAACTGGGTCCTCGAGTCTGCCAGCTCTCGCTCGCGTGCTGCTACCTTCTCCTAGTACCAAGCACGCTCCACCTGGTACTCCTCTCGCTCACGAGCACGCTCCTCGCGCTCCCGGGCACGCTCCCGCCTCTCCAGCTCAAGAGCCACCCGCAGCTCGGCCACGTCCTGAGGCAGCTCCTCTCGACGCCTCAGGGACCTCTCAAGCTCTGAGATCCGCTGATCACGGATCGCCAACTCGGTACGTACCGCCTGAAGCTGAGTCGTCTGCAAACAGGTAAGCAAATCATCAATTCCACAATTAAATGCAATGATGCAGTAATCTAGCAATACAAGCAATACATGATTAAACTACTCACCTGTGTGCTCGTCGCACGGAAGCCCTCATCAACACAGGTAAGAGCGGCTCGAAGCTCCTCAGTCTGTAAAAAGATTTTCATCAGTGCACAATTATATAATCATATTTGAATGGATCTGTGTTTTGGAATTTACCCGTGAAGCGAGATCGCGCTCTGCTGCCTTGGCTCGTGCGATCGCTCCGGCTAGCTACCCTGCCAGTGCAGTCACCTCTGCACTGGGCCCTCTCGAGCTGGAGGCCTCTCCTGGGTCTCTCCTCACTGCTCCCTGCTGGGCACGCTGCATTCATTGAGATCGTTAGTGGCTAATCATCAATAACTCAACAAAAAAAGATATACATGTGCATATAGGAATAATTTAAACACTCACCAGGGTCTCTAGGACAGCCCGTGTGGCGGCCAGCTGGTCCTCCAGGCTGTGTAGGTGGGCCTGGGCATCCATCGCCGCTATGTCCCGCGCATCCTGCATTCATTACATATTAGTCACATGATAGAAACATAAGCATTTGCATTTAATTAAGAAATAAGTGCATTCATACATACCCCTAAGACCCTCATCTGGGGTCGGCCGGCGTATACCTCCCAGTAGCGCCGGAGGTACTCGGAGCTGTCAGTCGCCCGGGAGGTGACTCTGGTCCCGCCTCGCTGCCAGTCGGCGTACTGCTCCTCGAACCGCACCCTCCAGTCGGTCGCCTTCGTACGACCGCGCGTCTTCTTCCTGATGCCCCGCGGCTCGCCTACCTCTACCCACTCCTGGTGAAGGCCTAGTGTCCTCATCACCAACCTAAGTCGTAACGGCTCGATCTCGCTCAGGCAGTGAACCCAAAGCTCACGCTCAAAACGAGGATGGCCCGCTACGACCCACGACTGGCCCTCGTCCGTCATCCCCTCATAGGGTCTCCACTGAACCTGCATCCATGCATCATATTAGTGAAGCATTCACAAGCATGATAAAAATAAAAGAAAAGAAAAATGAAAAATGCATACCTGAAGAAAAGGTGAGAAGTCACTGACGGTCGTCTCTCGACCTGTCCCCGTGGACAGGTCGGCCATCATGTGCGCCAGCAGCGCCGCTCCCCGGGCGTAGCTGTCAACTACCTCCAGGTCCTCGAGTATCCGTAGGAATCGATAGTTAATGACGTCGCCCTTCGTCCCGAGCAATAGCCTCCCCAGTAGCAGCAGCAGGAACCTCCTCAGGTCTCGGTCCGCTCTCTCTCTGTCGGCCGGGTCCTGGCAGTAGACTGCTCTCGCCCCGTCTATCAACCTCTGCGAGAACTGCTCTAAGGTCTCCCTGGACCTGTGCCTAGCATTCCCTAAGCCCATCACTGTAGTAAGGTCGGTGCGGAAGATAGTCCTACACTCGCTAGGTATCTCGTAGACCATCTCTAGCCCTAGCAACCTCTGGGCGAACTCAGTGTAGTCGGGGTAGGTGATCCCGCTCACAGCCTCACCGTCTACCCTCAACCCGGTGATCCTAACCACATCCTCTAGGGTGGGAACCATATGCCCCCATGGCATCAAGAATGCCCGGCTAGTCCTGTCCCATCTCTCCCGTAGAACCTGGATAAGTGGTAGGTCTGGCCTAACTGGCTCTATGCTAAGAAGGCCCCAAACCCCATAGCATCTACCCTCGCTCTCTGAAACTCGGGGAGGCCGTAGTATGCTGCCCGGACCATGACCCAGGAGATCCGTGTCCTCATCAATCCCTGCATGTAAAGAAAAGAATTTTCACTTAATTATGTTGATTATTCATGCTGAATCTTATTTTGATTGCCTTGGATTATGTTGATGTTTGATTTTAATTAACGACCATCCTCAGGTCGTGGTTTGTTGAATTAGCGCCCTTGAGGAGGGCGTGGTTCTATGTGTGCTTTGAATTTGCGACCTATCATAGGTCGCTGTTATCTAAGAAACGCCTCTAGGTTGGGCGTGATTCTATGGTTAATATCTGAAATTCTTAAAAATATTTCAAGTCACGCCCTTGGGTGGGGCGTTTTCCAAATGGGTCCGTTAATTTAATCAGGAATTAATGAATGGACGACCTCTGGTTTGGTCGTCTGTTGTTGAATTAACGCCCTAGTGGGGGGCGTTGTTTTCAAGTTTTCAGAAAATAAAAAATGACAGCATACGAATAATTCATGGAATTAATGGAAATTAATAGCATGATATGAATTTAAATAGGCGACATGCTTTAGGGCGTGTTCTCATGGGGTTAATTATTTTTCAGGGAAATAATTTAATTAACGCCCTTGGGTTGGGCGTGTCTTTTGTAAAACGTGACGCCCCTGAGGGCGTCTTCTTTCTGGGTTGCAGGGTTTATACCCCGAGAGCTATGGAAATTACAGGAATAATAATAAAAATAAAGATAAAAAAATGGGAATAGGGTTTGGGGGCCTACCTTCTTGTGCTTTGGCTCTGCCGGTTGGGGGCGTGGCTGCCTGGGTCGCCGGAGTTGGTCGGCACGGGGGAGGGCCGCCGCCATGCGCGGTGGTTCGTCATCACCTCCGTCCTCTTCTTCTTCCTCACCTTCCTCTCCTCCCTCTTCATTTCCTTCACCTTCTTCCTCGTCTTCTCCGTCTTCTCTGTCTTCAGCGTCGCCTTCGTGTTCTCCTCCGACTTCGTCACCGTGCTCCGCCGCCGGTGGATCCCCTTCGGCCATCACTGGAGGAGCTTCCTCCTCGGCATGGGCATCCTCGCCCAAGTCCACCACCTCAGGAGCCGCCACCCTCTGCCTCTTCAAGCCTCCGCCGGCCATAGCTTAGGGCTAGGGTGTAGAAGGGAGAGAGATAGAGAGAGAGATTGGGGGAGGGGGTTCTCGGTTAGGGTTGCAGAAGAAAGAGAGAAAGAGGGAAATGGACGGAGGAAGAAGAAGAAAGGAGGGAAAGTTAAGTCAAACGGTCGACTTAAGGAAGGCCGCGTCTTGTGGAATCAACGACGGACATCAAGGCGTTTCTTAATAATTGACGACATTTATTAAGGCGTTATTTTTGTTTGCATGGGGAATGATAACCGTCGTCAGACGCATTTAATGGCAATTGATTGATTTGATGGGAATAATCATTACTGTTTTTGAGTAACGACTATGATTGAGGCGTTATTTATATGAAACGTGGCTGTCCTGAAGGCGTTACTTTTAGAATTTCAACGAATATATTTTGGAATATGAATCGAATTAACGCCTTGCCCTAGGACGTTTTTCAGTTAACGCCCATTGGTGAAGGCGTCAAATTTGTGAACTGGAATGTTGAAAGCGGCATTGGGTGAAGGCGTCCTTTTGTGAATTCACGACATTGCTTGAGGCGTTATTTGCAACAGAATCACAGAGCGTTGGAAGAGTTGATCAGAAACACAGTAAGATGGCTCAATAAAGGAAATATCATTGATTTATTGGAAGGAAAAGATTACAATACTTAATGAGTCATTTTGGGCCTCATTTTTCTCAGAGCTATTATATAAGATTTCCATTCATCTCTGTCTTCTTCCAAGCTCTCTACAGGTTGATGAGCCTTGTTGATTTTCCATAGAGCTTGAATAGTTGTGCATTCTTCTCCATCTTCATTGCTGCCAAGGTCCAGTCTCTTGATAGGAGGGAGGTGTGATGGGTCCTCGAATACTCGCCGTGGAAGCCCTAGTTGAGGAAGGCATCGGTATGAATTGTACAAGATGAATTCTGAAGCGCCGATGAGACGAAGGTCCGTGCCGGGAGAAAATCTTGCACGGAGCTCTTGAGTCTTGAGTATTCCCGGGGCGCAAGTGAAGAGATTCTTTGGCATTACTTTGAGGTGCTCTCTCCATTCCGCTCTCTTCTTGATTTGGGGAATCCGGTTCGTCACTCTATTGCTTATCCCAAGTGAACCGGTCATATAAGAGAGTGGGCTTTTTGAGAAGATTCTTGAGGATTGTTGGGCTTCATCACATGGATCGAACTTGAAGTGGAGATCTACCCAACTAGAGAGTGCTATCATGCATCCGTAGATGGGCCTTCCCATCGCTGCCGAGGTAAGCCCGCTATAGAGATAGGCTAGAATAGCCGGTCCCATTCTATCTCCTTTCCATAGGCTCACTACGGCGCTTAACTGTGCCGCTTCTAGAAAGTCCTCCGTGGATGGGAATAGGAGTGCTCTTGCTAAGCACACCACGAAAGCTTTTGCTACCCGCTCTATCTCTTCATCTTCTTTGGCTTGATCTGCTCTCTTGTACACCCATGAGGCGAGCTTCAGAAGGTTGATTCCTTTAGTGGCTTTGATCTGATTCACTAGGTTGGGGCTAGATATCAAGCTGGTTAATAGTTCGTGAGAGGAGATTGGCTTTGGCTTGATGGCCATCTTTTCCTCCTCCCCTTGCTTCATTCTCTTTAAACCCAATATCATCTCTAATTCTTCCAATAAAATCGTGGTTTCGAAGGTTGAGAAAAGAAAGGTATGGGTGGAAGGGTGCCATATTTCAACTAAAGCTCCTATGGCAGCCCAATCAAGGTGAACTTGGTCATAGTGTTTGGCATGAGTAATTAAGCCTAAAAGATGCCATCTTGTTAAATAGACTCTCATGTCTGAAGAAAATTTGGAGAGTATAAGAGGCAGCCACTTGATTTTTGTAAATCTCCTTGCTCCTGGGACATTTGGGTAGTCCTGCATAAGAAAGAAAGGAAGAACAATGCAGAGAAAGAAGAATGAATATGCATACAGAAGAGAATAGAATGTTTCAATAAAGACAAGAGAAGACAAGAACGGAAGGATTGTCTCTCTACCTGGTTCATGGAAATTCTACTGCTAATATGCCCGTTAATATCGGTTAACCTGGGAGTGGAGGACTTGGACCGCTTAATCGCCCTCTCGATCTTCGATTTGCAGGAAGAAGTTCTGACGATTGCGATGCCTGCAGAAGAACAGACAGAAGAACAGGCAGCAGAACCGAGCTCCGAAGGTTGCTTTGATTTGAGGAATTGCCTTCCCTTTATAGGAGTCCGGGGAGTCTCGAGGCCGTTCGGAGTTAGAAGTTGATTGCCATTAGGACTGGGTTTAGTTTGCGAATCAGAAACGAAAGTTTGTGCTTAATTAACGCCTTCTGTTAGGGCGTCAATTGTTGAATTGACGACCTGACTGAGGTCGTGTTTTATGTAATGCCCTTTCCAGGGTCGTTTTCTTCTTGAACCCTTGGTGCATTTAACGCCTCAGTGAAGGGCGTGTTTATCGTTTTGACGCCCTCTTTATAAGGCACCTTCCATGTTTTGACGACGTTCAGTCCAGGCGTGATTTGTGAACTTATGAATTTCCTTCCCTATGTGCTTTGATGAACTTAAGTGCTATTATTTTGTTGGAATTATTTTTAATTTAGCACTTATGATCATGTTATGCTTTGAATTGAAGATTATTTATATTGAAATTTTGAGAGAACTAATGAACTCTTGAGTGCAGAAGATTGCAGGTTTCGAGATGCTCGGATCACTGTGGAGGTAACATCATCTTGTTGTAAGCATTATTACTATATGGTATCTACGCTATTATAGCATATCAAGGACCTTGTGGTTCTGATAAACCTGGAATTTGAGTTCCCCTTCATCAAAAATAGTGATAGTTCCAGGAGAGTCTTGATCACACGGATAGGCCGTTGAGTCATTAAAGGTCTGGGACGATGGTTCCACTTTTCTGAGTTGATGCGTGGACAAACGGGCTTCGGCTTAGTGTCAGCTTAGAGATCTGGATTCTTGACCAAATCTAGATGGCTTAGCAATATTATCCTTGATTATTTTCTATATTTTTAGTTTGTCTTATTTTTTCCTTTTTAGCCCAGCATGCATCATGTAGGACTTTGAGTTTCATGCTGAAAATCTTCATATTATGGCAGTAATGAAGGTCACTCGCTCTTGATTGAGTTGACATGAGATATTCCATTCCAAATCAAGTACTTTATTCTCTTTGAAGCCGCTTAGGCTGATTTCCTTGAAAATGTCCCTTTGCTGGGTTTCCATCTCAATTCTCTTTATTTTTCTGCAAATCCACCTTGGTTGTAGCACGTCCACGTTGGCTGGTAACCGCTCTCCAATGGTGTCTCCTTATCGTGCCATGCGCACATTTTTACTTGTTTAGTTTAATCTCCTTTATCCAGCAAATCGATGCTTCCTTGGAATCACTCAGAGTTGTTTCGCTCAGAATCTTGGAAAGATTTCTAGTGCTTAGTGTCTGAGGCGTGTCACATCACACCTTGGCATCTACTTATCAGTTCGCTCCACTTCATTCCGTTTATTGCACTTTCACCTCCATTTCGTCTCACTCCTTGCAAAGCAGACGCCAAGGGGGGGCAGCTGTAGACACGCCAAAATTGACGCTATGTTGATCAAATCTCATGTCACTATGTTGACGCCCCAAAGTGAACTTCAATATATTCATAATATGAAGTTTTTCTATTTTTGTGTGTTTTTTGGTTTGTTCTTGCATTTTTGTGATTCGCGACCTGAGGAGGGGCGTGTTTTATATAGCGACCTAATGTGGGGCGTGTTCAAAGAAAGTCAGGGCGTCAATTCCTGGTATTATCCGGTTCAAAATAAATTCAAAATAAATTCAAATTATTGATTAACGTCCTTCCTCAGGGCGTGGTTTCGATTAACGCCTTCATCTCAGGCGTGTTCTCATAATTTTCAAATGAAGTAAGTTTTATTGCCAAAATTAAATCCAAGAAGTGATGCCCTTGATTGTGGTCGTGTTTTGAGTAGCGTCTTGATGTAGGTCGTCAATTTGTGATTTGACGCCCTTCTGAAGGTCGTGTTTTATCCTTCGATGTCATGTTTGAGTATGCCTTTCTGAGTAGTTCCCTGCCTCCAATGGTCTCCTTGCTCGAATTGGAGTTAGAGTCCTGCCTTCTTTGATCATTGCCTATCCTTATCTTCCCAAATTTGAGCTTATCTTCGATTGAAATCCTATAAAAGGATGCTCTGGTCGATCTAGACAGGGGTTGACGGGTCAGAGAGTTCACAGGTTACGATCAGAGGTTTACGGGTTACGAGTTCGGTGGTTACAGAGCTTCATCTTCCTCCTGTGCGATCGTTTAGAAAGGGCTCTACTTCCTCTGCTTCCTCTGCTTCCGATCAACCGCGTCCACCTTGGTTTCCCTTTACTGTCGTCAGGGACAGCAGGGTTTTTCTTTTATTCTGTTTGTGTTGCTTTGTCTTCGTCAATCGTTCATCACGTCCACTATGTTGTTTTCTTCTTTTTTACATTAGCTTCATCATCACCGTGTTCTCTTCTTTTACGTTTGCATTAGCATCATATCTCCTCTTTCCCTGTTTCTTTAGGGGTTTTTAAAACAAAATAAGGTGCGCATGTTTTGTTCTTTTCTCATCTTCATATCATCTTTGGGATTGATGCTACGTGCACTTGGCTGATCCACTGCTTGTTTGTTTTGTCTCTTTTGCAAGGTAATCAATAAAGGAAAACCCCCTTCATCGGCCGGCCGGTTGAAGGAGGAGGAGGAATTCACGATCTATCCCGCGTCCTATTTTCCACCAGGTATTCGCGATCAATTTCCTTCATTTTTGAGGTAACCCCTCTGGCAATCACCCTCCTTAGTAGCACCACGTGCTTCTTCTCCTTATTATTATATCATTTTCCCCTTATTTTTGTTATGCTTTCTCATATTTAAATTCTTCTTCATGTGTGGATTTATCACGATCTATAATAGCGTAGATACCATATAGTAATAATGCTTACAACAAGATGATGTTACCTCCACAGTGATTCGAGCATCTCGAAACCTGCAATCTTCTGCACTCAAGAGTTCATTAGTTCTCTCAAAATTTCAATATAAATAATCTTCAATTCAAAGCATAACATGATCATAAGTGCTAAATAAGATAAAATTCCAATGAAATAATAGCACTTTTGTGATTGCATTTTTGTGATTCGCGACCTGAGGAGGGGCGTGTTTTATATAGCGACCTAACATGGGGCGTGTTCAAAGAAAGGACGACCAAATGTCAGGGCGTCAATTCCTGGTATTATCCGGTTCAAAATAAATTCAAATTATTGATTAACGTCCTTCCTCAGGGCGTGGTTTCGATTAACACCTTCATCTCAGGCGTGTTCTCATAATTTTCAAATGAAGTAAGTTTTATTGCCAAAATTAAATCCAAGAAGTGACGCCCTTGATTGTGGTCGTGTTTTGAGTAGCGTCTTGATGTAGGTCGTCAATTTGTGATTTGACGCCCTTCTGAAGGTCGTGTTTTATCCTTCGGTGTCATGTTTGAGTATGCCTTTCCTGAGTAGTTCCCTGCCTCCAATGGTCTCCTTGCTCGAATTGGAGTTAGAGTCCTGCCTTCTTTGATCATTGCCTATCCTTATCTTCCCAAATTTGAGCTTATCTTCGATTGAAATCCTATAAAAGGATGCTCTGGTCGATCTAGACAGGGGTTGACGGGTCAGAGAGTTCACAAGTTACGATCAGAGGTTTACGGGTTACGAGTTCGGAGGTTACAGAGCTTCATCTTCCTCATGTGCGATCGTTTAGAAAGGGCTCTGCTTCCTCTGCTTCCTCTGCTTCCGGTCAACCGCGTCCACCTTGATTTCCCTTTATTGTCGTCAGGGACAGCAGGGTTTTTCTTTTATTCTGTTTGTGTTGCTTTGTCTTCGTCAATCGTTCATCACGTCCACTATGTTGTTTTCATCTTTTTTACATTAGCTTCATCATCACTGTGTTCTCTTCTTTTACGTTTGCATTAGCATCATATCTCCTCTTTCCCTGTTTCTTTAGGGGTTTTTAAAACAAAATAAGGTGCGCATGTTTTGTTCTTTTCTCATCTTCATATCATCTTTGGGATTGATGCTACGTGCACTTGGCTGATCCACTGCTTGTTTGTTTTGTCTCTTTTGCAAGGTAATCAATAAAGGAAAACCCCCTTCATCGATCGACCGATTGAAGGAGGAGGAGGAATTCACGATCTATCCCGCGTCCTATTTTCCACCAGGTATTCACGATCAATTTTCTTCACTTTTGAGGTAACCCCTCTGGCGATCACCCTCCTTAGTAGCACCACGTGCTTCTTTTCCTTATTATTATATCATTTTTCCCCTTATTTTTGTTATGCTTTCTCATATTTAAATTCTTCTTCATGTGTGGATTTATCACGATCTACAGGTTCTACAGAAAAAATGCTAGAACAAACCATTGGGCGCATCAACGCAGTGTCCACACTGCGTCAACACATACACCCTCCCTGGTGGGCACTCTTTCAGAAACATGAGAATGAGTCGACGCAGCCACTATAGTGCGTCGACGCACCCTATGTACCAGAACCCATATGACCAAAAGGCTAGGTGAATGAGTCAACGCAATTATGTGGTAGGGTCTACGCAGCGAACCTTCATTCCTTCAAGACCTCAATATTTTTCTATAACTTCTCATCCCTGGTTCCCCAATGTCTCTTGGAGTCACAATAACTATTGGAATGAGAACAAGAATAAAATTTCATACTTCTCTAACAACAGAAATGGCTCAAAAAGGGAATTCCAAAGGGTACCTCAACCAAATCAGAAAAATTTCAAATCTATGAACCCCACATATCAAAAACCCTCAAAACAACAGATTTGGATTCCCAAAAGTATGCTGTCTTACTTGACGCAATCATATGGTCTGATGGGACCCAAGTGTATTTGGGTTCCAAAATCTCTTGTTTGATGTGACTTAGAGGAGTGCCTTGTAGCTGTACACAATAGATGATACCTTGACAGCGGCTGCTCAAGGCACATGACGGGAGACAAGGCAAAATTCTGTCTCCTAGTTGAGAAAGAAGGAGGACATGTCACGTTTGGGGGAAACAATAAAGGTAAAATAATTGGAAAAGGTAAAGTTGGTAAAACTCCCCTGAACTCTATTGATGATGTGTTACTTGTTGAAGGATTAGAATACAATCTTCTTAGTATAAGCCAACTGTGTGATAGGGGGCACAAAGTTGTGTTTGATTCCCATGCATGCACCATTATTGAAAAGTAGTCTGAAAGTGTCAAATTCTCTGGAAAAAGAATAAATAACATGTACATGGTAGATTAAGATGATCCTGCTCATAACAATCTTTGTCTAGCTGTGAATAAAAGTGAACTGGCTTGGCTGTGGCATCGTAGACTAGGTCATGCTAGCTATAGTGTCATGCATAAGTTAGCCAAATTCAACTTGGTGAATGGTCTGCCTGATGTTTCATTTAAGCAAAATGACAAAATTTGTAATGCATGCACTCAAGGCAAGCATACTAAGAAATCATTTAAATCCAGATTGAAAACCAATCTTCTAGACCTCTTGAACTTGTTTACATGGATTTGTTTGGACCTACTAGAATAGCAAGTTTGAGTGGCAATAAATATGGATTTGTTCTGGTAGATGATTTTTCTAGGTTTACTTGGGTGTTCTTTTTAACTCATAAGAATGATGCATTTGAAGAATTTTAGGTATTCTTCAGGAAAATTCAGCAGGATGGTAAGTACACTATTTCATCTATCATGTCAGATCATGGAGGAGAATTTGAAAATTCAGAATTCGATGGTTTTTGCAGGGCTATGGGAATATCTCACAAATTCTCATCTCCAAGAACTCCTGAACAGAATGGAGTGGTGGAAAGAAGAAACCGAACCCTTGTCGAGATGGCTAGAACTATGTTAATTGAAGGACAACTCTCAAGGAAGCTCTGGGCAGAGGCTGTAAACACAGCTTGCTACATTGTAAACCGGGCAATGGTAAGACCTCTGTCCAAAAAGACTCCATATGAGCTGTTGAAAGGTAAGAAGCCATCTGTTATACACTTCAGAGTTTTTGGATCTAAATGCTTTGTTCAAAATAATAACAAACGAGACTTAGATAAATTTGAACCCAAGAGTGAACCAGCCATATTTCTAGGGTATTCAAATCACTCTAAAGCCTATAGAGTCCTAAATATCAAAACTCAATCTGTTGAAGAATCTCCACATATTATCTTTGATGAAATGAATGTCAGGTCTGAAAATGAACTATCTTGCAGGGACAAAGTGATGTGACACGACCCCTCGGACCTAGCTTCACAAGCAATCGAACCGAACGGCGGACCCACTCAAGCAGGTTCACCTGCGTCGCGCACACCTGGGTCCGTAGGTGGACCGGCGATAGTGGTGAGGGTTCGAGGATGGATCTCGCCTATCCGGAGATTTGACTAGCTTGGGCTGAACCCTTAAGGGACTGGGATGCCCAATTCCATGGGCGGCCAGCACGCCAAGGGCGTGGGATGTAGTGGCTCTCTCACAACTCACCCGCGGTGGCACTCGATTAGACGGAATGTTGGAACGAGCACTCTCTCACTACCGACGGCGCAACTAGAGATAATACTAAGCTAAGCAATAGTGAAACCAGCAGAGGAAATGACCCGAAGCTCACCTGATCGGTGTGAAGACACCGATCCCGGCCGGAGACGAGGGCGAGCGGGGAAGCGTGGGCTACCCGCACGCCGCGCCGACGACGCTTTAGCCGAAGACCTGCTAGTACAAAACTACTCCTCGCGCAGGAGGGTGATCGTGGGGGTGGGGAAAATTGAGGTTACATTCAAACACTACCTCCACGCAGGGAGGGGTGCTAAGCCGGCCAGGCGGGGAAGGGAAAATAGCTAAGGAGGTAGCCGATTGACCGCACCGTCAGTTCTGCCTGCCTGCCTGCCCGTCTGACAGGTGCTCTCTGTTGACTCCGTTGTGATCACTCCCGGACTCAAAAGTGAACAAGACCAACGCCAAAATGTTGGTGACTGACCCAGGAAGAAGCCTGAATTTTTTTGGTGCCAGCAGTTATCGACGCTGGCTGGGACAGATGCTGGACCGACGCTGCTCTGCTCTGCCTTGGACTGAGTTCAGGTTGTTACAGCAGGTTGGCGACTCCACCACGATCGCTCCCGTGATCCAATCGAGACGGGATCAGGACGGTTGCGAGCGTGGTTGAATCCTCTTCGATCAGCAACCAAGATGGGCACCAGAGGAGGTCAGAGCAGAGAGGTGGAACCCGAAGAGTGAGAGGGGATCTAATCAATCCCTGACAGAACTGACCTGCACACCTGGGGAAAATAATTTGGAACGGGGAACTCTAAACTCCAAATGAGGTCCCGCTTGCTGTGTTGGACAGAGGACTGGTGGAGCTTCTCCCCGGTCAAGTGGCGCGGCAAGGAGAGCTGGGGTGTGGTCGCAGCATCTTCTGGAAGCCGCTTCTAGTTGTAGGCTGGGCTGGTTCTGCGCAGTCGGTGAAGAACGGCTCTCCCAGGCAGCTCCGAACTCGGATCGGGGAGGGATCACCTCGCCTACGAAGATGACCGGAAGAGCTTTCCGGAAATGTAGGATACACCACCAGAAAACTCGCGATGATGAAGAGGAAGCCTCTGCAACTCTGGGGTACTCTGCTGTTGCAGACTGCTATTCGAACTGCAACTTGATGATGGTAAATGGAGTCGGATAGGGGGGCCAATATAGCAAGGGGCGGGGGTATTGGTTATGTGGGATGGGGGAGGGTGTCTGTGGCAAGGAAGATGGGGTTGGAGGTGGCTGGGGTCTCAGCTAGCAGGTGGAGGGGGAGGGAGGTGTGGCCAAGGGTGGAGGGTGAGAGAGAGGGGGGGGGTGCAAGTGACTCTTGGGAAAGGGGGGGGAGTGTTTGAATTTGGTTTAATGGTGGGTGATCAATGGTGGTCTTGGGAAGGGGAAGGGGTGTGTTGGGAGATGGAGAGGTGTGTTGGGGAAGGGAAGGGGTGGCTTGGGAAAAAGGGACTCTCCCTTGGGAATGTGAAAGGTTGTATGGGGAAGAGGAAAGGTTGCTTGGGGAGTGGTGGGAGTAAGGGGAGTTAAGGTGAGGTATGGGGAAGGGGGAGGGGCCTTAATGAGAGGTGAATGGGGAAGAGAGAGAGGGAATTTTGAATTTTGGGGTGGGGAGGAGAGAGAATGGGGTTCGCCCCCCTTAGAGAGAGAGAGAGAGAAGAGAGAGAGAGGGAGAGGGGAATCCACCCCTAGAGAGAGAGAGAGAATCTCACACAATTTTGGTGGATTTCCAACTTTCATTCAGCAATTCATTAGCTCCAAATGGTGGGAGTGGGGTCCTATTTATAGGATTCCTACAATTTAACATAAGTCCCTGAATTTTGGACTACTAACAAGAAACCAAGAGGGTGGGGGCTTCCCTGGGCTTAGCCCATCTAATTGGGCCCAAATGACACATTAACCACTCTAATGACCTATTAACCTAGGTACTTGACTCAATTAAAAGGAAAATTACATGATAAGACTCAAATAAGAAAGTGAAAAATACATCATATGACTCGAAATAAAGTGGCGAACAAGATGTAGTACTGCTGGTGATCATCAGGAACCTCAAAAAAATGTGGAACGGTCGGAGATGTCCCCATCATAGCCCTGGGGTGCGGAGAACTCGACTCCGTCGAGTATGGGTCCACCGGGGAGGTGGTCTTCCAAGGCAGCTCTGGGCGAGCCATGATCTCCAAACTCAACCCTGTGTCCGCAATCATGGGACGATCCTTCATCCTCTCGAGGTGGCTCGGGCGCACCCTCTTGCTGGCGATGGAACCCTTCTTGCCTAGTATTGCCTCCGTGTGCACACGTCGGACTCTCAGGCTGATTTTTGGTGGCTCTCCGAGGGTGTCCCTCTCAAAGGAAGATAGGTTCGATGCACTCACTAGGATTCACCGCGGTGCCCATATAGGGTGCCGGATCCGCCACGTGGGAAATGGGGTGAATCCCAAAACCCATTAGTAAGTCCAACCCGTTAGCTTGGTTGCCAAAGCCACTCGGAACTTGGGAAGGTCCAAGTCCTCGTGCCCTCGAATTGGAGGTGACCCTAGGGTAGAGCCACTCCAATGTCATCATCACCAGATCGCCTACTTGGAATTCCAAGTGGCGCTCGCGAGCTCTTGTCCGCTCTTTGTGAACCTCACCGCTCGTCGAGAATTGCTTGCGTGTATGCTCATACCATGCATTATGATGCGGTGAGTGGGTGTGAAAGTGGATAGTGTGCAAAGGTGGACCGGGGCAACCATAAATTGACCTATCATGCTTTGATGCCATGTGGACCTTGATGAACTTAAGTGGACCAGGGCAGCCATAAGTGGCCCTATCATGCATGGACTTCATAACAACGGTCGGAGGGCCGGGCATCCATAGGGGAATCTATTGCGCATGGGTATATCAAATGCCAGGGGTCCTGGACATCCGTGAATGCTCCTACTATGCTTAAGACCCATGATGAATGAAGGTGGACCATTACAACCGAATATGGACCACTTATGTTTCCAACTTGACATGTGGGTGTTATGAATGAAAGGACCCGACTTACTAATCATGTCAAGTGGTGGGAGATGCCAAGACATAGGCATTCCTACTCCAAAGATGATTTCTATGTGAGAGGTTGTGGGATGACCTTTGAACTTCCATTTGAAAGGATCAAAGGGATCTAAGAAGGTTGGTAGCACAGAGTGAGACACTTCCTTAATCCTTATTTGAACATTACCCAATGTCATGACTCCCATGGTGGGTGGAGTGATAATGGTCGGTGCATGGTACTCTCGGGGTGGTGAACATGGGTGGACTTGGGTTGGGCTTGGTCGGGGAAGTTCTTGGGTTGGAGTTGGGGTCGGGGGTTGAAGATCGGTTGGTTGAAGAGGTTTGGATTGTGGTGCGTAGATCTTTCTAAGATCGGCCCTCATTTCATCCCAAGATTCAATGGGTGCTTCCCCTTTGGCTTCTCTCAAACCTACAATGTTCTCCCATTCTTTCCTAGCTTGGCGCCAGAGCAAACTCTTGGTATAGTTGACTTGCATAGGCCCTGATAGAGTGAACCTCCCAAAGTGTCGATCTATGGAATCCTCCCACTCTAGATATATACTAGGGTGAGTTCCATCAAACACAAAGGCTTCTAATGGGCCTAAGAGTGGCGAATATACCAAGTATGAGGTAGTCATGATGGAGGACGAGGGTGATGCATGCAATGGCCCTAGGACAAGACTTAGTAGAGACAAGTCTAGAACTTGCTCTGATACCAAATTGATGTGACACGACCCCTCGGACCTAGCTTCACAAGCAACCGAACCGAACGGCGGACCCACTCAAGCAGGTTCACCTGCGTCGCGCACACCCGGGTCCGTAGGTGGACCGGCGATAGTGGTGAGGGTTCGAGGATGGATCTCGCCTATCCGGAGATTTGACTAGCTTGGGCTGAACCCTTAAGGGACTGGGATGCCCAATTCCGTGGGCGTCCAGCACGCAAGGGCGTGGGATGTAGTGGCTCTCTCACAACTCACCCGCGGTGGCACTCGATTAGACAGAATGTTGGAACGAGCACTCTCTCACTGCCGACGGCGCAACTAGAGATAATACTAAGCTAAACAATAGTGAAACCAGCAGAGGAAATGACCCGAAGCTCACCTGATCGGTGTGAAGACACCGATCCCGGCCGGAGATGAGGGCGAGCGGGGAAGCGTGGGCTACCCGCACGCCGCCCCGACGACGCTTTAGCCAAAGACCTGCTAGTACAAAACTACTCCTCGCGCAGGAGGGTGATCGTGGGGGTGGGAAAAATAGAGGTTACATTCAAACACTACCTCCACGCAGGGAGGGGTGCTAAGCCGGCCAGGCGGGGAAGGGAAAATAGCTAAGGAGGTAGCCGATTGACCGCACCGTCGGTTCTGCCTGCCTGTCTGCCTGTCTGATAGGTGATCGCTGTTGACTCTGCTGTGATCACTCCCAGACTCAAAAGTGAACAAGACCAACACCAAAATGCTGGTGACTGACCCGGGAAGAAGCCTGAATTTTTTTGGTGCCAGCAGTTATCGACGCTGGCCGGGAAAGATGCTGGACCGGCGCTGCTCTGCTCTGCCGTGGACTGAGCTCAGGTTGTTGCAGTAGGTTGGCGACTTCACCACGATAGCTCCCTTGATCCAATCGAGATGGGATCAGGACGGTTGCGAGTGTGGTTGAATCCTCTTCGATCAGCAACCAAGATGGGCACCAGAAAGGTCAGAGCAGAGAGGTGGAACCCGAAGAGTGAGAGGGGATCTGATCAATCCCTGACAGAACTGACATGCGCACCTGGGGAAAATAATTTGGAACGAGGAACTCCGAACTCCAAATGAGGTCCCGCTTACTGTGTTGGACAGAGGACTGGTGGAGCTTCTCCCCGGTCAAGTGGCACGGCAAGGGGATCTGGGGTGTGGTCGCAGCATCTTCTGGAAGTCGCTTCTAGTTGCAGGCCGGGCTGGTTCTGCGCAGTCGGTGAAGAACGGCTCTCCCGGGCAGCTCCGAACTCGGATCGGGGCGGGATCACCTCGCCTACGAAGATGACTGGAAGAGCTTTCCGGAAATGTAAGATACACCACCAGAAGACTCGTGATGATGAAGAGGAAGCCTCTGCAACTCTGGGGTACTCTGCTGTTGCAGACTGCTACTGGAACTGCAACTTGATGATGGTAAATGGAGTCGGATAGGGGGGCCAATACAGCAAGGGGCGGGGGTATTGGTTGTGGGGGATGGGGGAGGGTGGCTGTGGCAAGGAAGATGGGGTTGGAGGTGGCTGGGGTCGCAGCTAGCAGGTGGAGGGGGAGGGAGGTGTGGCCAAGGGTGGAGGGTGAGAGAGAGGGGGGGGTGCAAGTGACTCTTGGGAAAGGGGGGGGGAGTGTTTGAATTTGGTTTAATGGTGGGTGATCAATGGTGGTCTTGGGAAGGGGAAGGGGTGTGTTGGGAGATGGAGAGGTGTGTTGGGGAAGGGAAGGGGTGGCTTGGGAAAAAGGGACTCTCCCTTGGGAATGTGAAAGGTTGTATGGGGAAGAGGAAAGGTTGCTTGGGGAGTGGTGGGAGTAAGGGGAGTTAAGGTGAGGTATGGGGAAGGGGGAGGGGCCTTAATGAGAGGTGAATGGGGAAGAGAGAGAGGGAATTTTGAATTTTGGGGTGGGGAGGAGAGAGAATGGGGTTCGCCCCCCTTAGAGTGAGAGAGAAGAGAGAGAGAGAGAGGGAGAGGGAATCCACCCCTAGAGAGAGAGAGAGAATCTCACACAATTTTGGTGGATTTCCAACTTTCATTCAACAATTCATTAGCTCCAAATGGTGGGAGTGGGGTCCTATTTATAGGATTCCTACAATTTAACATAAGTCCCTGAATTTTGGACTACTAACAAGAAACCAAGGGGCTGGGGGCTTCCCTGGGCCTAGCCCATCTAATTGGGCCCAAATGACACATTAACCACTCTAATGACCTATTAACCTAGGTACTTGACTCAATTAAAAGGAAAATTACATGATAAGACTCAAATAAGAAAGTGAAAAATACATCATATGACTCGAAATAAAGTGGCGAACAAGATGTAGTACTGCTGGTGATCATCAGGAACCTCAAAAAAATGTGGAACGGTCGGAGATGTCCCCATCACAAAGATGATGGTGAATTTCTTGAAGAAAAGGAAGAACAACATACTCAAGAGCAAGAGCCAAGGTCAAATGAAAATCTAGCTGAATCAAGTACTAGAGGTAATGCAGATGACAATGAAGGTAACTCTCTAACTAATGTTAGAATGTTAAGGGACCACCCTCTATCAAGCATTATTGGTAATCTGCATGATCCTACCAGAACTAGATCTCATTTCAGAACAATTGAAGAAATGGATAATTTGGCTCTTATATCTCAAATTGAACCAAAAAATATAACTGAAGCCCTGAAAGATGATTGCTGGATTAATGCAATGCATGAGGAATTAAATCAATTCAAAAGAAATAAAGTGTGGCACCTTTTGCCAAGACCTAATGAACTTTTAGTAATTGGAACTAAATGGGTCTTTAGAAATAAACAAAATGAAAATGGAATTTTGATAAGAAATAAAGCAAGACTGGTTGCTCAAGGATAGAACCAAGAATTTGACATTGATTTTGAAGAATCCTTTGCACCAGTAGCTAGATTAGAAGCTATCAGATTATTACTTGCATATGTATGTTGTCATGGAATAAAACTCCATCAAATGGATTTAAAAAGTGCATTTCTTAATAGTTTAATAAAAGAAGAGGTGTATGTTGAACAACCCCCTGGTTTTGAATCTATAGACTGTCCTGACCATGTTTACAGATTAGACAAAGCTATCTATGGGCTCAAACAGGCACCTCGAGCATGGTATGATAGACTCAGCTCATACCTCACTGAGAAAAGATATTCAAGAGGTAAAGTGGACCAAACCCTATTTACCAAGGTGAGAAATAATGACATTATTCTGGTTCAAATTTACGTTGATGATGTAGTTTTTGGATCCACTAAACCAAGCATGTGTGAGGATTTCGTAAATTTGATGACCACAGAATTGGAGATGAGTCTCATGGGTGAGCTTCAATTTTTTCTAGGTCTACAAATCACCCAAAGCAAGGATGGATGCTTCATCAACCAGGCAAAGTACGTCTCTGAACTTTTGAAGAAATATAAGATGGAGAATCTTAAGGCAATCAGCACACTCATGAGCACCAATATAAGTTTGGATGCAGATCTAAAAGGTACAAAAGTAGATGCAAAGACTTATCGAGGTATGATTGGATCACTCCTCTATCTTATTGCATCTAGGCCAGACATCCAATTTTGTGTATGTATGTGTGCTCGGTTTCAGTCTGATCCTAAAGAATCCCACTTGATTTCTGTCAAGCGTATCTTTCGATACCTTGCTGGAACTCGAGACTTAGGGATTTGGTATCCTGCATCTTGCTCTTTTGATCTAGTATCATACTCAGATGCAGACTATGCTGGATGCAAACTTGACAGGAAAAGCACAAGTGGCTATTGTCAATTTTTGGGAGGGTGTTTGGTTTATTGGGCATCCAAGAAACAACACTCAGTGGCACTATCCACTGCAGAGGCAGAATATGTCGCTGCAGGGAGTTGCGGCACTCAAGTGTTGTGGATCAAACACCAACTCCAGGATTATCAAACTGATCTTGGATGTGTCCCAATATTGTGTGATAACACAAGTGCCATTAACCTGGCAAAGAATCCCATCCAGCACTCTAGGACCAAACATATCGAAATAAGGCATCACTTCTTGCGAGATGAAGTTAATAAAAGTAGCTTTAAGTTGATTTTTGTAGACTCTGAACATCAACTAGCTGACATTTTCACCAAGCCACTGAATAATGAAAGATTCTCTTGTCTTAGGAGAGAGCTTGGTTTGTGCAATCCTCATCTTGTTGCCTAAATTGATTGCTTGATTTATTCCTTGAAACTTGTCTGATTAATTTTGCCTAGAAATAAATTGATTGCATGTCCTGCTTGAGTTGCAAATACCTGTCTTCTGAATAAGTCACAGATTTAGGGGGAGTTTAGTTTTGAGCATATCTGTTTAATAATTGCATCTTCATTCATATTGTCTGTCATGAATAAATGGAGGGAAAGTTTGCATCAGCTTTTAGACATGAAGTGTGAATGTGCATGCTAGAAGCAATGTGTGGACTTGCTGGGTTCTAATGCAGAATGCACTTGAACAAATGCAATGAATGTATAGAGTTGCTTAAGCTAACGCATGGAACAAGTCTGTATAGACTTTGATGTTCAAATGTAGTGTATGGACTTGTGTATGCAGGGCAGACAATGTGTAGACTTGCGTGATGCACAACCATATGCAATGTATAGACTTGGATGAGTTGCAAAGGCTGTACAGACTTGACAAATGCTTGAACAAGCCGATGTATAGACTTACACGATGTATGGACTTGCAAGACGATGCATGAGACGATGCATTGTATAGACTTTAGAAAGCTTGAAGCACAGACACACTGCAATGTATAGACTTAGCATGCTTCAAAGCAACCATGTGCAGACTTTACCGATGTACAGACTTAGTGTTCTGAACGTAGGTAACACTAAGGAATGCAATTCTGTTCTGTTAGAGTCAGTTATCTGGGTATCTGAAGAGTGATTTATGAGACTGAGTCAACACTGAAAGACAACTTCTGAAAACAGGCTGCAAGTTAAACTGACTGGTTAAATGAGTTAACACAGTCACTTGGATGAGTTGACGCACTGATGTAAACCTAGTGCAAATCAGTTCTGGAATTAATTGGATTACTTCAGAAGGGTTACCGCAGCTCTGAAGTTTGGATCTCACATATCCTTTTCTTGGTGTCGTCTTCTCAATCCCTCATCAACCTTGTTGCTTCTACTTTCAGTTTTTCAACTTGTCGTGAAGAACCACTCAATCTTGAGTATGAGGGAAGTTTCTTGAGATCTGAAATGTGAATTGATGTCATAGATTCAGGGGGAGCTAAAATGATAATTCCCTTATAAGAGGTAGTGATCTTTATTGACTGTCTCTAGGCTGTATTAATGGTTGGAGTTTTATAAATCTTCTGTTCTTTGAATGCTAAAATTCATGAACACAAAAGTGCTGTGCATATGGAATAGTTTCAGAACTATTTAATAAAACTGAGAACTCCTCATTTCTTGAACTATGATGATCAAAAGTAAAGAGACCTTTGTGCAAATGAATTCAACATCTGTATTGATTTTAAACTCAGCATAGGGTTAATAAAAGCTTAAGAAACATACCCTATATATACAAATATACATATAATAAATTGTAGAGCAATGGCAAGCCTTCACTGAGAAACTGTCTCTATGCATCAAAGAAGTGCTAATGAGCATGTCATGATGTGGGCTATTACCTCTGATTTAAAAGAAAAATAATTCATTGCAGAGCAATGGTACCTTTCCACTGAGAAACTACCTTCATGCACCAATGAAGTGCTAAAAGGCATGTCATGAAGTGAGTTGCCAACTCTGTTTCAGTTGTGTAGAATAGTTAGCTATGCTAAGTAACCGGGGACTCTGGTGTCTGATAAACATGTGCACCTGTGTCAAAAGGCTAGCTACACTTGACTGTAATTGATGAAAAATTAAAAATGTCAATGTTTATATAGGGTTGACCTGAAGCTCAAAAATGAAATCCGTTTGAGTTCATCCTCAATTCGAGTTAAATTCACAACTATAAGGGTATCTTGAAATTAAACATTCTAGGGATATGATTTGAGAAAGTTCCAAGTGTGCAAATTGTTCAATCCTTATTCCATAATCATGCTCTTCTTATTCAAGGATTTTTCTCAAAGTCTTAAGATTGTTTCTCCACATCATTAAATGAATTAGGGGCTCTCATAATTTCTCATCATATATCTCATAAGGGAACTTGAATTTTATCGATTAAAAATCCCTGAATATAATTTCATCTCTTCCAAAATTTCAATGTCATTAGAATGCCTATACTGTGGATCTTCACTATTTCCTGTCTACTTCACACTACAATTCTGACTCGCCTTAGTAGCATCGATGCAGTGCCTCACTGCGTTAATGCAGTCCTTCAATAAACCGGTTCGGCACAGTGAACCGGTTCACCTTTCTTGAATTGAAATTGTGTCGTCACCTTCTTTAAAATCCCGCAGCGTAAACACTGCCGTCTACTTGTTCCTTCCAAAACCTAGTGGTTTTCCATCTCTCCGACTCTTTCCGTCTTTCCTCCTCAGCACTTTCTCTCTCTCTTCTATCTTGTTCCCATTTGATTCTCAATGCCATGGCGCCTCCGGAACAAAAGAAGAAGGGGAAGAACAAGACGAGTCTATAGAAAAGAGATCCCATCTTTGCTACGGACATGATTGAGCCTTGAACTAAATATCAAGCGGAGACGCCGTCTGTGTCAGCTCCACCACAACAAAAAGGAAAAGAGAAAAGCTCACCGGCAAAGACAAGGGCAGTAAAGCAAAAGGGCAAAGACAAGGGCTTGGCAGATCCTTCAAAGGAAATATCATCTCCTTCAGCTCCACGGAAACGGAAAGGCAAAGAGATAGAGTTATCTCTTCGAAAACGCCGTCTTCATCCAAGCCCGCCAACCAAAAAGAGAAAGCTATCTACCGTCAGGACAGAGGAGAAGGTTACATCTTCAGGTGCTGTGAAGGGAAAGAAAGGTGCGGACAGCTCTCATGCAAGGTCTTCTGATCCCTCTCTCCCCATCAACGTGGAAGAACCTCTGAAAGTCCTTATTCCACGGTATATTGTTGCTACTGACGTTGAGATGCTTGAAGTTTTTCCGCAACTATTTCCTACATTGGATTATCAGGGTTGGTGGTCTTTCGTTACAAATCATAAGATTTATTACCCCACCCTAGTCAGGGAATTTTATCATAATTTGAAGTATGAACCTCAGATCCCCAAAATTTCTTCAACTGTCAAGAATGTTAGTTTCGAATTGATAAATAAACTGTTAGCTAGAGCTTGGAAAATTCCAATGAATGGAGTTCAGTTACACAGTTTTCAGTTTGATGAACATGAAGCTTATGCTCTTTTGACTGACAAACCCAGTGATCCTACAGTCATTAGGGAGACTTTTTATCTAGTCTTAAAGCAAATCAGTTTCCTCCATTCAATAGACTGCTCCACCATATTTGCACATCAATGATAACACCTCAGAGCAGTGGTCGGGAACGGGTCACTGAGATGCAGAGATTTTTACTGTATTGCATGCTGAAAAAGATACACATTTCACTGTCAGATGTAGTTATTCAGACTATGGGATCTTGTTTAACACAATCTAGGACACTCCCATATGCTGCTCCATTGACTGCCATATTTCACAAAGTTGGAGTAGATTTTGGTAATGAGAAGAAACTGTCTATTCCTAAAGGGAACATATACTCCCTTTCCTACATTCAGACATTCATGGGATTTAAAGTTATAGATGGACAGCCAGTCGGGGTTCTGCCAAGTCAGAAATCTGTCTCTACCTCAGTGGAAACTGGACCAGAAGTAAGAACTGACACACAAAATCAGCAAGAGCCCAGTCTACACAGAGTGGAAAGACCAGAGGCTAGGGAAGATAGACCTAAAGCTAGTTCAGCCAGAATGGACTACCAAGAGTTCAGCAACATCCAGGATGATTACAATGTACAAGATGGTACTCCTGTGTTTCCTGTTACTTCCAGAGAACTTGTCATAGTACAAGGTCCTCTTCCAGAACCCTCTCCACCAAGAGGACCTGCATCTACTTCTGAGGACATTCCAGCCAACTCCCAGAATGATTTTTCTGGTATAAATCTTACTCTCATTCAATTTTTGGAAACAAAATTCAAGAGTATTGACTCCTCCATAATGCACCTAAGTTCAACAACGGATATGAGGCTGTCACACCTTGAACAGAAATTAGACAGCAGATGGGAAAAGTTTACACGTGATAAATTCAAGTCAGACAAGAAGCTTCATGAGTTTATGGAATCTCTTCTTCAAGCTTGTCAGAAAGCTGGTTCAGTCATGCGTAACTTACAAAACGTGCATCAACAATGTCTGCACAGGATACAGAGTGTACAGACATACAACTATGATGTCAGGGAAAACCAATCCAAGTTGAACTTGAAATATTCCACCCTGATTGACAAGAACAATGAGTTCAGTGACAAGGTTCAAACCTTGTTTGAAAAGATTACATCTTTTGGTCAGGACATTGCTAAACTGTTTGAACGAACCACTCTAGTTGGTGATGAGGTTGTGGATGTGCTGCATATTTTGAAAGAAAACTTTCTACCCACCATTGAAGATCAGCGTGATGTGTACTGCCCTCCACCAACTAAAGCATCGGGATCTCAGCAGAAAGCTCAGGTGGACTATCTATTTGATATACTGCACAACTGGTTTGATGGTATTTCTACTAAGGTCAAAGAATACCACAAGCTTGTGGTGAACAGAGATCAGCTGCTTTCTGAAAGGATGGACACTATGGCAGCATCTATTGCTCAGCTTCAGCAACAACTGGATATTGTGTCTGCAACTATACTTCAGGCTTCCTCATCTACTCCCCTTCCTGATGATGTCAAAGGGGGAGAGACATGAACTCGAGTCTAAACTAGAACTGCATTGCATCTGCATCAAATGTGTTAATTGACTGATGTTTCCTTCTCTTTGTCTTTCTCTATGATGTAAAATCTTGGACTTAAATGAATGACAAAAATTGGTGTTTGTTTCAGTCACTGAAGTGAATTCCTTGTTTGATCTAAACCTTCTTGTTTGATCTGAATGATACATTCTTATTTAGATGCAATGGCATTCACCTCATAGTTGCCATCATCAAAAAGGGGGAGATTGTTGTGCCCCTGGTTTTGATGATGACAACCATGAGACGTGAATGTTGTATTCAACTCAAACTGTTGAATTAAATCATGATTCAGTAACGCTTCCAATTGATTTCCTTTTGATGCAAGAAAGGAACAGGGTCGACGCTGGGAGTTCAAGGCGTCCACGCATCAGTTGAAGAGGGATTCACATATTCACTTCACTGCGTCAACTCCACGCTATTGCAGCGTCAACTCATCAGCATAAGGAGCAAAGGCATTCACAGACCTACTTCATTGCGTCAATGCCACAGTAGAGCAGCGTTGACGCAGCAGTTAAAAAGGCAGTGTTAATGGTTCACTGGAATACCCCAGTGCGTCAACGCTACATAAGGATAGCGTCGACGCAGCAGCTCATTCTGATGTGAAGTTGGCTCTGGGTCAGTTCAGTGGGTCGACGCAGCGACCCCATGCGTCAACGCATCCAGTCTTACATTCAAGCCATATGAGGCATCTCAAGGCTGCGTCAACCCTGAGGACTCAATGGGTTGACGCCATCTGAACTTCCTTCGAGATTAGTTGGGTGGACCCCAATCGTAGTGATGTCAAAGGCCATATCAGCCAAAAAGTGCTTGAGATCTCATCTTTTCCCTCGCGATTCCAGAAGGCTCTACACGGAGCAATCAGGGGGCTAACCAGAATATCTGATTGGGGCCCACTAGATGTATATATGCATGGATCTGGAAATGAGTGCGGGAATTGCCGAATTGCAGAAGGTGTTGGAGATTTCGAAGCTTGCTGCGGACAAGGCTGAGGAAGAAAAGCTCACGAGAGGAACGGGGAGTTCATCTTCATCCTGATATCGATCTGCTGAAGAGTGATCCTTGGAAGCTCATCTACATTTCAGAAGGAGAAGACCAGCTAATCGTTGAAGCCTCTTCTTCCAGTTTTCTGAATTCAAGCCAGAGATTCGGCTGCTTCACAGATCTGAGATTGCCTTTTCATTTACTGAGTGATTTCGTTTATTACTTGTCTTTTTTGATTTGAACTCTATTATATTGTTTCTCCCTCGTACTTGTTTGAGTAGAGGGAGGGGTTGATCCAGCAGACTGTGCTTGGATGAAGGGAAGTTGGGCGTGTTGCCTGCAAGCTGTTTGTCAGTGGGTTAGAGGATCTATTCCTCTAGTTAAGCTAAGCTATAATGCTCAGGGGTGTATGTGAGGAAGTAGTTCCTCGGTATACCTAAGCTGTAAAGCTCAGCAGGGATCCTCACTGGTTTAGTGAGGGGTGGACGTAGGTCTCCACAGGGAGACCGAACCACCATAAAAATCTGCGTTCATTTTGTGGCTTGATTTCTCACATTATCTACCTTTCATTAGATGGTTGATTAGGCACGATTCATGCTCTTTGGTTATTGAACTTCTAATTATCATTCTGCTCTTTAATTCGAGTGTGATCTTGCATAAAGTTTTTAAAGGGTCAACCTAGTCACCCCTCCCCTCTAGTTTGACATTCCACCTAATCCAACATACCCGGCCCCTCCAACAACCCAGTGGGCCCAACCAACGGCCCTAGCACGTTGGCCGAGGTGCACGACGGCCTTAGCAATCAATCGGGATCGCTCCCGATTCATAAGTCGCAGATTTCCTCCGCACTCTACACGGTCACCTGGGCTGCCCCGGGGACACTCCGACTACAAGCCATGCCACATGGCACTCAGGGAAGTGGCTAGAGGCCTACCCTGGAACGCCTTCCCTCAACCCTCCAAGGTCAAAGGGAGACCCAAATAGGTCAACCACAGGCTCAGGAGGCCCGTAGTACGCGTGGACGGCTCACACACGTCTTGTGGGTGCACGTGTTTCAACCTTTCTACACCAACCCATGGGCCACCCCATGGTCCCAGTACACCAATTGGGTCCTACAATGACCCCCCCAGCAAGTCGGGGCCACCCCCGACCCTCAGACACGTGGCGACAAGCCACCGAACTTGGCTCTCGGGGCAACCCGAGGCTACCCTTCCAACCCACCATACAACATGGCACGTAGCTCGAGGTAGGGATCATCGGCCCAAGGTGCCTCCTCCCAGCCCCTATGGACTCCTACCCTTGGCCCTTGGCCAAATCCGAGGCCCGTCGGCCACCTACACGGCTCGTTCGGCAACCCGGGGTGTGTCGGGCATTCGCCCGAATACCTTGCAAGCGGCCACTACAACTCGAAGAACAATGGCTCCCATGGGCCATTTCAACCTCTCGGAACTTTATATCCCCCAAGGGGTATCCCTAGACGATGAAGGAAGACCCCCGGGGGCCAACCCTCGGGGTTACAGCTTTACACGGGGCCCGTGTGCCCCAGGGCGTGGCCGCGCGGGGGCCGTGCCCTCTCCTCAGCCCGGAGGTCGACAGCCCTCCCCAGTCCCTGTTCGTGCAGATGCGGTCCGAGGTTCGTGTAAAGCTCGTTCGTCGTACCCGTACACAGAAGAATTCGTGAAGACGAAGTCCCGGGAATACGTGGAGTCGCACACGTCAATCCCTCGGTCTACGCGCACAAGCAGCCAGTCAGCCAGTCCAAGCCCGTATCCTTTGTCTTCTAGCGTTCAAACTGAGTCAAAGTGGGGCTAAATTAACCAAAAAACTGGGTTTTATAGAGGGGGCACCACTCCCTCTCTCTCCCTCTACCTGGTCCGCCTAAACCCCTCTTGGGGAGGGGTTTAGGCGGACCAGCTTGGGCCTCCAGGCTGGTCCGCCTAAACACCCAAGGGGGGGGGGGTTTTAGGCGGACCAGCCTAGACCCTCAGGCTGGTCCGCCTAAACCCTTGTATAACAAAAAAAAAGGGATTTTAAAACAAAAAAAAGGGACCAACATGGTCCGCCTAAACCCCACCCCTTCTACTCCGACACATACACAAACACACACATAAAAAATTCAAATAAAAAAAAATAAAAACACTATTTTGGGGGTTTACCCAGACCAAGTTGGACCCTCAACTTGGTCCGCATAAACCCCACCCCCACCCCTTCAACTTCTATAAATTTCCCCCCTTGCAAGCTTAGAAGAAGAAGACAGACGACAACAGATACAAACACACAACGCGTGAAGGAAGGGCTAACTTCCCCGGCCTAATTATCGCACCCTCGGACTTCCGAGGCTTTTGGCAAGGGTCGGGAACGTGAGAAGACAAGTGCGCGCGCGATTGACTTGCTAGTCGGCTCACACACGCCGAGGGTATGTCTCACGTACTCCCCTCACGCGGTGTCTAGCCGTCTCATGCCAAGTACATCCCCGCCTCGTGTAAGATGACCATACCAACAGCAAATACACCCGTGCCCCGGGTCCGCCCGTGTACGTCGACTTACGGCACTTACCGCGGTGACGAAGGGTACCGCGTACCGACCGCGTCGGCCCTCGACACGGATCCGCGTGCCCACCATTCATCCTCCAGTCAGCCGTCGGCCCCTCAGATTGACGAAGCGAGTCTAGTCGGACCTCTGGCCCGGGATTCATAGTCCCGGGGCTGACCTTGACTCCCCAGCGTGACAACACTCGCCGTCCGAGACCCGGACCCGACCGCTCGCCTTGAGCCGTGTCCGACCTCCGCCAGGCGCCAGCCATGTCCGTTCTGACCACCAAGGCAGCCGGACCTACACCAAATCCTCTGTAAAGAGTCCCAGTAGAACATGTGGACACCCACTTTGTCACGCAATGACCCGGGGGCCGACTCACGTGTCGGAAATGTCCGCGGCTTTCGCCCGTTGTACTTCGGCCTCCTCGGCCCATTTGTAAAGCCCATGTGGCTCATCGTAAAACCAATGAAATACATACGCCCGTATTCGGGCCTCCAGCTTCCGACCCACACCACTCGGCATCTGTGCCCGATACCCCAACTCCAATGAACGCCCCTCAGTCTAGCACGTACCCCTAGCTACTGAATGCGCGCAGCCCTCCACCCATGGCTTCAGACACATATACAGACTTTTCTTCAGCATGGAACGAAGGTATTCAGATTCAATCCGATATAAATAAACACCGGTTGCTTGCTGTCGGTGGGGAAAGACGTCATGTACATGATTCTCGCAATCGCCTACGCACTCGCACCCATGGAACCCCTTCTCTCCACGTGTCGCCCGATCCGCTGAGCCCATGTGCCGCGCCCTGGTGGCGCTTCCCCGGTCAAATATTGGTTCCATGAGTGATTGTCGAGAGATCGACTGGCACGCTCGCACCCTGTCCGGTTAACCCTTAGCCCGACATTCCCGTGCCATTCCGCCCCTTTCGACTTTCCGTAAAAGGAGAGTGCCCGGTACCACCGTGAGAGGCATGCAACCGTAAGGAGGATACCTGAGATACATCAAACTCTCGTATTTTTCCTTCCCCGCTGCATTTCTTCCTTAACCCCGGTTAATCGGCATAAAAACCCGCGCAACAGAGAGGATGGCACGCCCGGTGTGATGTCTCCCGCCTTCCTTCTTTTTGCTGAAGAAATGTCTGTGCTAGCCCTGAAGCCCGGTGCCCTTTCCCTGTCCTTGCAGGAGATGCAGAGGAGGGTACTCGTGCGCATTCTCCAGCAGCCTCCGGTCCGTGTTCCGATCGTCGGGCCGCTCTCAGCGACTGTCAGCGACCATCGCCTCCGCAACACTCAACACTCTGGCAACTATGGCGGCCGTCACCTATGGTCCCAATGTCATCGCCACCCACACCCGGGTGGGCTACTTGGCGACGCCGATCACTTTCGGCAGCTTCGCCCCAGTTATCGGATCGCCCTACTTTCTGGGTGTGATCCCTGTGGCTGCTTCTCAACTAACTCCAGTCTCTCCAGTGGCCCCTGCGGCCAACGCGCCATGCGCGTCTCCAGCTCCAGTGTCCCGCCCGAGTGCCGGGCGCTGGACTACCACTGTCGGCCCCTACAGGGCCCCCAGATCAACGCCGGTCCGGGTGAACATCAGCTCCCGACGCCAGCCCCGTCGATCTCCAACACGGGCCCCGTGCCCCGGACTTCGGTCACCATGCATCTCAGCATCTTCCTCGGGTCCTCAGCCCCGAGCCCCAGCCAAGCCGACACCCAACACGGGCTCCCTGCCCCAGGTCCACGGCTTCCCAGCGTCTTCCTCGGGTCCTCAACCCCAAGCCGCAGCCAAGCCAGCACCCAACATGGGCTCCCAGCCCCGGGTCCATGGCTTCTCAGCATCCGCCTCGGGTCTTCAACCCCAAGCCCCAACAAAGCCAGCACCCAACACGGGCTTTCAGCCCTGGGTCTACGGCTTCCCAGCATCTGCATCGGGTCTCCCATCCCGAATCCCGGCAAGGCCGCCACTCGACATGGGCTCCCATCCCCGAGTTCACGGCTCCCCGGTAGTGCACTCGGGACCCCGGTCCCGAGCTCAAGTTGAACCGGCTCTCCCCGTGGGTCTCCTACCCAGGGGGCAATGCTCCTCAGCACCTTCCTCGGGTCCTTCAACCCGAGCCCAGACTACGCCGGCACCTACCACGGGTCCTCGACCCAGGGGCGTCGGCACCCCGGCACTTCCAATAGCTATGCCTTCCAGTGCAAGAGTGTCATCTCGAGCATCGGCAACACTCTTATCAGCGCGGGCGAAGGCTTACACCCGAGTCACCCAGCCATCGACTACCGGTGCGGGCTACTTACCCCGGGGGTCGATCCCGGCACTTCAGACCGACGACTTCACCTTGTCGGTCGTTCCGGGCCATGTTTTCTCAGTCTACCATCTTGGGGCGGAGTCTTCCTCAGCTCCTCAGAAGAAGCATCGCCATGGCCACAGAACCAGGCGACTCACTGCTGCAACCAGCAACTCTGGCAAGACGGTCCTTGTCGGTGACCTGTAGATCCGTCTCGACGGGGGTGAGCCAATTATACCCCGAGAATGGACTGTTCCCACCATCCCCACTTCCAATCGTTTTGACCTCTTACGTCAAACACGAGAGGATGGGGCGAAGCTTAAAGGAGCGGGTTCCTCGGCGGCAGCCCGGGGGCACCCACCGCAGCAAGACAAACGGCCTCCCAAGATGACTCGTCGAAAAAATGGCGACATGGGAGACCAGCAATCGGACCTGAGAAGAATCTGGGTCACCCCAGAGGAAGCTCAAGCTGTTCGAAGGGCGCGTATCACCAACCCCCTGCGAGCACTCAGACGCGGCATCAGACGGGATGTGGCGGGTCTCGCAGCAGCATCGTCTGACGACGCCCAATCATCCAATGTCCCCCGCTCAAGCATGCGGAGGCAAAGGCGAGCCCATCCCCTGGCCATCCAGCAACCTGTCTAGGGTTCTCCTCCGACTAACATCAAGAGTGAGCCCCCTCCGCAACGCATCTCCATCTTTGACAGACTAGGGACGCCTGTCCGCCCCGAGCGACACCCGCGGAGGAAGCGGACAGCCTGATTTATCAATGATGCGGTTCGAGTGTTCACTTGTTACACCACCGGACACCAGCCAGACACCCAGTCTGACGATTTGAACCAGCCCCTGTCTCACTTCAGGAGGCCGCGCCATCAGGCTCCGCCACCTCCTTCAACAGGTCACATCGGCACTTCTGCCGGACCGTAAGCGTCGGAACGTGCAGAAGAGGTCCCGGTGGAAGACCGCGACGCTCCTATCAATGCAGAGCCGGTCAACAACGACCCACCTGAAAAAGAGATTCAGGAAGTGACCCTCGACACTCTAATGAAGGAGAACCAGCATCTGAAGGCCCTCATGCAGGACCTCCTCCAGGAGCGAGACCTTCACCCTCAACAACCTGCTAGGCGTCAGGCCGAGGCACCGGTACCCTCGGCGGCCCGTGATGCTGCCAACACCTCAGCGGCGATCACCCGAACCCCGTTGGCAACTGGGTTTGGCACGCCCCCGGTTGAGGCTCAACCACGAGCCTCCAACACGCAAGTGCCTGAAAATCTCTTGGCACAACGCCAGATGATCGAGCGCATTATCGAGACAAAGCTCGCCCAGTATGGTGAAGGGACGGTCATGGTGGACCTCTACAGTGTACCCTACCCGCTTCACCCCCAGTTGAAGAAGCTTCCTCCAGAATACTCCAAGCCCCCGAAGCTGCAAAAGTTTAATGGGCAGGGGTCACCACATGAACACTTGGCCTACTATGTTACGGTCATGGGTGAGTTAGCGTTGGATGAATCCTATCTCCTCCACTACTTTGCCACTTCGCTCACGGGAACGGCCTTCCAATGGTAC
This sequence comes from Amorphophallus konjac, assembly GCA_022559845.1. NCBI lineage: Eukaryota > Viridiplantae > Streptophyta > Magnoliopsida > Alismatales > Araceae > Amorphophallus > Amorphophallus konjac. The sequence goes on from JAHNEJ010002669.1 coordinate 249,102, forward strand.
TGTCGTCTGAAGCCCAACTCAGTCATCGACTGGGCCGATCTCCAGAAGAAATTCCTCGATCGATTTCAAACGGCCGAGCGAAGGGTCTCCCTAGCCGAACTCTACTCCCTTCGGCAGAAAAAGGGCGAGAGTGCCCTCGACTTCATCAAGAAGTGGCGAGGCCTCAGCATGAGGTGCGTCAATTCACCCATCCAGGAGGACGCTATCACTATATGTCATCGAGGTCTGGCAGCCGAGGTCAGCGAAAAGTTTCTCGGCACCAATATCAAAGGCTTCGACCAGCTCAATTCGGCGGTCGCCGAGATAGATATGTTCTTCGTTGATAACCCAAGCTATACTGTAGCAAAGGGTAAATAAGCGCAAGAACGCCAGCTCGGTAAGGAGGTGAATATCATAGAGTTCACCCCTGCCGCTGAGGCCAGTAAAGCGGCCAAATCCAGTGGCTCTGACAAAAAGCCAGCGGACAAGCCGGCTGCTCCTTCTTTCTTAGAGCGTATGAAGACACCATTCTCCTTCAAGAAGGAACATACGAAGATGCTCTTCGACCTCTGCATGGCTCAGAAGATTATCGAACTGCCAGAAATCCGCAAGCTGGACGAGGCCCTGAAGATCGACGATCCCAGTTACTACCTATACCATCGCATGCTGGGTCATTCAATTGAAGATTGCTATGTCTTCAAGACTCAGGCACAGAAGCTGATCCGAGATGGCCTCATCAAGATGAAGAGCGGACTCGTCGATCCCCCGCAGCCACATACGTGGGCTAGGCCAGCTAAAGCAGCACGCGTGGCTCACCCCTCGGCCAATGTCATCCACATGATGGCCGCATTCTCTCTTTCTGACGATGAATCAGAGGAGCCCGGTGCCAGTCGAAGGGAACGTTCGATCTGGTATCCAGGGTGGAGGCCTTGGCATGATCGGAGACCTCTCTCCTTCCCTAGGGAGAGAACCCGGTGACTCTTCGATATCCTTGTCGAGACTGGGCAAATCATGCCCCACAACTCGCCTCCTGGCTACACCCATTGGGATCGTAGTCACCCCCAGTATTGCCCCTTCCACGCCAGAATCTGCCACTCGATCGAGTCCTGTGAGGAAGTCCAATACCTCATCCAGGAACAGATCCAATGGGAGCAGATCGATGCGGAAGGAAACTCCATGTCGCTCGTCAGGCTTCGACAAGTTGTCGAAGAGACCCTGAGCATCGCCAGGGATGCACCAGAGCGGCCAGACTCTCGTCAAGAGAATGGGCACGGGCTGCCTTACCAGCATCCTCCAGAATGGCTCGAGTTCCGGACTGACAACCAAGAAGCGCTCGAGCGACTGCGAAGGCGTAGAGAGCAGGAGGCCAGTCAAGAGACGGAGCCGACCAAATTCTTGGTCAACGTCATTCATTCCCCTGCTCCTCCGGCCCTCGAGGGCTCCCAGACATCCACAGCTAGCCAGCCAACCCTGGCCACTTCGACCGTGCAATGGCGGCCCTGGCGGGAGCTAAAGTCTCTCCCTTTTCCTGAAGAAGACACTGCCAGGCTCCTCCGGGTCCCCCTCGACCGAGAGGACGTTTTAGTGGGAGAGACGACGATAGGCTCTGTAGCTCTTCCTGGTCCTCCTCCTGTCCTATCTCTGCCATCGACATCCGCGGATAGGAAGGGAAAGCAAAAATAGGGTGAGGCCCCACCTCAACCTCGTGACACCTCCCCAGCGGAGGGGCCGTTCCATCCTCTTCGCCTACCTGTTGACACATTTCGGAGTATAAAGAAGACATCTTCGGAGTCTTCAGTGGCTTCGATTCAATGTCACAAGGTTCCACCATTCCGCAAAGTCAAGATAACTGTGCCGAGTGACAATGTCCCGCGACACTGTCAATGGTCGCCAGGCCCAGCTCTAAGCATGGTTGCAAAGGCAAGACTAAGGAGCAGGATGACCAGTGTCCCTCTCTGCCCTCTTCTCAACAGAAGCCGCCGCCACCGCGGCTAAGGCATCAAACCGTGCATATGTATTCCGACACCGGTCCCAACGTACCGATTCAGCAAAAGACATCTCCACCGCCACCGCGGGTAAGGCATCAAACCGCGTATATGTCTTCCAACACCGGTCCCAACGTACCGGTTCAGCAAAAGACATCTCCACCGCCACCGTGGGTAAGACATCAAACCACGCATATGTCTTCCAACACCGGTCCCAACGTACCGGTTCAGCAAAAGACATCTCCATCGCCACCGCAGTTAAGGCATCAAACAGCGTATACGTCTTTGGACGCCAGCACCAGCCTACCGACTTCTCATAAGCTTCCATCGCCACCGCGGGTAAGGCACCAAACCGTGAACACGTCTTCGGATGCCAGTCCAAACATTCTGGTATACCAGGAATTGCCACTCGAGGTGATCGAGCAGGGGATTAATGCCACCTTCCAGATACAAAAAGCAGAAGGCGCCTGGATCGAGATCCGGGCAAGGAAGAGTCATCGACCTCGCCCTGCAAGGGCGTCAGCTCAGAGATATCCTCATCAGGATTTGTCAACTCCGGCTCCAGCACCTCTCCCTCCTACTCCCTTGGAGACGGCTATCGCCAAGAGACAATAGAAAAATAGGAGGAAGAACCTCAGAAGGCAGCTTAAGAAACAGGCTGAACAAGCAGCCGCCCTGTAATTCCCGGCCAAGCCAACGCCTCTCCAAAGGCTCCAGCGACTCATTGATGACCTGGAGGAATACGTTCCCCCTCGTCCTACCGGGGCTCTCCCACTCGACAGCTACATCCCGTGGGAAGAAATGCAGAAATGAGTCCGCCTCAGGAATTGGGTCCAAGAGATGATCTAAAAGCTCAAGAACGGCGAAAGACTCATGATCCCTAACGAGCTCTCCTTGTGCTATAAAGACGAGGAGATCACCACAGAGCAACTGGAAGAAATTCTCCGACGCTGCACCTGCAACATGGTGGCCATCCCAGCGCCCGATAATATCAATACTTCTCGGCGGGGTGAGCTAGTGGCCTCCCGGACAAGACAAAGGGCTACCGCCCCTCTTGGGCTATAGCCAGCTCCAGAACACACCAGACGCGGCCGAGGCCATGGCCGGGGACGTGGTAGAGGCCATGGGAGAACTCCCGAGCTACCCCTCTCTCCGTCCACCTTCGATCTGGAGTGAGTTATCCTCTTTCGAGGAGAGGAATCGGCTCCCATCCCAGAGATAGAAATCCGGGGTGGACCCGGTATCTTCGACCCTGTCGACTTTGCCGAGGCTGTGGCCAACCTTCCGGCTCTGATGCAAGTACCGGCTCCTGTAACAGAGCAAGCGGGACCGTCCGGCAAGGACGAGCCAACCCGCCAACACCCCCAGAAGAGCCGTCATTGGCATCCCTATTCCAAGAGCCCGCTGGTGATCAAGGTCGATCTGGTCCCAGTGATAAGGGCAAGGCAGTGCAACTTCCCAATGGGAAACAACACGGCAGCTTGCAGAAGGTTCAACCTGACATACTACCTTCTCTGGAGGATGCTCGAGCCCGAGCTGACCGGAAGGTCCTCCACCAAATGAAGCGCTTCCCCGCCAGCATCTCAATTTGGGAAGCCATCGCTTGGAGTAAGGATCTGAGGGAGACCCTTATTGTCACACCCCGAGCCTTTATTATAACAGAAGACTCGCTCGAGGAACGCGAACAGCCGGCATGGTAAGCCTCTTATAAGCAAGAATGATCAGAGCGCAAGGCAATCGCACATAAGAATGCAATCACATAATATTTACTCAACTTCAACTTTCATTAATAATCAAATCTAATATTCGAATACAACCACTAATTCAACTTCCCTCATGCTAGACTCAAGAAATAAGAAATTACGTAGAGTCGATCTAAACAATGTAAACTTCCTAAGTCCTCGCTCATTCTTAATTCACTCTCGGATCCGCTACTTGAACATTCCGAATCCGAACCCGACTCACTTCCATTTCCTGAAAAAGAATGGAAATAGGTAATGAGCACACTTGCCCAGTAGGTATCTTCGCATCAACATGAAGGCATCATTAAAGTAATTAACGTTTTTGCTCTAGAGGAATAAGGTAAAATCATGCGAATGCGATCAATCATGCGATTAAACCAAAGTATGTAAGATAGAATGAGAGCAAGTATGAACTAGCAAGAATGTTATAAGAACATGATATGGCCTTTCATGAACAAGAATGTAACGAGGATGTATTAGCAAGCCACATAATCATCACTCCAGTATCTTTTGCTTATGAGCAAGTACTTCATGAATTTTGTGGAATATCAAGAAAGTCAAGTATCAATCATGATGTATTGTGTTGTGGATTTTCACTTATTTATAAAGAAAGTACTCCCGGCGCAATGCGACGCCAGTAGCATCATACCCTATGATTTATAATAGTATGTTTCCGACAATCAGCCGAGGGGACTAGCATAGAGCTCTTGAACACAATCAGTGCTCGATCGCATCTTCAAGTATAAATCAAACTTTTTCCACGCATGTAACAATAAAGTATGGCCAAGAATGTATAATTCCAACAAGCTCTTGATAATAATAATTCAATGAATGAATGCTAAGAATCATGAGAAATCAAGAATGACTTATACTATGTTATGCTGAGGGAAATAAATCGGCAGCGTAACGGTACATTCTTTATCTTTCATTCATTATATTAGGTTTCTTGATCAATATGATAAGTTCTAGATCATCAAGAGTCCATCTAGAAACTTTAGAATATCAACCCTTGGTCAAACCTCGAGTTAAAATACTCAAGCATTGTGACAGTCGTGTACTGGGCCGTTATATGATGTGACGCTCCAGTATTGGGCTGTTACATTAGTCTGAATCCCAAACCGAGAAATCAGACTTAGTTGAATGTGACGGTCGTATATTGGGCCGTTACATGTACCTGATGGTCCAATATAGATCCGTTACACTACTGATAACCAGAAACATCGAGTGTAATCTAATCAATTAGTTTTAATGGTACAACCAACTCGGCGTCCTAATGGGAATCCCAGGCTCGCAGAGAATTATGGAGGCCTTGAAACAAGATTTCCTAGTCCATTGGAAGGAATATCTAATAGAGAGGTCCTCATGTCCAAGAATAATGTTCCTATAGTGCAAAGTGAACTAATAGACAACATACCGGAATATGTGCCATGTACTTAGAGATGACTCTATTGATAGAGAGGATGTGTAACAATAGGAAATCATGATAAAACTCTGTCAATACATCTTTGGAAAATCATGATTTAGATACAAAACTATAGAATTTTGGCACATGAAATTAACATAACTTAAAATAAATTAAGATACCTTAATTATGCAATTTCTATCATGAATTAGTAGATAATCTTAAAGACATGAAATCAAGTCAAAACTTAGATAACTAGGCTTATTTATAAGTTAACTTGACTGATTTTTAATTCTGTCTACGATTACCCTGACGGTCTAGAATGGGTGCGTCACAGTGATTGTGACGGTCTATCGAGGGGCCGTTACAATAATGTAACGCTCCATCTATGGTGCGTCAAAGACAACAGAGTAATCTAAATACAACAGAGAGTGTGACGGCTTATCGTAAGGCCGTTACAGTCTGTGACGGTCTAAGTATGGTGCGTCAGAGTCCCTGCTAATAGTATAATGAAATAAAAAGACTATGATTTGAAACCATGTCATGTTTTGAAAAGATTTAACTACCCCAATCATGACAAAACGAAGTAAAGGTCATATAGATGCATAGGTTGCAGTGAATTGACAAGATAATATCTTTGATCTTTGATTAGGGCTAAGAATATGTATGTATGCATGAACCCACTAAAACATGGAATTCATAGTCTATAATGCATGAAATCAAGTACAATCAGAGGGTTTTTATCCCTAACAAGATGTTTTTACCAATCATGAGATAACCTACCTCTTAACTAGGCTTTAAGCTTTTAATTTGAGTCTGAAATTCGAGCCCTAGCTCTCCTTTTCCAGTGATTTTCCAGCAACTTCCTGTTGCTCTATCTCTCCAACCTCTTGTCCTAAACATGTGAAATTTTGAGGGTAAGAAGATGAAACTAAGGTGAACAAAAAGTTCTAAAGGATTGAATTCTAATTACCTCATTTAGATGTCATAACCTCTTGATCTTCAGGGGTCCTTTACTCTGAATCTTGGGTTACTATGGTCGAACCAGTAACTTTGGAAACTTCAATCTCCTTTGTTGCTTGATCTCCTAGCACGAAATTTGGAGAACTATTAGTCTAAAGTATACTAAACAAAATCTTCTAAAGAACTTACCTGAAATTCTATGTCCTTACCTTGATTCTTCATGAGCCAAAAGTAAGGGTCGCTCAGTTCAGAACTAGGGCCTATTTATAAGGTTTTGAAGATTAGATTGATTCTAGAGTCCTTAATTTGCCAGAACCTAATCCCTAAGAGTCCTTAGTAATATTATAAACTCTCCCAAGTCGATCTCTTGTAGATAAGATCTCAAAGTTCTAATCTTTTTGCTCGTTCTTTCTTTCACGGAACTGACAGGATGTAACGCATCAAGACTGGTGCGTTACATGGCTGTGGCGGTCGCACGATAGACCACTGCATCTAACGTGCATAGAGTTCAACATCAATCAAACTCTTTTGTTACAATAGTGAAGTTCACATCCCTCTCGGGTGGTAAATTAGGTAATTCGGACGGGAACACATCGGGGAACTCACTTACAATAGGAATGTCTGCTAAGATAATCTCCTTGGATTCGGTAATAATGACAGAAGCAAGAAAAGCTTCACATCCTTGCGAGATAAGTTTACAAGCGTGAAGAGAAGATATAATAGTAGGATGCTTCTTGTACTTGATGCCAAGAGAAGAGAATCTCGGAAGACCAGGCTTTCGAAAGGATATAATCTTATTTCGGCAATTGATATAAGCATCATGATCTACAAGCCAATCTACCCCTAAAATGGCATCATAACCTTTTATGTCAAGGCATACTAAGTTTGCGGAAAGATTGTGACCTTCTACTATCACTTCGCTATTAGGATAATAGTCGGTAAGCTTTGTTCCAGAACCTAAGGGTGTGGTAATAGCGAGATCTGAAGGTAGGGGAACTAATACAATTGATAATGTTTTTAAAAAAGTAGTGGAGATAAAAGAATGAGAGGCACCAGTGTCAAATAGCACAAATGCAGGACGAGAATAAATTTGAAGAGTACCTTCCATAAGCCCACCATCCCTGGGCGCTTCCTCTTCTTCTAAGACGGCATTGAGGCGAGCCTGCCTCCTACGTCCTCCACCAGACGATTGGTCTTTCATAAGGGGACAATCTGGCATGCGATTCTCTCTGCTTCCACAACGTAAATAAGCGTCAAGGCGCTTCCAACACTCCTCAACTGAATGGCCAAATTTTTCGCAAAACGTGCAAGCTATAGCAACTTGCTCCTTCTCCTTGATTTTCTTTTGCTTATGGGAACTTTCACCATTCCCATTCCTGGATTTCTTCTTACTATCACGGCTCTTGTAGGGCTCCGTGATGCTGAACTTTTCCTTCTTATAACGCCAATCTGAGCGTCGGCTAGACTCTTCTTCTTTCCCTTTTAATTTCTCGACCTTCTCTAAGGTCCTTTCACACAAATACGCTCGTTGAACCATTTCCGCATAAGTACGGATGTTTTGGGTTCCGAGCTGCTGAATGAAACCGGGCCGTAACCCGTCCATGAATCGATTAGCCTTCAATAAATCGGTGCTGATAAGATGCGATGCGTAAGGTGCAAGCCTTGAGAATTACAATTCATATTCGACCACCGTCATCATTCCTTGCCGAAGAGCGGCAAACTCCATAGCCTTTCATTCCTTTACATGCTCAGAAAAGTACTTGGCACGGAATAGGGTAAGAAAATCATCCCATGTATGAGGTGCATCAGCCGGAGGTGCCGGGACCGACTTCCACCATGTACGGGCATCTTTGTTGAGTTGGAAGGTTGCGAGACGCACCTTCTCTGGATCGGTGCATTGGATAACATCAAAGATACGATTCATTTCATCTATCCAATTCTCTGCCTCGTCAGGATTAGAAGACCCATAGAAACACGGAGGGTTTAAGCTCCGAAAGTTGCGATGCAAATCACCAGCCCTTGCTCCTGCGCCAGCTTGCGCCATGGTTTGTAATGCCTGAGTGAGGCCAGTAACAGTTTGTTGCATGCCATCCCAATTTATGCGATGAGCCATGATAATAATAGGGTACCTGAGAGAAAAAAAACAACTTGTTATTTCTCGTGGAATTGGAAGGAAAATCAATCTTAAAGCTAATTAACTATCTTATCCCGGGTTCTACCCAATTCTCACATGGGTGTGGAAATTCTTTCCTTAGTTCATAGGTAGGGGTCCTTAAACCTTGGACTTATCCTATGACATGACTCTTCTTCCTAAGTCCTGAGACTTAGGCTCTGATACCAACTTAACTGTCACGCCCTGAGCCTTTATTATAGCGGAAGACTCGCTCGAGGAACGCGAACAGCCGGCATGGTAAGCCTCTTGTAAGCAAGAACGATCAGAGCGCAAGGCAATCACACATAAGAATGCAATCGCACAATACTTACTCAACTTCAACTTTCATTAATAATCAAATCTAATATTCGAATACAACCACTAATTCAACTTCCATCATGCTAGACTCAAAAAATAAGAAATTACATAGACTCAATCTAAACAATGTAAACTTCCTAAGTCCTCGCTCATTCTTTATTCACTCTCGGATCCGCTACTTGAACATTCCGAATCCAAACCCGACTCACTTCCATTTCCTGAAAAAGAATGAAAATAGGTAATGAGCACACTTGCCCAGTAGGTATCTTCGCATCAACATGAAGGCATCATTAAAGTAATTAACGTTTATCTCTAGAGGAATAAGGTAAAATCATGCGAATGCGATCAATCATGTGATTAAACCAAAGTATGTAAGATAGAATGAGAGCAAGTATGAACTAGCAAGAATGTTATAAGAACATGATATGGCCTTTCATGAACAAGAATGTAACGAGAATGTACTAGCAAGTCACATAATCATCACTCCAGTATCTTTTGCTTATGAGCAAGTACTTCGTGAATTTCTGTGGAATATCAAGAAAGTCAAGTATCAATCATGCTGTATTGTGTTGTGGATTTTCACTTATTTATAAAGAAAGTACTCCCAGCGTTATGCGACGCCAGTAGCATCATATCCCATGATTTATAATAGTATGTTTCCGACAATCAGCCGAGGAGACTAGCATAGAGCCCTTGAACACAATCAGTGCTCGATCGCATCTTCAAGTATAAATCAAGCTTTTTCCACGCATGTAACAATAAAGTATGTCCATGAATGTACAATTCCAACAAGCTCTTGATAACAATAATTCAATGAATGAATGTTAAGAATCATGAGAAATCAAGAATGACTTATACTATGTTATGCTGAGAGAAATAAATCGGCAGCATAACGGTACATTCTTTATCTTTCATTCATTATATTAGGTTTCTTGATCAATATGATAAGTTCTAGATCATCAAGAGTCCATATAGAAACCTTGGAATATCAACCCTTGGTCAAACCTCGAGTTAAAATACTCAAGTATTGTGACGGTCGTGTACTGGGCCGTTACATGATGTGCTATATCAACCCTTGGTCAAACCTCATGTCCAAGAATAATGTTCCTATAGTGCAAAGTTAACTAATGGACAACATACTGGAATATGTGCTATGTACTTAGAGAAATGACTCTATTGATAGAGAGGATGTGTAACAATAGGAAATCATGATAAAAGTCCGTCAATACATCTTTGGAAAATCATGATTTAGATACAAAACTATAGAAGTTTGGTACATGAAATTAACATAACTTAAAATAAATTAAGATACCTTAATTATGCAATTTCTATCATGAATCACTAGATAATCTTAAAGACATGAAATCAGGTCAAAACTTAGATAACTAGGCTTATTTATAAGTTAACTTGACTGATTTTCAATTCTATCTACGATTACCCTGACGGTCTAGAATGGGTGCGTCACAGTGATTGTGACGGTCTATCGAGGGGCCGTTACAGTAATATAACGCTCCATCTATGGGGCGTCAGAGACAACAGAATAATCTAAATACAACAGAGAGTGTGACGGCTTATCGTAAGGCCGCTACAGTCTGTGACGGTCTAAGTATGGTGCGTCAGAGTCCCTGCTCACAGTATAATGAAATAAAAAGACTATGATTTGAAACCATGTCATGTTTTGAAAAGATTTAACTACCCCAATAACAACAAAATGAAGTAAAGGTCATCTAGATGCATAGGTTGCAGTGAATTGACAAGATAATACATTTGATCTTTGATTAGGGCTAAGAATATGTATGTATGCATGAACCCACTAAAATATGGAATTCATAGTCTATAATGCATGAAATCAAGTACAATCAGAGGGATTTTATCCCTAACAAGATATTTTTGCCAATCATGAGATAACCTACCTCTTAACTAGGCTTTAAGCTTCTAATTTGAATCTGAAATTCGAGCCATAGCTCTCCTTTTCCAGCGATTTTCCAGCAACTTCCTGCTGCTCTATCTCTCCAACCTCTTGTCCTAAAGATGTGAAATTTTGAGGGTAAGAAGATGAAACTAAGGTGAACAAAAAGTTCTAAAGGATTGAATTCTAATTACCTCGTTTAGACGTCCTAACCTCTTGATCTTCAGGGGTCCTTTGCTCTGAATCCTAGGTTACTATGGTCGAACCAGCAACTTTGGAAACTTCAATCTCCTTGGTTGCTTGATCTCTTAGTACGAAATTTGGAGAACTATTAGTCTAAAGTATACTAAACAAAATCTTCTAAAGAACTTACCTGAAATTCTATGTCCTTACCTTGATTCTTCACGAGCCAAAAGTAAGGGTCGCTCAGTTCAGAACTAGGTCCTATTTATAAGGTTTTGTAGATTAGATTGATTCTAGATTCCTTAATTTGCCAGAACCTAATCCCTAAGAGTCCTTAGTAATATTATAAACTCTCCCAAGTCGAAGGGGGTCAGCGGTAGAGGAACTAGCTTCTCCGGCTTTAAGCCCTCGACCCGTGCGGCCTTCGCAACCGCCTCCTTCACGTCCCTCAGGGCGTAGGCACACTCGATAAGGGACACTAGCTCTACGGGCCCGGCTAACCCGATCGCATGGGCGATGTGACGCCTCTAGTCATCGGCTGCCGTATCTGCAAAGCTCCCCTCAGGGAGCACTCAGTCCAGCGAACCCCGCTGCTCAAACCCGCAGTCCGCCAGAAACTGGGTCCACCAAGTCCTCAACACCTCGGGTCGAGGTGCCCTGACTCTGGTACCTCTAGGCGCCGCCCGCGCCTGCCTGAGGGGCTTTAGTGCCCCGTTGCCACCTCACCCCGTCGACAAAGAGCCTCAGCTCCCCCGGGCGCCTGCTGCACCAGCCTCTCTACCTCCCGGCGGATCTGAGGAAATCGAGTCCGCAGATACCCATCATCCAGTGCGATGAGAGGTAGGTCCTCCCTCAAGAGACGGGTCTCCTCGGCTTTCCGGATCGCCGAGGCCTTCTGTCGGTACTGGTGACTGTGCTCGAACCACCATCTGGCGTAGTGGACGTTAAACCGTCCCCTTCGTCCCGACCCAGGCATCGGCAGCCACTCCAGCTCTCGGCGACAGTAAAAGTCCCACCACGCCGCGGCTAGCAAATGTGTGTCCCGACCTTTGCACTGACGACCCACCAAAGGGAACTCCTAGTTCGGTAGGATCCCCTTGTCGTACCCGAAGTTCTGAGCGAACCTGTGCGGGTAGTACAGCTCGAAGAAGATCATCACGGACCGGTGTAAAGACAGCACCGCTGGCCAAGTGCTCATCACCCACTCTATGTACAATGACACGTCCGGCTCCGACTGGTAAGGTAGGGCGTAGGCCGCCCCACCATTCAAAGGCACCATGACCAAGTGGGAGTCCCTGGTAGCACCGTCAAAAGGAACACCCTCCTCGCCCCTGCCGGGCAAGTAACACAAGACCCTCTTGGCTTCCTCCAACTGCATCACTACATCCCCATCGGGCTGTCCTGTGAAGCTAAACAACAATGGTGCCGCCTGGTTCGTTACAGACCCGCGAGACACCAACCCTGAGAATAGCAACCCAGCCCATGCACTGAGGTAGTGAGTCGGCAGAAGCAGGCTCCACTCACGTGGCGCCGGGTGCGCCGCCAGTACTCCCAGTCCCTGGTAAACATTGGTCAAAGCCGCTGGGGCTAAGAACAGTCTCCGCCCCTCTGCCAATTGGCACGCAGGCCACAGATGCTCTACTCGCAGCAGGCCGTCCTCCCCGTGGGGGACCACGAACGTCTCCAGCCAGTACGCCAAGTACGCGGCCAAGTGCGTCACATCCAACAATCGGTGGGTGTTCCACCCCTCCCGTGGAGTGTAGATATACCTCGGATGCGTCCTGAATCGCAACTCCACCTCTGTATACTCCTCCCAGGGAGTCTGGTCTCTGGTGAACTCCTGGTGAAAACAGAAAGGCCCGTTGTAGAAATGACGCACCCATGCATTCAGCGGCACTCTCAGAGTCTGCGCTACTTTCTCTCTCCCAGCCAGGGCTAGGTCCCTCCAGGTCTTCAATAAATACCGGTAGCTGTAAGGAACCCGGTATCTCCCATATCCATCAGTATGGCTGCGATGGAGGTCATCCAATACTACCTCCTCGAATCCTTCGCCGCTGATCGACAACCCAGAGATCCTCCACAGAGACCACAAGTATAATGAGGTCTCTCCCTCAGCCGTTGCCACGGTGTTCCACCTGTAGTTGAAGCGCTCTATCAGCGCCTGTAAAAGCCCCGAGTAGCAAGGGTACCCGCACAGAGCCGCAGTCACAACATATCTGTCGTCGGCTCGATCTAGCAGCACCCGGTAGTGGTGTACTATGCCTATCAACCACTTAGTCGCCCCCTGGCGGTACCTATGTGATGAAATCACCGCCGAGCGGCCATACCAACTGACTGCACTCTGTCGCAAAATCCCAAAAAGGAGACTGTGGTCATCGTAGCCCTCCCCAGTGTACTCCAGCCCTGATGGCTCTAGCACTAACCCTGGACTGCCCTCTGTCTCTACTCGGTGGTGTCCATGCAAATCCCAGGAGGCAGGACCCATCACTCCAGCATGAACTCCAAACTGGTCTGCTCTGCTGAAGAAGCCCAGGCACTCAGCACTGGGAAACTGACTCTGCCTCCAGTAATCCACAGAGAAACTCGGGAAGCCACAAAGGACAATCCCATGCAAGCTATCTCGACCCACTAAGATTGCCCGCTCCAGTCGGCGACGGGCTCCAGGAACCCGAGAGTCACTCTCCTCCATGCCTGGCGGGACAAAGTGCCTGATAAACTCAAACAGGTGACGGTCCAAAGGGAACTCCACTAGATAGGCACTGCTGCGATCATAAGTGTAAATTTCACCCGCCACTGACACGCGGGCCAGGTCCACAACCCCGACCCCGTTGCTGCGCTCGCCGACGGGGCCCTCTGCCACAACTGCCTGCCCACCATCAAGCTGGTCCACGCTGGCCGCGGTAATAACCGGCGGGCCCAAAGGGGGCATGGGCCGCTCTGTCCTCCTCACCTAGTGGTCCTCCTCCCGGACCACACGCCTCGGGACCTTCTCGTCCCTGCCAAATCGGATCATAGCTGCAAGCCATAGGACAAAAATGGTCAGTATGCCAGAAATTCAATATATACAATACAGCAAATCATAAATATATGAAGCGTCAAAACGCAACTACAACAACTCAGAAGGAGAGGTTCACGGGCCGTACGCCCTCGTCTCCGCCTCCGACGCACGACCCGTGGGGGGCATTTGTTATACTCGGACTATTTCCCCAGCCAAATACCCAGAGATAGGGGTTCGGGAATTTCCTCGAACACCTTCAAGGCATGGGCTACCCGGCCCCTCCGACAACCCAGTGGGCCCGACCAACGACCCTAGCACATTGGCCGAGGTGCACGATAGCCCTAGCAATCAATCGGGATCGCTCCCGATTCATAAGTCACAGATTTCTTCCGCACTCTACACGGTCACTCGGGCCGCCCTGGGGACACTCCGACTACAAGCCATGCCATAGGGCACTCAGTGAAGAGGCTAGGGGCTGTTTGCGACCTTTTCTTTCTTTCCGCCTTTTCGTTCGCGTATCGATCAACCATTTGGCTAACTGGTAGTCAACTGACTGATTGACGACACGGGCGTGCCAGTCACATGAGTGACAATTTTATTGTGCGCTCACTCTGACCCACATAGGGCGAATGTGAGGTTCGGTCGGGACCAGCAGTCCGCCATACCATAAAGGTTATGGCGTTAATTACATCCCCCACGAGGAGAGAACACCTTTGATTAATTGCCGAGATATCGGGCCGTCGAAGCCGGATTAAAAAGAGCTACATGATGATTATAGCAATGACATGCATGATGCAAATATTTATCGTATAGCAGATGTGTAGTTCATGGAATTATGGACCCTCGGTACGTGGCGGAGGATGTAGGTCCGAAGACCACCATCGCGCATGACGAAGACTTCCGGCCGGGCGTAACCCGGTCTTCTGTCGATGCCATTTGATATACCCGAGGATCTATGCATGCATGCACACAAGACATTCACGCCTAGAATATACATGAAGATAGTGTTATGAAACGGTGGCGGTCAGCCGCATTTATTACCCCTCGTCGAGAAGAGGGAGGGCAACACAAGTATAATCGCGAAAGCAAAACGCTTAACGGATCCGACAATGAGTACGATGATAATATGATTCGGGCTCGCTTGGCCATCCTTTGTATTCACCAATTACGGCTTATTGACATCGCCCCAAAAGATGAGACTTACACGGGGTGAATGAATCACTAGAATGGCATGACGCTTCAAAATCGGGGTGACTACAAGTGTATGAGAACGCTTACACGGCGCGGTCACGCGTAGGTATAGGAGTTAACACGGTGCGGTGACCATGTGTATTGGAACGGCGCGCAAGGGATTGGGGGCGCGCCGGTTTAGGGCGCGCCGGAAAGGCGCAAAGGAAAAAAAGTTGGAAATGAGTGTGGGGTTAATCCGGCGCGGGGGGGTACCGCGCCGGTTTAGGGCGCGCCGGTTAAGATCGCGCCGTATTAAACCTGTTTTGTTGAATTATAAACCTTTTTAAGTTTGTTAGACTTCATGGGACCCTTTCTTGAGTTGTTGGGCCAGATGATTGTTTGATTGGAGTCCACGGCCTTCTGAAAATGAGGGGGGAGGTCAGTGCGAGGTTCATACTCGAGCACTGAGTTGATTCGATTCGGAGCGATCGTTTTATTGACATAAATATCTGGAGTCTGTCAGAAATTTGACAGCATCTCCCCTGAACAAACAGAGTTGCAGGGGAGAATCGGGGTCATACTCACTAATGGAGCAAACCCCTAAATCACCGGTCTGCCCAAAGGCGGCCTGGTGAGGACACACGGCGCTATCCTCGACGGAGCACCCGGCACACCGCTACCTCCTTGTGGCTCGGCGACGGCGGCACCTTCTAGTTATCTTTTATTATGCTTTAGGCCATGTTGGGCCTAGGTTTGGTCCCTGCGTGGACACTTTATCTTATTTAGACACTTATTGGGCCATGTGATGGCTTATTGGGTTGCATTTAGGGATAATGGGTCTTGTAGTTGGTTCATGGGCATAATGGGGCTTGAAGCCCACTTATTGAGGGCCCATTAGGGTTAGGGTGCGGCCCCCTCTTCATGTAGAGAAGGTGGAGGCAGCCGCCCACCCTTCCTAGCCCTACTAGGGAAGGTGGGGGGCGCTCCCCTCTCCCTTTCCCCCTTTCCCCATCTCCTCCTTTCCACAACTCCACCCCTTCCTTCTCCCACTTAGATTCTTTCTTATTTTGCTAGACTTGCTGGAATATGGGCCGCCCTTCTCTCCTTGGAGCTAGGCGCACCCCTCCTTCTAGTAGAATTAGGGTTTTCTCCCCTCCCCTATAAGTAGTCTCCATCTTGTACTTGTTTCAGTTTACACATGAATTAAAATATTGAGCCATTGTGCAAAAGCCTTGTGCGCCCCCTCTCTCTTTCTCTCTTCTCCTGCGACGGGAGATCGGCGAGGTGCGACGCCTCAGCCCCCGGTGGACTCCGGGGTTCCTTCTTAACTTCTTCTTCTTCCTCGACGGTTCGTATTCGTGATCAGATTTCTGCCCCGACTTGTAGCAGAGCTCGCGCCCCTCTCCTGGACGAGTTTCGCCCCAAGCTAATTTCGGGAGATACGTCGGCAGATCAGCTTCGCGTCGGCGCTGGTGTCGCGTCAATCGGAGGTCGGCACCGCCCGTACCGATTTTCTCCGTCGACCTGCGCCAGCACCCCCTTCTCTGCTCGCCCTGCAGGGAGGCCCTTCTTGCGAATTTTCCCCAGGCCTCCACACTGCGCCTTTTACCCTGGTTTCTTCAGGGTTCGTAGATCTCCAGGTCTCCTGTCCAACGCCGCCGACGACGTCGCGTTTCGACGTCGTCACCGTCCGTGGCAGTCGTTCCCGTGGGGTTGCGCCAGCGTGCCTGCACAGTCCGGCCAGCGAATCAACACCAACTTCCAGCGGCTCCTGCGACTCGTACCGGCATCGTCTGCCCGCGCCGTTTGGCCGAGGGCTTCCTCTACCAGTCAGCTCTCATCTCCAACCGGCCCGGACCTGTTCGGGCACCGGACGACCGAGTTCCAGATTTTATCGGCGGCGTGCGCGGTTCTGCGACCACAGAACCAGACCTGGTTTTCAGCAGCGCCCACGGCCACCACCGGCGCACCCAGCACGTCCCCTCTGGCCGGAGCGTTCCTTCAGCAGTCAGCGACGCGTCCTCTCTGACGGCGCCTCGATCGGACGTCGCATCAGCCCGTGGGACCCGTCTCCGTCCAGGCGCGCGCGACACCGATTCTGCAGCATCGTGCCCGTCACCGAGTGCGGCCCGTCAGCCCGTGCCCGGCAGCCCCGAATGCGTCGCTTGTAGCCTTTTACCTCCCTGCGAGGAGTGGGCCACTATTGGGTTGTACTTTATTGGTCTTCAGTGTATCGGGGTTGTTGGCCCACGGCCGGGGTTCCTTCCCCACGCCTAGGCGTGGAGGTAC
This sequence comes from Amorphophallus konjac, assembly GCA_022559845.1. Classification (NCBI taxonomy): domain Eukaryota; kingdom Viridiplantae; phylum Streptophyta; class Magnoliopsida; order Alismatales; family Araceae; genus Amorphophallus; species Amorphophallus konjac. The sequence goes on from JAHNEJ010002669.1 coordinate 266,192, forward strand.
GCGTTCCGACTCCTCTCTTGTGCTTGCTCTTTTAGTATGCTTTTGATTATGCCGCGTGAGAGAGAGTAGGCGCCTAGCTACTTTGTTGCCATCACCGCGGATCGTGAGTGAGAGCACCCATCCCTTAGCACCATTAGAGCATCGAGCTAGAACGCGACTCCCCTTGTCTTTGGAAATCGACTTTACGCCTAGACACGTGCGCTTCCCTCCTTGGGACGGCCGAGGTCGGAGTTTCTGTTGAGAGACGTCCTTCACTCTGTGGGGTATCACGGTGGTCAGCCACTTGGCGACCCTTGAGCGTGCTACTGCTTGCCTCAGTTAGAGTCCTTGTGAGTCTTAGTCCGTGTCGGTCCCCGTCCCCCATCAAATTTTGGTATCAGAGCATGGTTACCAACTTGTCCTTACAGGTTGGGTCTTAGGGTCGTGTTTAGGTTTTTGTCGTGTCTTGTTTGAGTCTTGCATCTCCTTGCATTCGTGTCCCTCTAGGTCTTAGGGTGTTAGCCTCCTTTGCATGCCCACTCGGGGTGGTACGGACTACCATCGCCCGGACGCCATGGGTGACCAACACCCACCTCAGGGACGCCCATCTCTAGAGGATCTGATTGCCCAACTTATGGTCCGTATGGACAAATCCGACCAGTCCATCAAGGAGTTGACTGAGCGTCTAGATAATCGTCTGAAGGTCATTGAGGATCGTGCCACCGTGTCCGATTTGGCCCTCCAGGGTCTTGTTGGACGGATAGGTGGGATTGATGAGGTGCACCGCCAGGACTCTCCTAGAGCCAACCAAGCTCCTCTTGTTGCGGCCGCCCAAGCCCCTCGGGCTCAGGAGCGACGTCCCCGAGCCCCCGACTTTGATGACCATGGGTCCGAGATGGATTTTGAGGGGAATGGACGCCAGTACCGTGGTCGTCGACCACACCAGGATGAGGATGATAGGGCCCTTAGGACCGTCCGTGCCGATCCACCCACTTTCGAGGGGTCTCTTGACCCAAAAGCCTACATAGACTGGGAGAATAGCATGGATAGGTATTTCGAATGGGTTGAGATGTCTGAGCTGCGGCAAGTCCGATTTGCCAAGATGAAGCTCATGGGGAGAGCCCAGACCTACTGGAGGAATGTCGAGAGTCTGATGTTACAGAGGCAGGACCCACCCATAGAGACCTGGTTTGATATGCGGCGTAAGCTCCGCGAGAAGTATGTCCCTCCTTCTTACCGCCAGAGGCTCATTGACCGATGGCAGACCCTTAGTCAGGGCGATCGGTCCGTGACCGAGTACATCGCCGAATTTGACGAGTATTATTTGCGATGTGGAGTTGATGAAGAGAAGGGCATGCCTGTTTCTCGTTTTCGCCGTGGCTTGAGGCCCGAGTATCAGTATGAGCTCTACCGTCGCCAGGTAGACACTTTAGAGCTGGCTTACCAGGTTGCCCTAGAGTTAGAGCAATTTGAGTTGGAGTTTGGCCCCACCTTTCGTCCGGGGATGCCTAGTCAGCGGGGTCTTGACCCTCGCTCCACTTCCACCCAGTATGGTCGATACCCGGCGGCCCGGCCCGCAGAGCCTCCTCGCCAGGACCCCACTGGTCCCAGGCCTCGTCCACCCCTTCCTAGGGATCCGCTCCCTCCACCTCGCCAGCAGGCACCCTACCCCCCCACTCGCCCTACACTTCCGCCTCCCCCACATCCTGCTCGTTCACAGCCGTTACTCCCCGCGCCCCGTCATGATGACAAGGGCAAGAGTCCTATGACCGCTGGGGCCTCATCTAGTGCGGGCGCACGTACTTGTTACCGGTGTGGCGGCTTTGGCCACTTTGCTGATAGATGCCCCACTCGGGAGAGGAAGGCCCTTGTCATGGCAGACCCCGCTTCCACTGAGTCCCCCACTGAGCCCATACCTGTTAGCTATGAGGTAGACCAGGACTTGGTTGAGGAGTTCTTCGATGATCTGCTCGAGGGAGAGCAGGATGGTGCCCAGGGTAGCCATTTTCAGGGTGACCCACAGTTAGGGGTAGTTAGGTGCATCCTAGCCCAGCCCCAGGTGAGTGATGACTGGCGTCGCACCACCATATTTCACACCTTCTGCAGGCTTGGGGGTAAAGCTTGCAAGATTGTCATTGACAGCGGGAGTTGCATTAACGCCATATCTACTGGCACTGTTACCCGCCTTGGGTTGACCCCAGTAGACCACCCTGCTCCCTATAGGGTTTCTTGGGTCGATTCCACCTCCATTCCTGTTAGGCTCCGTTGCCTAGTGTCCCTTCAGTTCCAGACCTATCAGGATGAAGTTTGGTGCGATGTTCTCCCTATGGAGGTAGGTAACATTATTTTAGGGAGGCCATGGTTGTTTGACATGGATGCCACCCTACAGGGCCGTGCAAACACTTGCACATTTGATCATAACGGCCACAGGATCACCCTCCACCCAGCCCCACCTAGGGACCCTACTGTTAGGGGACCAGCCGGTCCGAATGCCACGACCACCCCTCACCAGGGGAAGGTCAAGCCCCCGCCACCACCACCTCCGGTGCCTGTTTCCACCCCCTCTCCTACCCTCACCATAGATGTTCCTCCTACGAGAAGGTTGATGATCATTAGTCCCCGAGAGATGGAGAGAGAGGTTACTAGTGGTGTCCCTCTTTTAGCTGTGGTTGTCAGGGAGACGGGTGAGGTAGTCCCCAGTCTCGAGGGAGTGACAGACCCTCAGTTAGTTGAGATGTTGCGAGAGTTTGCTGATATCTTCCCGGAGGACCTTCCCGAAGGCCTTCCACCTTTGCGTGACATCCAGCACGAGATTGATCTTGTTCCGGGCTCGTCCTTGCCCAATCTTCCACATTATAGGATGAGTCCCGCGGACCACGCTGAGCTACAGAGGCAGGTTGATGAGTTGATGAGTAGGGGTTCCCTTAGGGATAGCAAGAGCCCCTGTGCTGTTCCCGCCCTGCTAGCGCCGAAGAAGGATGGCACATGGCGTATGTGCATCGATAGCCGTGCGATCAATAAGATCACGGTTAAGTATAGGTTTCCCATTCCCCGGCTGGATGACTTGCTTGATATGATGTCGGGAGCCACGATTTTCTCAAAGATCGATCTTAGGAGTGGCTATCACCAGGTGAGAGTCAGACCCGGTGATGAGTGGAAGACTGCATTTAAGACCAAGGATGGTCTTTACGAGTGGTTGGTCATGCCCTTCGGGCTGACTAACGCCCCTAGCACCTTCATGCGGTTGATGACGCAGGTGTTGCGTCCCATGATTGGAGTGTTTTTGGTCGTCTACTTCGACGACATCTTGATTTATAGCCGCACTAGGGAGTTACACCTAGACCACATTAGGCAGGTGTGTGTTGTTCTGAGACGGGAGAGCTTGTTTGCCAACCCTAAGAAGTGTAGCTTCATGACTGACCAGGTTTCTTTCTTAGGGTTCATTATGTCCCGTAACGGAGTCTCCGCTGATCCGGAGAAGATCCGTGCCATAGTGGAGTGGCCCGAGCCCCGCTCACTCCACGATGTGAGGAGCTTTCATGGTCTGGCGACGTTCTATCGCCGTTTCATTAGGGGGTTCAGTTCTATCACCGCCCCGATCACGGATTGCATCCGTAAGGGGGAGTTTACCTGGACGAAGGCTGCTGCCACAGCCTTCCAGACTATCAAGGATCGCATGACCCAGGCACCTGTTCTGACACTTCCTGACTTTTCTAAGGTGTTTGAGGTTACATGTGATGCCTCAGGTTTAGGCATAGGTGGAGTGCTTAGCCAGGAGTCCCACCCTATAGCCTTTTTTAGTGAGAAACTCAATGATGCCAAACTGCGTTACTCTACTTATGACAAGGAATTCTACGCAGTTGTTCAGGCCTTGCGCTATTGGAGGCACTATCTCCTCCACCAGGAGTTTGTGCTCTTTTCTGACCATGAGGCATTGAAATTTCTCCACACCCAAAAGAAGCTGAATGCCCGACATAGTAGATGGGTGGAATATTTGCAGGAGTTTACATTCGTTCTCAAGCACAAGGCAGGTGCTGAGAACAAGGTGGCCGACGCTCTTAGTCGGCGGGTGATGTTGATATCCACCATGAATGTTCAGGTGGTTGGTTTAGAGAAGTTGAAGGAGGCCTACATTGATTGCCCGGACTTCGGTCCCATCTATTCTGCCCTTCAGTCAGGACCGTCCCGTGAGTTTAGCGAGTATGTCCTTCAGGATGGTCACTTATTTCGAGGTGATAGGTTGTGCATCCCACGGACTTCAGTTCGTGATTTTCTTACGTGGGAGCTTCATGCAGGAGGTCTTGCCGGCCACTTCGGCCGAAACAAGACCATAGAGGCTGTTGAGCACCGTTTCTACTGGCCCAGTTTGAAGAGGGATGTGGCCCGCATAGTTGCCCAGTGTCGTATTTGTGCCCTAGCGAAACAGAGGAAACAGAACACTGGCCTTTATACCCCTCTGCCTGTCCCTGATAGTCCTTGGCAGGATATCAGCATGGACTTTGTGCTTGGTTTGCCCCGTACAGCACGGCGGCACGATTCCATTTTTGTTGTGGTTGACCGCTTCTCCAAGATGGCCTTGTTTATTCCTTGTTCCAAGACATCGGATGCCTCTGGAGTTGCTAGGTTATTCTTCACCCACTGTGTGTCCAGGTTTGGGTTGCCGCGTACCATTGTTTCTGATAGGGATGTGCGTTTTACGAGCTACTTTTGGAAAACCCTTTGGCGGATGATGGGCACCCAGTTGAAGTTCTCCACCGCGTACCACCCCCAGACTGACGGTCAGACAGAGGTAGTCAATAGAAGTCTAGGGGATCTTCTGAGATGTTTAGTGCGTGATAGAGTTGGAGATTGGGATCTTGTCTTACCTTTAGCGGAGTTTGCTTATAATGATTCGGTCAATAGGTCTACAGGGTTGAGTCCATTTGAGATTGTCACTGGTCGTAGGCCTAGGAAACCGATTGATTTGATTCCCTCCCCCATTCAGTCCCGAGTCTCTGAGTCAGCTGAGTCTTTTGCTGAGCATATTAGACAGTTGCATGATCATGTCCGTCGTCATATTGAGGCTTGCAATGCACGTTACAAGGAGTCAGCTGACGCGCACAGACGCACACGTGAGTTCCGCGAGGGAGAGTACGTCATGGTCCGGGTTAGACCGGAACGGTTTCCTTCGGGAGCCGTAAAGAAACTCCAAGACCGCGGTGCAGGACCATTCAGAGTGTTGAGGCGTATTGGGTCGAACGCGTATGAGATCGAGCTACCAGACGACTACGGGATCAGTTCGACGTTCAATGTCTCTGATCTGGTAGCTTATCGGGACCCCGCGGTGATACCCAGTGAGTTATTTGGGCCTGACCCTCCTGTTGTGAGTGACACACCTACTGAGAGTCCACCTCCTCCAGCCCCATTACATACACGCGAGCATATAGATTGCATACTGGATGAGCAGGTGACTACTACCAGGAGCGGAGCCTACCAACGCTTCTTAGTGCGTTGGAGAGGGCGCCCCGAGTCGGACAACACCTGGATTACACGTGGAGAGCTGGAGCGGATCGATCCGGACCTGCTGGAGCGGTACCTCAGCGACCGTGACCCTTACTCGACGGGGTCGAGTTCTTCCCACCCGGGGAGAATTGGTGAGGACACACGGCGCTATCCTCGACGGAGCACCCGGCACACCGCTACCTCCTTGTGGCTCGGCGACGGCGGCACCTTCTAGTTATCTTTTATTATGCTTTAGGCCATGTTGGGCCTAGGTTTGGTCCCTGCGTGGACACTTTATCTTATTTAGACACTTATTGGGCCATGTGATGGCTTATTGGGTTGCATTTAGGGATAATGGGTCTTGTAGTTGGTTCATGGGCATAATGGGGCTTGAAGCCCACTTATTGAGGGCCCATTAGGGTTAGGGTGCGGCCCCCTCTTCATGTAGAGAAGGTGGAGGCAGCCGCCCACCCTTCCTAGCCCTACTAGGGAAGGTGGGGGGCGCTCCCCTCTCCCTTTCCCCCTTTCCCCATCTCCTCCTTTCCACAACTCCACCCCTTCCTTCTCCCACTTAGATTCTTTCTTATTTTGCTAGACTTGCTGGAATATGGGCCGCCCTTCTCTCCTTGGAGCTAGGCGCACCCCTCCTTCTAGTAGAATTAGGGTTTTCTCCCCTCCCCTATAAGTAGTCTCCATCTTGTACTTGTTTCAGTTTACACATGAATTAAAATATTGAGCCATTGTGCAAAAGCCTTGTGCGCCCCCTCTCTCTTTCTCTCTTCTCCTGCGACGGGAGATCGGCGAGGTGCGACGCCTCAGCCCCCGGTGGACTCCGGGGTTCCTTCTTAACTTCTTCTTCTTCCTCGACGGTTCGTATTCGTGGATCAGATTTCTGCCCCGACTTGTAGCAGAGCTCGCGCCCCTCTCCTGGACGAGTTTCGCCCCAAGCTAATTTCGGGAGATACGTCGGCGGATCAGCTTCGCGTCGGCGCTGGTGTCGCGTCAATCGGAGGTCGGCACCGCCCGTACCGATTTTCTCCGTCGACCTGCGCCAGCACCCCCTTCTCTGCTCGCCCTGCAGGGAGGCCCTTCTTGCGAATTTTCCCCAGGCCTCCACACTGCGCCTTTTACCCTGGTTTCTTCAGGGTTCGTAGATCTCCAGGTCTCCTGTCCAACGCCGCCGACGACGTCGCGTTTCGACGTCGTCACCGTCCGTGGCAGTCGTTCCCGTGGGGTTGCGCCAGCGTGCCTGCACAGTCCGGCCAGCGAATCAACACCAACTTCCAGCGGCTCCTGCGACTCGTACCGGCATCGTCTGCCCGCGCCGTTTGGCCGAGGGCTTCCTCTACCAGTCAGCTCTCATCTCCAACCGGCCCGGACCTGTTCGGGCACCGGACGACCGAGTTCCAGATTTTATCGGCGGCGTGCGCGGTTCTGCGACCACAGAACCAGACCTGGTTTTCAGCAGCGCCCATGGCCACCACCGGCGCACCCAGCGCGTCCCCTCTGGCCGGAGCGTTCCTCAGCAGTCAGCGACGCGTCCTCTCTGACGGCGCCTCGATCGGACGTCGCATCAGCCCGTGGGACCCGTCTCCGTCCAGGCGCGCGCGACACCGATTCTGCAGCATCGTGCCCGTCACCGAGTGCGGCCCGTCAGCCCGTGCCCGGCAGCCCCGAATGCGTCGCTTGTAGCCTTTTACCTCCCTGCGAGGAGTGGGCCACTATTGGGTTGTACTTTATTGGTCTTCAGTGTATCGGGGTTGTTGGCCCACGGCCGGGGTTCCTTCCCCACGCCTAGGCGTGGAGGTACGCGTTCCGACTCCTCTCTTGTGCTTGCTCTTTTAGTATGCTTTTGATTATGCCGCGTGAGAGAGAGTAGGCGCCTAGCTACTTTGTTGCCATCACCGCGGATCGTGAGTGAGAGCACCCATCCCTTAGCACCATTAGAGCATCGAGCTAGAACGCGACTCCCCTTGTCTTTGGAAATCGACTTTACGCCTAGACACGTGCGCTTCCCTCCGTGGGACGGCCGAGGTCGGAGTTTCTGTTGAGAGACGTCCTTCTCTCTGTGGGGTATCACGGTGGTCAGCCACTTGGCGACCCTTGAGCGTGCTACTGCTTGCCTCAGTTAGAGTCCTTGTGAGTCTTAGTCCGTGTCGGTCCCCGTCCCCCATCACGGCCAGCATACCCCATTGGATAGGATACCCCGAGGACAAGCCTGCTAGGGGCACCAAAGTTCCACAGGGGAAGAAATAGAAGGGCGAAGTCACTGATGATGAGGACGACACCCCTAGGGCTAGCCTACGAGGGGTGAAGGACTCGTGGTCAGTGATTCGTCCCATGAAGGGACTGACCATTGGGAGAGTGGAACTCCGAGGACTAGCCTACAAGGAGCACACACCCCCTGGTCTCGATCGGGCCTTGGTCTGTCGGGGTTGAGTTCGTTGACCCAGGCCCCCTTCATTATTGGCCATGGCTTCGAGAAGACACCCACCATGAAGAGGTAGGGCCCTCGGTCGCCCGGCAACTGCAGGAACTAACGGGGGAATGTCCCCCTCCCCGGGTGATTGAAGTGACGGGGAAACCTCGGAACGATGCAGATGGCCACGAAGAACAAGTAATAAAGGCCTAAGTTAGATAGACCTCCGGCAGGGACATATGCTCAAACGGTTAGAAAACAATATTCAAGGGGATAGACCCTGTACATGGCAGACAAAGGCGCGCGCAGAGGCACGGCTCCATCCGAGAGGAGAAAGGGACGCAAAGTCCTTGAACCAAACATAAAAGAAATGAAACGAAAGAAAGCCCCTGGGGAGGGGTGTTTCTATAGCCCGCGATGATTTGGGGCGTGATATGAATCTCGAGGAAACCGGGATCGGCCCTACGCAAAGAAGAACCCTGTCGCGCATATCAGTATAAATAAAGATAGAGAAAGGGGAGATCGTTCCTCCAATTTATTGATTCAAGCATCCACAGGCATGCATACATATCACCATCCCTAAGACAGGGAGGATTTAACATTCGCACGGCGAGATTACAATTTCTGCACCATTGTTTGGTTGCCGTTTAACGATATTTAGAAGCAGAGGACGCCCAGGTCGCAGTAACAGAGAGAAGATGGCAGAAGAAATCGCGAAGAAGGGGGGAGGGGAATCGACTCATATCATCGTCGCCCCTCCCCTCCATCGCTTACATTCGATGTGTAGAAGCTTAAAGGAAAAGAAAAAGAAATGCGGAAAGCAGGAATAGAAACGACCCCTGCCCACCTGTTCCTCAGAAACAGAGTATCGTAGATGCTGGCCGACGCTCGCCCCTTCAGAGAAGAAAACCCTCCCTCTCTGTATCTCCCGAGAAAAGAAGAAACTCTCCCCCGTTTCCCAGCTGCCTTCTTCTTCTCAACTGCCTCACTCTTTTCTTTCTTTCTTTTTCCGAGAGCCCCCTTTCTTTCAATCGAACCTCGCCCATATATATAACAGGTTGGAGGCTCTTCATCCGGCGTGAGCTTTTGGCGCGCCGAGAGGAGTCTTCATCAGCTTATCGCGCCGATTTAGGCGCCATCAGATAGGGTAGATGGCGCGCCGGGATGAGGGCGAAAGGTAAGGGGCGCGCCGGGCTAAGGGCTGAAGGTAGGGGGCGCGCCGGGATAAGGGTATTGAGTGAGGGGCGTGCCGGTTTAAGGCGCGCCGGGCTAATGCCCCTTGTACGCTTCAAGCCAGTCGATGAACTCGGGGCCATCGTGAACATGTACTCTGCCACTGCTCACTAAGACTTCGACGATATTATCTGTCGAAGCTCCTAGATTGGCGTACGGCCATTCTCGAGGTTCTGGGTAGCTTTATCTTGATCATACGGGCTTTCTACCGGCACGGCCTTCGGCTCTACGCTCCATGCTGTTGGTCCGGCCTGGCTCATACTCAGAGCTTTCTAGGAGGTTAGATAGCCGGGAGATAGTTCCGCCTGAGCCGGGCGGTCATTCGGCCACTAATGGGCCCATCTTGACGGGAAGTCGTGCCCATGCCGGGCGATCGGGATCTTCCGCCGTCAGATCTTTCGATTCTCCGTTTCAGGAATCCGGGGGGACTCCTTTATCCTCGGGAGAGCCTTTCATGAGGTGGGTAGCCACCGGGTAGACCGTCGACCTTGGTCGGATAACGGGTGTAATGGATGCAGCACGACAAAGTCGATGCCAGTTCATTGGGCAGGCTTGGTCGCACTGCCGGTTGGTTGTGGATTCATCTCGGCTCTCCTGAGGTGAAGTCCCCGTATCCATACGGAGTGACTCGAGGCTCTGGCAGCTTGAGAAGTCTTCAATATGTTGATCTTTATCGGCTTCCGTGCTTCGGTGTGCCGGGTCATTCATCTTTATTGGCCTGGTCGCCAATGATCATATTTTAGGTGCCAACAAATGCCCCCCAGACGTGGGTGTTGCGAGCAAGGCACGAGTGCAGCAAGACCGACGGATGAATTTCATCCGGACTGATCTCCTCTCTGATTGGCAGGAGCTCTGAAGGGCCCTTAATTCGGCACGGATGTTAAACCGGCGCCGTTTGAATGTTAATACGGCGCGGGTAGCCCAGCGCGCCCCCTTGGCCTTGGACGTTAATCCGGCGCGCTCACGATGCTGTCGTTTTAATCCGGCACGGCTTTGGCGCTGATGGTTAATCCGGCGCGCCTTTCCCCGGCGCGGCTTTTGCTTACAGGTTTTTTAATCTGGCGCGCTAAATAGCGCGCCGGTTTTACAATGGGGAGGCCCCCCCTATTTATTTCTTTCTTCTCCATTTTCTCTTCATCGCTTCTCATTTGCACAACTCCCTTCTCTCTCCTCCCTTTCTTCTCTCCCTCTGGCGCCGAGCGAGTTGAGGGTGAGGGTGGCGGCGGTCCTTCGGGTGAGTGAAGATGCTGTCCATTTGGGTTACAAAACCCTTTCTTTGGGCCCCGGGAGGCTTCTAGCAGGGCTTGCCCTCGGAGCTGTTTCCCCGGGTGTTCCTCTGGCCTCGGTGTAATGCCGATGGCTGCTTTTTTGGGATCGTTCCTCAGTGGACGCGTTCCCACTTTTCTTCAACAATTCCCTGTGCTGGGGAGACTCTGCCGAAATTTTGTCAGAAGTTCGCCTTTGATTAGCCATTTCCTGACGTTGTTTTTTGTTTGATATGCTCTTTTTGCAGCTGTCATGGCATCCAGCTCTTCCTCTCGTGCCGTGGTGACATGGGAGAATGTTAATTCTCTCGACTGGGGTCACGGCCAGGTGGCCATAGTTGCGGAGTCTTCGGATTCGGAGACAGACACTGTAGACACCGGTCGTCTCCTTATTCTCGGGGGCGACTCTTTCCATTATAATAGAGAGGGTGTGACCTGGAAGGATTATCCCAAGGACAAGCACCTGATGTTCCTTCTTCGGCGCTTCAACCTTCAGGGGAAGCGGGATGTGTTCGCCGTCCGGAAGGTCGAGCAGGCTCTGCTGGTGGAGAGAGACAGCTTGGCAGAATGCGTAATGCGGGGAAGACCCATCTATCTCCCTGGGGAGGTCAGGAAGTGGAGCGTTGTGCTGGGGCTGCAAGACCTGGCTCCGGCAGACGGACTGTTGACCAGAGCTCCCGAATTTGTACCCGCTCGGTGGAATGACTCCGCGGGCAGAGTAGATCAGGAGAAGCCGATCTTTGGTTTATTCCTTGCCCCGTTGAGATGGGGATATAGAGATGAGTCATTCTTGCTGGATTGCTTGGCGATTCGCTTCAAGCACCAGATCTCCGTGGGGTGGTTTACTGAGTTGAAAGTTATAGACGCCCACGCGTTCAGGCCCGGAGCAGTGGAATTCACAGACTATGTGCTGCATCATTATGCTCCTCTTTTGACCAGAGCTGGTGTATATCACAGCGTGTACGCTTCAAGGTATCGGTACCCGATTTCCCGAGGCTTGTGCTGTGGCATGATCGAGGTGTTTTGCCATGAATACAACACCTTCTATACTTCAGAGGGGGAGACCTCCTTAGACTTGTGGAGCCTATCTCAGCTCAGCGGCCTGCCCATTGATGAAGAGCCGTATGAAGAATTTTGTTGGCCTGACTGGTTGAAGGACCAGACCGATGGTGACGGCCGGTATTTGGCGGGCTACGCCTATCGATATCTAATGAAGGCGTATCGCAGCCTCTTCCATTCGTCGCACGACACGAGAGAAGCTCGAAAGCCGTGCGAGAAGCGAAGAGTGCGGATGGGCGCTTGGCTTCAATATTTCTTCCAGGGGAAGAACAAGTATGAAGATTTTCCCCCGATAGCACCGGTGGCCCAGAAGCGGAAGAAGAGGATACGACGCCAGGCCGCTTCGTCATTTTCTTCGAGAGGAGGGCAGGGGGAAAACCCAAACCCTACTGGTGTTGATGCAGTGACTCACTGTGCTGCATATTTGGTTTATTGGCTTTGTTCCTTTGCTCTCCCTCAGGGTGACGAGAGCGTGATCAGGGCGGAAGCCATATATCCAGCCTGTCTTATGGCTTGGGGTACCAAGCTGTCTCTTTGCCCAGTGGCCCTATGCCTCATTTACAAGATGTTGGGAGACTTGCATAAGACGCGCCTCCCCAGAAGCCTTCGGACGGTTGGTCCGTTACATTTCTTTAATGCTTGGGTCTGCACCCTGTTCCCGGAGGTAGCTCCTCGGGCGCTACAAGCAGTTCCTCTGGTCCCGCGCATGATAGAGTTCGCAAGCGCTGAGCCATCATTGCTAGCGGAGCAACTCTATGCCATTCGGGGTAAATTGACCCGTCTTCCCGTGGACTCGCCCGGGGTTCTTCATTTCTGGAGCTTAGCTGCTCACTTGAGCCCGTTGACGAACAGGACGAGGCAATGCAAGCTCTTTAAAACTGAGGAGTACATCCATCCAATTTCCCAAGCTAATTATACCAGGCCTATTCTGGAGCCGGAGTTGATTGATTGGGCACTGGCCATCAGGCCTAGTGTCCTCGTATTTCGCAAA